>VWYE01026863.1:141121-177293 GCA_013398995.1 Alaudala cheleensis
CGATGGCTCCCATGGTGGTGGATGCAGCTTCCACCCCTTAAACCCCTCGGTCTCATTCGGGGTAGGCTCAACCCAGGCTCGGAGCCGCTCCAGGCAGAAAGCAGTGAAGGAGGGAATCAGCTGCAGTTCCCTAGGAACAGCGGCTGGAACTCAGTCCGAGCGGAGCTGGAGCACCCACCTCTGCCTCCCTCTCTGCCCAAGAGTCACTGAGCTGAGCAGATGCCCCGAGCTCGGCCAGGGCTCAGCAGGCTCGGCAGGGCCCGATGAGGCTCAGCAGGCCCCCGGCTCCCCCCGGCCGGGAGGGAGCTGGGGCTGCCTCCCACCTCTCCTGAGGTGAGCAGTGGAAAAGAGCGGAGTTTCCCAAATCCCCAGCTTTTATAAATGTGCTCATTCACGAAAACGAACTCACCTTCTCACTGGCTGAATCAGGTGTCAATCTCAGGTCCTTGTAGGTAACTATTTTCTTTTTTAACTAAAAGCTATGCTAAACCATAACAATAAGTTCATTGATTGTAGTGCAAGAGAGAAAATAAACATTGAAAGAGAAAGTTATGAAGTATTAAAATGCCTTATTACTACAGTTTTGAAAACAGAACAAATTACACAATTTATTTTAATGTGGAGATAGAAGCATGAAAAAGGCGTGTTTAGCAGAGTCAAACTCAATTAAAAAAACAATTAATTATCTTACTATAAGAATATTCAAATTTATTGAGAACAGTGGAGTTAACTGAGAACAAGCTCATAAAAATATATGGAAGAGAGGCAGCTGTTAATCATTATGGGCTGGTTTTCTCTTGGTCAAGCCCATGAATAAGATCAAACTGTTAATTCCATCAGGGAAAACTGAAAAACTGGAGATAATTTAATAACCAATTAAACTCTTAAAGCATGGTTATCAGTAGTTTTCTATCACTTTGAAAAAAATACACAAGTGGTTTTCTTAGACATAATCTTTTTGCTTATGATTTGAGTGATACAACACTTTCAACACTAATATTAGGAAGCTTTATATGTTTCAGAGCTCATGCAGTCATAAAAATCCTCATATGTCAAGCTGAAAGTGTCAATGGGAAAAAGGAAATTCAAAATAAGTAGATATGAAAATGATAACTCTTGGAAAAATAATGCTGTGAAAGAAACCCTTCCAGTTGATACTAGCCAGCAAACTGATTTTATGTTAATGATGCTGCTTCATGAAGAGCAGATCTCAGTCAAGACAATCTTAGTCAAGAAAGTCTTACTGTCAGCTGTATTTTCTGGAAGGCATGGAAGATAAGCATTCAGCCATATAGAGCAATGTCAAAGCACTGAGGTGCTGCCTCAGGTTTTATCCCTATACTTAAAAGGGGAAGAAAATCCAGCAAACAAATTAAAACAAGGGTCTTGAACTGTGTGAAAATATTAAAAGATCAGCTTTATTTTGCCTGGAAAAGAGAACTATGGTATTGGAAATGCTAACTGTGTTATAGATGTGCTGTAAGAAAGGGATGAGAAATCATTATTTTACCATTTGGAGTGGATAGCTGAACAGTTATCTCCATCTGTAAAAATAACAGCTTGGGTAAGGGAAAAAAGGAAACAAACAATAGCAAAGAAATTAACACCATATATATGGCCAGAAGATCAATTAATTTAGCAGTCTGTTTTCATTATTGAATATTCTGTTCAGAAAACAAAACTGCAGTTCCAGAATTACACAGCTACTTCTGTAGAGTCCAAAATTTTGATAAAAAGCTGCACATAAAAGGGGATTCACAATTCTTAATTCACAACTGTTTTAGCAATATAACTTTCTATTTGTAATGATGCCATGGTTTAGCATAGCTTCTAGTTAAAGAGGAAACAGATACCTGCAAAAACGGGTGATTGACATCTTGCTCAGTGTGGCTTCGTGAATGCTCACATCAAGCTGTAAACACTGGGAACTCGCTCTGGAGAGGTAGGAAGCAGCCCCAGCTCTCTCCAGCCGTGGGGGAGCCGGTGGCCTGCTGGGCCTTGCCGGGCCCTGCCTAACTTGAAACATCTGCCAAGCTCAGTGACTCTTGGGCAGGGAGTGGGGAGAAATATATGCTCCAGCTCCACGCAGACTGAGTTCCAGCCACTGTTGGTGGAGAAACTGCATCCGATTCCTCCCCCCACCTTCCACCTGGAGAGGCTCCAAGCCTGGGCTGAGGCACCTGAATGAGACTGAGGGGCGGAGAGGAGTGAAAGCTGCATCCACCAATGGAGCTACTGCAACCCCAGCTGCCGTTCCTGCTCCTTCCCCTCCCGCTCTGCCACTTGGCCTCAGAGTCTTTTGAGAGCTGCTGCCACTGCCTGGCTGAGAGCGCGTGACCATCTTCCAACCTGAGCTACAGTTAACTCTCTCTCTTCCAAGGTGAAGCTTGCAGAACATGGATCCTCTCTAGGGAGTGAAGATGTCATGGTAGAGACATTTCTATTTAGGCTTCATGAAGATACTGAGATCTGTGAAAGAAATGTTGTGTCTTAAGGGATGAGGAGATGAGAAGATGCCTTAGGCTGAAAATCTTTGGTGAATTGTGGTAACATAATATGCTAAAATATATCTTTAGACCATGGAAAATATGAATTGGGGAAATGATTGTTCAGATTGGTGATTTTGAGCAAAGGTATTTATGATGGACTAAGTAAATGTTGATGAAGCAGTGACCCTGTGGTCCCCTGAGGTCTTTGAGCAAGTTGTTTGATGTGATAAAGTCTTCTGTGCCAGTGCTGTGAGCAGAAGTGAGAGATATTTCTGCGCTTGAGTGGGATGGAGAACATCCTTTGCACCTGAACTGTTAATTTTTAAAATTACACCCCAGAATGTATGGAGTCCATGACCCAAGTGCAGCTGATGAGAAAAACTGCACTTTATGGGAGAACCACAGAGACAGAACTTTGTTTCTGGGCAGCTGTCTTCTGTGAGAGCTAAGAGCCACAAGTAGACTGTTTCTTTCCTTGTGGAGAGTTACCATAAGCAGAAGAAACTTCTCTCTAGAGAGAGATTGATGAAAGATTATTTTATAAGGAGTACAGACCTTGGGTTCTGAGTTCTTGTGCCTATAAACGTCTGTGAGAAAGGAAAGAAGCTGGTGGGGAAGGGGGAAGCTTTTAGAAGCTCCATTTTGATTGTTTTTTTTTTCTTTTTTTAGTGTGTGTGAATAAATTACCTTTACATCTTTTAAGTTTAAGCCTGCTTTGCTTTTTCTCTTAATCCTATCTCACAGCAGAAAAACCATGAAACCACCACACCTATATTTCCCATTTAGTCTTTTCTGATCCTGTAAATGAAGTATAACGACTTTGTGCACATGCTGAGTATCTTTCGCCAGTTTTAACTCGTACCTCCCTCCTTATGGTTTCTATCCATATTTTGCTGCACTGTTCTTTTGTCTTTCCCTGCTATTTTTGTGTGTTATGTTTTGATTTTCAGAGATGTCTTTTAAAATCTGGTCATAGCTGTATCTTGTAATTTTTTGTCCTTTTCGCTTCTTTGAGAGAGATTTTTGTGTCATGCTTTCTTATAGCACTCTTTATAATCTGCAGCTCTCCTGAATACTTTGGCTTCTGCATTATCTACTCAAGATACAGTGTTTATTCGTAAGATAACCTTATTTTTTATCTTTCCGCTGAATCAGAAATATTTTTCTGAGGAAAAATATGAAAATAAGAATACTTTTCTGTTAAGATATCAGCATAACTAATACATTAAAACAGTTTATTAACTATTCTAAATGTGATTTATTTAGAATTGCATGTATCATTTTCAACAGTACAGAAGTAAGACTGGTCACTTCACTGGTCAGAGTGCATAAAATGGGGCTATGGGTGTCCAATAGTTAGAAATATATTAAAAAAGAAAAAAAAAAAAGAAGACTTGTTTACCAGGAAGACCATGGTTTGCTTAGTTTTAGTTTTTGGTAAAGTGAAACCTCTTGTGATCCAATGAACAGCCAGGTAAAGTGGAAGGTTCCCTGATCATGTCAGTGGGTTTGGAAGCACATGATCTTTGCAATCCATTCTGATCCATTCTATGATCTATGACTCTCTAAATTGCACATAGCTAAAGGCTACCTCCACGTGAATTACTCCTGAGTGATCAAAAGGGCATATGATGTTAACCTCTAATCATATTGAGATAGTTTTACACATTGCATTTATCAGTGTAATGTGATAAAATCACTGTTTAAAATATCACATAACTTGCCCAGTGATACAGACATCTGCACTTCATTCATGTTAAGGTTTAGAGAGCAGTTTTACTTTAAAGAGAAAAAAGAATTCACGCCTTTTATAGCAAGATCTAATAGTATTCCTTTAGATATTGCAGCTGAGCTTCCTTTGAACACAGATGAGGACTAAAGATTTATAGAGTTAACCAAACCAAGTACTGTGACCTACACTTGCATGCTGTAGTCCCCTCTGTGTGAAAGCACAGTCATGTACAAAACACTGAACTCTGCATTCTCTACTGGGTGCAACTGATCTTCAAACACCTTTCCTTTGTGAAGACTGACTCCAAACTCACCAAAGCCTGCAAGAATGTTCCCATCAGTTCTCAAATCTTTGTGTTAGGAATATAGATTAAGTCTCTTCTTTTGAAAAACTACACTTACAAGAATGTGTTAAGACATCCAGTCTCTTCAGAAAGTTTTCAGAGAGTAACTGCTCTGTTACTGCTCTGTCTTGAGACCTGTATTTAGGTTTGGGTAGAACCTGTAGCTGTTCCTGTTTTTCTGGTGCCTGAATAATTATGTTCTTGAAGATTAAATTTCATAAGGTAAGGGATGATTTAACACCTTAATTTCTACGTTTTTAAAAATTATATTATAATTTTTTTTTTAGTTTTGTCCAGATAGTTTGTGCCATTGCATTTTTCTGCTTTGTCTCTAAACTCAAAGTTTGCCCTTTTCTATATGGTTTTGTGATTATTCTATGACTTTTTATTTTCTTTTTTTAATCTTCAGTTAGTTTTGGTGTGTTGTTTCACTTAAACCCTGTTTCTTGACTCATTTGACTCATCATAAGGATGTGTTTTCCTTATTTTTGGTGCAATAGAGACTTATTTACACTCATATTTTCATAAACATTTATTAAATTATTTTTAAGAATTAGATGAAAATTTTGCTGTTCTTTGCATTGCTGGAAAACTGCAGGCCTTTTATTAAAAAAAAAAAAAAATCAGCTGGAAATGTTTTTATGTTAGCTAAGATTTTATGCGTTACATGCTGTATGAACCAGAAATCTCATGCGTGTTTTCTGATCAATGACTATAGTTTCCTCAGGGGAAGACCCATGAGAAAAAGAGAAAGAGGGGAGCCTGAGTTTGCAGTGGGATGAGTGGAGTCTCTTCCTTGTGGCTGAGATAACAGGGTTATTGCATTGAGGCAGTGGTGATGGGAGTGAGCTGTGGGGGAGAAAAACGACGAGGCAGGAAGAAAGAGCAGGAGTAATGTGACGCTCTAGGAAGGAGCCATGAGCTGTCAGAGACCCCCCAGAGGCCTGAAACACTGTGGTGGGGAAGCTGGCACATGAAGGGGGTCTATGTGTGCCATGTGGAATATATCCTTTCAAGAGGCATGGCCACAGCAGTGTCAAATACCTTCCACAGCAGTGTCAAATACCTTCCAAATACCAACACCAGCAGGTCAGAAAACCAGAGGCATATAGAGGCTGAGTGTATGACCTTGCTGACCTGTAAGGCTAAGTGTCTGTGCTGGGCTTTCCTGGCGTCTGTGATGACTGATTACAGTCAGTGGCCACTCTCAGTACAGAACTGTAAATCCAAAATAGCAAAAACTGTGTCAAAATAGCAAAACCCTAACCCCCCTACATCACTGTTTGTCACTGTAGAGGTAGATATTTTTTAATCTCCTGCTGAATAAAGTTAAGTCCTAAAGTTCCTGAAGATTCATAACTTGTTAATGAAATTTCTGGGTTATCCAGATGCTGCTGCAGCACAAATAATAAGATATATTGGTTTTGTAGCAGCTATGCAGAAAACTTGAATGGAGGCAGCTGTCTGTATCACTTGAGGGTGAAGCCTTAAAGGCTTACCTTTGGAAAGTATGATTTCCTACTAGAATACTTGTAAGTAGGACATCTTTTGGATATCCCCAAAAGTTTAACACAGTTACTCTTCACTTTGGGTAAATTGTAGAGGTTGACATTTAACTAAAACTCCCCAATTCTTAAATATATGTTAATACATTTTATATCTAGCTATCTACACATATACACATACATATGTATCTTTATAACATATATAAATATATGTTAACATATTTAAATATATGTTAAGGAAAAATAATGCCTCACACAGTCAGTGAGCTTGAGAACAAATGTGTCAAAATCAAAACCCTGTGGAATGCTAGAAGGATAAAATTTTTCCTGCTAAAATGCTTAGCAGTGCTTTTGAAGCAGGAACGTTATTACAGAAAATTATTTGCAAAAATGATGAATCTTAATCTGAGTGTCATGGATCATTCCTTCCTATAAGCCAGATTTGTCTGGGGTTTATCTCAATAAATCCTTAGTTACAGGACATTTCTCTCGGACATTTCTAGAAATGCAAAGGCAATTGGTATTGAATCATAACACTTTCAAAGAAGCCCATGGTTTTCAGATTCTGGATTATGTGTTTTCTGTATGTGAAAAGTCTTAGCCTTTCAGTATGGATTAAAAAAAAATGTTTTGAAGTGTGTTTTCTTGCCAAACATCTGTTTAATGCAATGGAAAGTAAGCACAGAACTGAAAAGACAATTTATTGTCATTGCACTTAATCAGCACTTTAAATGATAGTTATTATGCTTGAATATACTTAAATAGTATGCTTGCTTATATAACAGAAGCACATTAATGCTTCTGTCTGAGTGGTCCACTGTCAGTCAGGAGTGAGTGTGTGTCAGTGGGCAGTAACAGACACACAGCAGATGCCAGCTGGCAAGGGCAAAGACAATGGTTAAAAGATTTGGCCTGGGAAATGTAGGAATAGCAGGGGACCTTGTGAAATGGGAATGCATAATATATGCAGTCCTTTTCTTGTATATCTACTTTGCATTTGTTGACTGGCTTGCTCTTCTAATGGGCAGAGCTTTTAGAGACATCTTGGAAAGACTAGGGTCAAAAGTGGTCTAAGAAAGAAATATAATGTTAAAAAGGAAAAAGAAAAAAATTAAAGCCTCTTCTGCAATATGTTAGTTAGTGTTTGGTTCTGAAATTATGTAAAGCAGCAGATTTTTTTGTTTGAGATGTTCTGGCTTGATCTTTTGCAAGGAGAGTATGAAACTCACATCTGAAATTTGGAGCAGAACATTAGCAAGATGAAGAAATAGAGGAAAATTCTGTCTTGAAGACCAAAGGATGCCTCAGAAAGCCTGAAATTGACAACACTTTGGCATGCAGAAAGAATATAATGATTGGAATGTCTTTCTGAAAATGTGAGTAATGACATCATCTCAAACAGGAAACTTTAACCCAAGCAGCTGAAATCTGGGTTTTGCTATTAGAGCTTCTTACTTGTAGAGATTGTGATAAATGAACAGTAGCTGATTTATGACTCAAGAAATAGCTCAAGTCTCTTTCTAAATATTCTTGATAAAAGTTTGATTGTTTGACTAGCCACAGATGCATTGAAGTTAGAGAAACTTACAGATTTTTGCTCTCAAGAAGCAGAAAGGTACTTCTGTAAAGCCTTTTCATTTTCTTATTGTAAACTGGTAAGGAAGTATTCCCATGTTTACTGTGCACCATGAATAGTGCCTAAATTCACAGCTACTATTGCATGTAAAAGAATTTGAATATTAATTAATTTTCACTCACATGGCTGCTGAAAACAGGTGACTAAGAATATGACAGTTCAGAGGAGGCTGAACTGAGTATCACAGAATACAGACTTTGTATGCATAAACTTTCTGAAACCTATGACCATCAGTGAATTGGTGGTTCTCATCCCAAGTATTTTTTAATAGGAAAAACAGATATTCCTGAAAAGTGTAACAGAAAAAATGCTACAAGTTACACTTGTACACTCCACTCTTCTTTCAACAGGTTTTGAAAAGTTATGAATAGGTATTTGAGTTTGAGTAAAGATTCTCTCCATTCAAGGTACTTTTATCATCACAATAGAACTTTTGAGGGTGATAAGATTCACTTTTAATTATAATAGAAAAAGCCAAATAAAATATGGGCACTTCTTTTTTTTTTAGCGGGCACAAATTGAAGTTAGGATCTAAATATGCAGATTTGTAATTAACTATGTCACTCTTTCATAATTCATCTTTTCCTTTTTATCCTTTCTTCTTTGTAGTCACTCTCAAAAGATAACTTCAACTAAATAAAAACTGTATTCAAGCCTGCACCTGAAAATAAGCTACTCTTTCCTTTTTTCTTCAAAGTGTTATAATCATTTACTTGGGCACTACACTTTTGTATGTCAGAATAAGACCCAGTTCCCCTACCCATCTCCTTCTTACCCCAAACCAGCTCCATAAAGGCACTATAACAATTATTGATTTCAGATGAGGTTTGGAATCTGCTGATCCAAACAGGAACTAGATTTCCTAGTTCTTCATTTCTTATGTAGCAGGTAATCAAATGCCAACAGGAGCAGGGATGACCATTCACACTGACTCCATAAAATGTTGCATACATTTTAACATAAAAAATATGCAGAAATGCAGAAAGATTTTATAACAGTGGAATAATTGATTTGATTAAATTTTATTTTTGCATGATGACAGGTCCTTCAGCTTAAGGGTACCACAAAATGAGCAGCCCTCCATGGCAAAAAAAGGATTGCTTCATAGCCCAGCTGCCTGCCAAAGAGGATTAAGTAACTCGCTGTGCACATTGGCAGATGCTCAAGGGTCTGAGTGAATTAAAAGCTGTTTGAAATTAGTCTTCTCTGTGAACTTCCTATGCTTTAGCATTCCTGCTCTCCAGGAGTAGACCTTTCAGTGGATAACTGGCTCAGAGGCTCAGAAATAACAGGAAATTAGGCAAAGCTTTCATAAATAGGCTGGTGCAATAATGAATGTTGGGTGGGGAAGAAACTTGCAAAAAGTACCTGTTGATGAACAGTGGCTTCTCAATGGATTGCAGAGACAGGTATTTTCCCACTGATTTAGTGAGGAAAAATGTCAGGTACAGTGGAGGAAAAACAAAAAAAGAAAAAAAAACCCCACTCAATTGGCAACTAAAATACTCTATTAAGCAAAATTATTGACTAGAAAAATTTCCAACTGCTCCCATAAAATCTGAAACAGAAAAACAAAGGTATTTTCAGGATGCAGGCAATTGTCCTGGTTTTGACCAGGACAGATTTTTTTATTTTTTTTTTCACATCAGCTGTGAGAAAGTGGAGCCTGGAGCTGTGTAAGTATGTCAAGGCTGTTATTTTATACCATTTAGATCACCACCAGTGTCAAGAGTAAGGGATTCCCACTTCTGAGAAGAATGTGGCTGTGGCTTGTGGTCCAGGACAGCTTAGAGAGTCTGCCTGCCATGGTTTTTCATTTTCCTGGGCTCTGTAAGCATTTTGTATGTAAATCACCCTCTCTTTTGTACACTGTTGTTACCAACTTTATTGCTGTTATTGCTTGTTTTCTTATTTTATTGCGGTTTCCAGTAAACTCTTTTTATCTCAATGTGTAGTTTCTGTCTCTCAGGTCTCCTCTTGGAGTGGAGAGGGGAGCAGCTTGTAGTTTTTTTTAGTGGAATTTCTAAATTGGGGAATACCATTCCTAAACCTGACATAATGCAAAAATATACCAGGGAAAAATTAAAAATTTGAGTAACTTTTAAAGGGAAGGATATGCAAAGTATTTGATAGAAAAAGAGGGGATGGAAAGAGAAAAGATAGAAAAGATTTGATAGGATTAACTTCCCTTCTAAATCGTACCTTTAACATGTAACAAAGTAGATTTTAACAAAATGCTTTCAGAATTGGGGGATACCTTTCTGACTTGTAACTCTGTAAGGGTTTTTCTTCTGCAAACTCTTCTGCTTGCATTTTTGATCATACTTTAGGTACCCATTCTATCTGGTGATGTAGTTTCATGCTCTGACTCCATGTAGTAGAAAGAGAAATATCTTTTCACTCCTTATTTGCTGTCATTGGCAGTTCTCAACACTTTTTTCTTTATTTTTCTAGATATTAATCCTTGCCTTTCCAAAATGCCTTTCAACGCATAGTCTTGTCCAAAGCTTCCAGAACAGTGAAATAAAAGTTATCAATAGCATCACCCTTGTGAACTTGATTATAGACTGTTTCAGAAATCTTCCCATGTGTCCACACATTTGCAGTATATTTAATTTACTTGATTGATGTAAGTTTCTCTCTTTTTGTGGGAGTTTAAGACAAAATGAAAAAAAAGGTCCTGGTTTTGTCTCAGTGCAGTTGATTTCTGTTTTAGGACTCCTTTTGGACTGCAACCCAAAAGTTAAATAAGTAAGAAATAATTTTTAAAATTACAAAGGCTATATCAGGTCTTTAGACTGAAGGCCTTTTTAGATGAGAAAATTAGAAAACACTAGAGGAAGTGCAAGGGCAATAGGAAGCCACAGGTTTCATGATGTAAGACTCCCATGAATCTTTCACTGTATTTCAAAAATAATAAAGGTGACTGTGAAAGACTAGGAGAAACCTAAATGTCATTCTTCCAAAACTTATGAGCCTTGCTAAACAGCATAAATATTTTGAAATTATCTGCTATTAAAAGAGATGATAATATTGCTACTGGAACAGCATGCTCAAAGACATACTGGATTGATCTTTTTAACCAATATTGATCAACAGTCATATTTCACAACACTGCCACCATTCTAAAGGAAGAATGATATTTCTTGTTTAGCAAACAGAATGAATAGGTCAGTTTTGAAAATTTTATTGGTAGATATGTTATATATGTTATAAGTAAGTTTATAATTTCCCTAAGGAATGGAGAGTTCAATGCAACAAATAATTTCTGCAAAAAATGTACACACTGATGTATAATTACACCCAATAATGTTCTTTGTCTCAAGTCTTCTCAATGAATTGAAGTATGATTACCTGATTTTTATCTATAGAAATTATTTTGTTCTGCCAAATTCAAAATAGGCTTAATTTACCGCCTCCAAAGTGAGAGGTATAAGCAACATGTGGTTACATAGTACATTGTTAAAAGTTTATAATGAATAATTGAACAAATTATTATGTGAATTGTCTCTTCACTATAAATTATCTAGCTGAAGAATTTGCAAATAATTCTGGTCACCTAGGAATTTATAATTAGCAGAGCTTGTATGCAATTTTCTATGAATCAAACTCTGTGTCTGATTTAATCCTTATGCAATGTCTGAATTTTAATATGGGCAGGAGAGGCATCTTAGAGGTAATTTCTCTGCAGAGTAGAAAATGATTTGTAGCAACACAATGTAACAAAGGAGACTACAATGGTAGGACAGAGATATGAATACATGAACAACAGCTGCAGCTCCCTCCAAACCCTAAACAGTCAAATTTGGCAATGGGCTTGTACTTCTTGCATCCCTGTCTTTGGATGACTTGGAACAATTGAACTTACAGAGATATCCATAAAAAAAGAATTTGGACACGCAGGAGCATCAAAACTTTGCTAGAAATACTCCCTTGGAGGACTGTATTAAAAAAAAAAAAGAAAGTGAAGGTTATTAACTAGCCTTTAATCAGATGGAAATTCTTCACTAACAATGTTTTATGTTCTTTAACTTAGCTTTAGCTCTCGCCGTGTTTGGGTTTCATGTCTTCTCCTCCTTAAGATGTGAATTACCATATAACTTGTGATTTATGTTAGATGTGCTGATAATTTGCTCCTTTCAATACCCTTTTGTGTTTGTTTTAAAAACATGTGGGATTTTTTTTTAACTAGAAAACTTCAGTGATGGCTTAAAGTAAATCAAGTTTTTGAATGCAGCATTTGATGCACATTCCTTTATTGCATGGTTTCTTGTAATGTCCCATTTCCTTGACATTTTTTATTCTGAATAGGTTTGAATGTGTAATCTATATAATTTAGGTGTATTGATATTTTATTAATTAATTTCCTTTTAATTGGCAGATGCCCTTGTGTGGATGGAGAGAAAAAAAACCCAGAGCCTGGGATAGAAATACAGAGTTCAAGAATTTTTTGAGGAAATCTTTAAGACTTAAAGTCTAAATAGTGCTAGCATATTGGATAGTTATGCTGTTTGCTTAGTGTATTCTTTTTCTTTATATTGACAGCCTTTTTCTTTTATGAATTTTCTTTTCCTGCAGTTATAATACATAGTTACCAGTGAGATTTATTCAGACTCTATGTTCTTTCCATTTCATAATATTTCATTAAACTTTATTTGTGTGTCATTAAATTCACACCCTCTCCGCTCCTGTAGTTATCCACACTGTAGTTATCTTGTCATCATAAATCCTCTGTTAATAGGATTTTATTTCTGAACTAACAATAAAAAGTAATGGAAAAATGAAAATTTTGTAACAAATTATTGTAGAGTGCAGAAACTGAGCTAGCAGTCTGGAAAAATGAGATAAGTATTTTTCTTCACTTTCAGAGCAATATATTAACAATTTATGAGCTATCACTTCAAATAATCTAATTGGATTGGTGGAATCTGGACAATAAGTATGAAATATTGTCTCTGAGGGGACATCTATTTTTTTTTTATTTTAACTGTGCTTCAAACTTTGTCATAGCAATGTGAGTGTGTGTGTGTTGAGTCAAAAGGAAGTAGTCTTAATTACTTTTTAACTTTAATTAAAGATTTTTAAAAGGATGTTATTTGCCATACATACAAAAATTAGAGCTTTTGGAATGTTTCTAATTCATATTGGGCTGCACTTATCTATCGTTATTTTGACTTGATGCCTTTGTTACTTGATAAAAAGACTGTTTTTCATTTCTCCCCAGGGAGATTTGAAACTGCTACATGACTATTGTATGTAATTAATATAAAAATAAAATTACGGAATAAGCCATAATCTATTATTAATTTATTTTTCCGTAAAAGAGTATCAGATAAAATTGGAAAAGCATGGGGATATTTTGTAATCACTGCTATTTCAACATGACACTGTTGTTTGTTTTCAGCTGTCCAGGCATTTAAACAAGGAAAGTATTTTTCTATCTAATGATTTTTCAAACTTGCATCTGGACTCTGAACACAGAACACTCAGCAAAAGTGCACAGGTATCCTAGGAGACTCAGATATGAATGTGTTTGAAGCCTAGTGTTTTTTCTTTTTAGTTTTTCATCTGCTCTGTAATATAACAGAAGAATCGGAAGATTTTATGTATGTGTAAATTTACACAATGCATATGCAGGCAACCAAACAAAATTAACAGTAGAAAAAAATGGCATAATTACAGCCTATCTGAAATTTAGATATAATTCAATACAACTGGATGTGCAGAACCTCACAGTAGCACTGTCCAGAGTCCAGACATGCACCTTAAATAAATCCAGAAAGAAAGTGAATAGTCTCCAGCAGTCTTTAAAGGTAAAAAGCTGGTATTGACTTGGTTTATATCCTAATAATTATCTTTCTTCTATTGCCTTTTGCTTTGGGGTTTCAGTAAGGTCACCTTTTCTGTTATACATGTCATAGTTTAGCCCCAGCCAGCAACCAAGCACCACACAGTCGCTCACTCACTTCTGCACCAGCAGGATTGGAAGAATAAAAGAGGAAACTGGTGGGTTGAGATGCAGTGTAAGAAAAAAGCAAAAAACATGCCCACAGCAAAACAAAGCAAGGAAATCTCTCACCACTTCCCATGTGCAGGCAGGTGTTCAGCCGTATCCAACACAGCCATCATGTATAACAGTTATTTGAGAAGACCAGCACCACCATTCCAGGTGTCCTGACCAGGAATAAAAATTATGGAGAAAATACTCAGAAAATAAAGAAAAAAGGTACTCACAGAACTAATGCCCAGTGGCACACTTGCCTCCACATGGGCTCTTGGCCCATCGCTTTCACAGTATGGCAGGCATCACATGAAGTCAGTAGGAGGCAGGTTCAAAAGAAAGAAAAGCAGGTGACTTTTCAAGACATAAGTGGATATCTTGCTGTGGATACAGAATTGTATTTACCTGGTTGTGGGATTTCCTGGGCTTTCATAGTATAGAGGGAGACAAGACAACTATTAAGTCTACCATGTATTACTACAAAATTACATCTGGCTCTGGAAATCCTTGAACTTTAAGCTCTTTAGGAAGAACTTTTGGTGTTGGTAAGCATAGTGTTTGAAGATCACTGAAGGCCACTGTGAAGAAACGACTCCTGAGACTGGAGGAAGTTTGATTGTATCCTGAGCAGTCAACTGTAACTACCTGTGGTCATCTGCTAACTGTATTTAACAGTGTGAACCACTCCAGGGATCTTCAAAGTCATAACAAAGTAACAGACTCCCGAGGGATGTGTGTGCATTAGAAATTTCCTGCTTCTGATTATGCAAATTATTTTTGGTGTGGTTTCAGGAAGTTAAACTGGGTCTTTGTTTTCATGTGTTACTCTGAGTTTATGTACTTTTGTGTCTTCCCATAGCTAGGAAATTAGGTGGGAATATGATCTGG
The DNA here is from genome assembly GCA_013398995.1 of Alaudala cheleensis. Classification (NCBI taxonomy): domain Eukaryota; kingdom Metazoa; phylum Chordata; class Aves; order Passeriformes; family Alaudidae; genus Alaudala; species Alaudala cheleensis. The sequence continues at coordinate 155,716 of VWYE01026863.1, forward strand.
GAAAATGGAGAGATTGCTGATGATGATTTGGTGTGGCTAATGAACTTCCATTTCTCAGGTTGGAAGACAGCTCTGTTGATTCTAGGAATGCTGTTTACAACAGGCTGTAGAAGACATAAGAATCTTTAAAGTGGCACTTTAAAGAATAATTTCAGCTCAGTTCTTCCCTTGTGTCTCTATACTATATGGCTACCACAGTACTTTTTTCTCCCTTCAAAAATTATTGTTAGTTCCTTTAATTTTGGGACCTTAAATTTTGGCACAGTACTTTGGCTGTTTGAGGTTCTGAACATAAGCAACATGGCCAGTGGTGCATTAAGTGAATTATACGGGACATGTATATCTCCTACTATAACTTATTTTACTTGTAACTGACTTGTTTGTGAACCCCTTAAGAAAAGTGTCTGTTTCCACATGCCTATGTCAGACACTAAGAAAGGATGTGCTAACTAAAAAGCCCAAACAAGAAGCTTAGAACAGCACACACTAGAAGAAGATGCCAGCAACTTCTTTTACTGAGGTAAATATAAAATTCTGGAGCTTCTCAAATGTCCTTATGTCTCTGAAGTGAAAACTGTTTTACAGCATCAAAACTCTGTAAATCTGAGACAGCATGGCTGATTAATAAAAACCAGAACAACAATGATAATGTTTTAAAAGAAATCTTGAGTACCTACAGCAGAAAGCAGAAGAAACCTGTATGTAAATTCAGACTCCCTCTCCCACAGCTACAGAAATGGAGATGGATCTTGGTGGGGATGTTAGACTGTGATGGATTCAGATGTTTCAGAGGATCTGAAGCATCTTAAGCAATGGATTGCCCAGTTTAAGTGCAAAATAAATTCCCTACATACAAGCAGCACAGAGGAATGAAACTAAATGCATCTGAGAAATTGGAATTGAGGTTTGCCACTATGCATGTGTTGGTATCGTGTTCTGGTATTTGGAATTGCCACAATTTCAGTGTTTTGTTTCTGTTAGAAGTAGTGCAAAATAAAGTAATAGCCACCAGAGAGAAAGAAATAATGCATGTTTCTTCAAGTTGTTTATGGAGACTGATTCTTTTTTAAACAGTTAGTGGTAGCTTTATATAACGGGTAGTTCTTTGTGCCTAGGTGTACCTTAGGCAATAAATTGCAAGTAATATTTCTTTCGCTTTGTGAGTCAAAACAATTGGAAGGTCCTTGGCTTTTAGCTGTAAGCATTTCATCACTTTGCAATAACCATTGGACACAATGTGTTTGGGTCTTTTTCAATAGTAGGACCAGAAATCTTCTCAAAGGATAAAAAAGCGGGCATTTTATCATACAGTACCCCTTTCCATGGTTTCTGAATTCTGGGCATCCTGAATTTTTATGCTGTTCAAATGACACCCTGAACAGCAAATTATCAATACAATTGTGTCTTTCAGCAAAGATTTTCTTATTACTTTTAATTCACTATATACAGTGTGTCATCATTTTCCCCAGATGTCAAAACAGAAAACCAGGCAGCCAGCTATTAAAAAAGCAGAGAATGCTGACACTGGGTTTTCAGAGTTACATTATCATTCAGTTTATAAGAACGGACTATTCTGTAAAGATCTATTTTCTTCCCATAGCTGGAGATGGAAGCAAAGATGAATTTCTGCCTCGTTATATTCCGAGTAATGCCAGTAGCTCTACTTTTATTTCTACTCTGAACATTAGACAGACTGCTCAGAGTGCTGATGACTATCAGATCAGCATGTCTATGTATCCTGGAAGTATATCTATGCCTGTAAATCATCTAGGGATTGTTCTAAACTTTGCACCTCAAAATGCAGGAGAGCAACTGGATTAACTAAGAGGTCTGACACAGTGCATTACATGGGTGCCTTCTGGACCTAAATTTTAGAAACATATACTTGTCTCTAATTTATCATACCCAATAGCAATCCTAATAATACAGTAGGGTCCACCTGACATGTTTGTTGCCCCAGAATGGAGCTGTAGTACTATTTGGTTTGTGCATCCAGAGGGAATTTTGCTCAGTTGTTGATTTGATTGCTCACAGAAGAAATTTTCCATGTATCAAGGGACATGTAACACTCCAAGTCAGAAGATTACATTGAACCTTCACTTAGCAGAAGAGCTAAATTTACACCCTTTTGTAAGATTTCTGCTTTTGAGCAGCCAAAAGGGAGCATTTCTGCAGATTGCAACCATAGATCTGTGTGCAAATATATATGCACATGAATTCACATGCACGATTCTGTAAGGGACAGGGCATCTCCTTCCTGGGAGGGATGACTGGCACCTGCAACAATGCACTCTGGCACCTGCAACAATCATCTGGCACTAAATGAAGATGCATGGAGAGTTATGTGACTGAAACAATGACTTCAAAAATTGTTATTTATTTTTCTTGAGAATGAATTAGAACGAGTTGAAAAAGCATGACAAATGCAGATCATGGATATTCAACTGCTATTCAAAAACCACAATGAGTCCTGTGTAATTTACTTTAGCAGTACAGCCAAAATTATTGTCATACCCAGGGAGTATTTCAGTACTGTATGAGTATTGATAAAATATTCTCATCATAAGTGTAAACAGAAGTATGAATACATTACACCTTAAAATTTACCCTGAAAGAAAAGCACAGAAGCTATCGTATTAATATAATATATTGTGAGAGTCCTTTAATGAGATACAACACAGTGATGTGGAACACAGAAAAGACCTGACACAGGGCAGAAGTATAGAGAGAGACAGCTTTCCACACTAAATAACACAGAAAATGTATATGAGAGAATGAAACTTTGGCAGGAGGGGTTTCTGGAAATGATGCTGAAAGTTTAAAAGGGAAGCAGCGTGGCTCTCACCTTTTGTCCTGGGGCTTAATTTTTTATACACTTCAGTGAGAGTCATATTTCTCATTCATGCTTTAAGCACAAGGAAAACACCTGTGTCAATAAGACATTGTGACCTAACTGGATTTTGTAATCCATAAAGTTTAAAGAGTTCAACTTTTTAAAAATAATTTTTTTTCTTTTTACTATGAAGTGTTTGTGTTCTAATGTTAAAATATCTGTGCAGCACTTGGAAATTGGCAGGCCATTTTGTTTGCAATATCACCTGCTTAGACATGAACTTTTTCTTGCAGTTTTACCTCAGTATAAAAGTGGCTTATGGAAATCCTTACTACTTTATTATTCTGCTAGTATTTTCATTGGCTGGACACAAATATGCCTGCAGAACATTAAGTGGCAACTTTTATTACCATGGAGTCATATTTGTGAGGCTTTTAAAAAGTCTTTGGTGCTGTCTGTCCTAGTGGAAGACACCCATTGCATCAAAGCAATTTCTCTCCCTCTGTGGATCCCCACCTGTGTTCAATGGCAGGTTTGCATTCACCCCAGTTACCACCATACACAGCAACTAGGCATTGTCAAGATCCTGTGTCCTAATTTCTTTACTGGTAGGCATGATTTACTCTTGTGATGCTCCCAACATCTTTTGGGTTTTATGATCTGACCCAAACGTGAGGAATATGAGGGTGAGGAAAATGGGGAGAACTGCTTCAAATGCATTGGCTATAAAAATATTTGGGCACTCACCACAAATCTTGGATTTGCACCTGTGCAGAAAGGCCATGACATGTGGCTTTTTTCCTGTTTTATTTGGTACATAAAGATGCATTTTCACACTGCTTGCTCCAGGGGATATTTCTTTTCCTTGTTTCTTTTCAATTTCTGGGACTTGAATCAGGAACCAAGTAGTTTGACTGCTGCCTGCTGCAGTCAGTGGAGTGTGCCAATCCTCACAGCGTTTGTAAGTACAGCGAAGGAGTTCTGTTAGCTCTCTAACATCTATCCCTGGAGGAGATGTTTCACTAATCTAATATTAAATTAGATCTTGCATTCCAGCTACTACATAACCAAAGTTAATTTTGGAAAATAATTTAATTACAGTACTGTGTTACACATGAGCAATAGGTAATGCATTATGAATATTGTATGAATTCTATCAACATGAAAAAATCCCAACTGTTTAATTGTAGAATTTGTTTACCAAATGTTTGAAGTAGATCTACTTAAAAAGAAAAAGAGACAAGACAACAAAATGATTTAATTAAACAGAAAGAACAGAGACAATGAAGCAGTTGGCAAAGCAAGTGGAAAATTAGCCACACCACCACTAACCTGTGGCATTTTCCTGTAAATGAAATGGAAAATGACTTAAATATACAAAAAATAAAAGGGAAATTTGAGGAGATCTTTTTTAAGTTCAACATTTCACAGTGAACAGGGAAAGTTCAACATACTGGAGACCAGTGGAGGTTATTACTGGGTGAAGAATAAGGAAAGACTTGTACTCATGGAGATACCAAATCATGCTACCTTCAACTCAGTGCACTGATATATGATTAAAAATCTCCTAGTGAAGTTCTCAGTTGTTTTTCTTTTTTTTTTTTCCAGCTGTATCCATTTCCCCCTGTTCACTTCCCCTGCCTCATATTTTTCAACAGTCACTTTTACTGCTGTTTTCTTTGGTTTTGTATTTTCATCTTGCTGTGTGCTGTTTGCCATCATCAAAGATCTGCTAAGGCATGAGCCTGCACAGCAGACTCTAAGCAGTTTAGAGCTGCTTTTGATGGTGCTGAATGTCTCCAGATGTGGTTTTATAGCACTTGAGTTCAAGCTAACACAATCAGACAGGCTGTCTGGGAGAGATACCATGATATCAAAACACAACAGAACAAAATTTTCCTGTTACAGGCCTTCGACATTGGAGCAACATCAACAACCAGACCAACTGAAAAACTGAGGTGGAAGTTATGTTCTGCTTTGTGACTTTTTTAGTGTTTTGTGTGTGGAGAATTATCATGGGTGTATGAGTCCTATTTAAGAGACATTTATTGAATTCAGCTTCTTGAATGAGTAAGACACCATCATCCCTCACCAGCTGGTTTGTTTTTCAGTATTTTGTTTCTGGAAAATTTTGTACAAAGCTACAGAAAAAGCCGTGTTTTTATGAATCTGATGCACCACAATGTTGCCCTGACATAAACAATGATAATTACACAGTCAGGGCAGATTGTTTCACTGGTGATACTTTCAGCAAACAACCAGCTACCTAGTCCCAGCAGAGAAAATTAATAGCAACATTGTTTATTTTTCACCTTCACTGTGCTCCCTAAAAAAGTCTTCATATTTCATTTTTCAATTAAACAGAATTCTTTGAAAGTTGGATATGTAATACAAGAGCTTAAATAGAATTTACTAATACTTCTATTATAACCTTAGGCAGCATTTCTGGAAGCATTGGTGTGATTTTGGATTTCAAGAATGACTTGGAAGCATGCATTAAGGATCCTTCTTTCTTAAAAATTTGCAATAATTTTTCAGTCTATCTACCTATCTGAAAGGCCTTGGGAATGCAGGATTAATAGAAGTGAAAAGTTCCCAGCTATAATCCACTGCTGTGTTTACAGAGGAAGATAAATCAGAGAAAAAGATAAGGTAGCAGGTGCTGAAATACACATTTTCTTGGCTATTTCTCAGTGGATATTAAGCCAAGTAGCTTTGGTTGGGATTATCTATTTAATCTGTCTAGAAATAATGAAATTAGAAATTATGTGTTAATAGCTTGTAAACAATCTGTAAACATTTACTCAAGCAATTGTGCTATCTTCTTATACCAGATTGGAAAAAGCCTTTTCTTGTGGTTATGTTGACACTGGGCTTCTGAACAATGAGATTACATTCAGTGAGAGCACATGGAATGAAACACAGGGTTTTAAACAGGGTTTGCCAAGAATATGGTATTACATCTACAACTTTAATTGGAACATTGAATTAAAATGAATCTTGCTATTAAAATAGATAACACAAGTTCTTAATGTCCTAAGAGGGGGGAAAAAAAGGAAAATTCTGTTTATCTGAGCAAGGAGTTCCATCAACCAAAATGTTTCACAGTATAAAAAGGGGTACCTGGTTGAAGTGTGTTTCCGAACAGAACCATTAAAGGTAGAAGATTTATGGCACTGACTGCTGCAAAACCACTGAAATTCTCTCACACAAGATGTCATACTGGCATTTACTTTGCTTCCTCTTAAAGCTTGCCTTAAAAGTGGTCTTTATGGCTTATTTACATTTCCTATTGACTTCAGAAAACATAAGATCACTGAAACTTTTGTAATGTGATATTCTCAAGCAGGTTATACAGCTTGAGGTCTGAACCCAAGATCCAGTTTTTAAAACAACCAATATAAAAAATAAAATTCAGTTTTCAGTAAGCTGGTAGCGGAATCACTACTTCAGTGTAGTAACATGGTTGCCTGAGGGAGGCAAAAAATTGCTATTAATACTTTATTCAACTTCTGCCTACAGATACTTCTTATTACTTCTTATCACTGATAACACTGTTTCCATCCTTCTTATTCTTGCCCCTGTTTTCCTCAGGTAGAAGCAAAGCTCAAAACTACATCTGGAGTACATACCTGTGATCTTTTCTACATATCTCCCTTTTTTACATATCTCTGCTTGACTGCTGTGTCTTGAAAGAGAATGAAAAGATATGAGTTTTGCTTTTCTAAAATTAATTTCGATCAAGCTGAGATGCCTTTGCACCCCATGTTCTGCAGAGAAGTGGGGTAGTTGTGTCAGGTAATATTTTGTAAAATTAAACTCTGTTTTCAACAAAGACTACCACCAAGTTGATGTCTCTAGGAGACTACTTGAATCTTTGCTCATTTGCTAAACTGATGACTTAAGTAAAGCTAGTTTTTAAAAGCTGTATGCATGCATTTATTTTCTAAATTTTTCATACAAGTAGTTTCTTTCCCCCCTTCCCTGAGAAAGGGAAATTTCCATGGAGAGGTGGACCAAATACTTTGTAAATCCAGATCAGAACTATTTGTGAGAAAGTTTTCCAGTGTACAGAATGAAGAGTTCAGCACAGTAATGCTGAACTCTTGCTCCGAAAGCATGCTCCTTAAGTCATGCTATTGACAAAGGTGTTTGGAAGCTGACCTGGAGATATTGTGCCACAGCCCCAGGAATGTGATTCAGGAGCACCAAAGAACCCAGCCAGCGGTGGTTCACTTGTGTAAGTGCAGGGGTGTTGATGTGGGCTTTCAAAAGTGTGTCAGATTTTGATGTAGACTTTGTTTCCACATCCAGGTATTTATGAATTGCTGCCTATTACAATGAAAGGGCCAGCATGATTGTCTGTCTCAGGAATCTAGGTTGATTAGTTCTTACACACAATGAATAATATAAGATAATGCACTTGGACACAAGTAATTAAGAAAGGGAAACTGAGCTATAGTATATGCTGGAATAATTTATAGAAATGTAGGGAGATCTGAACCTAGAAACATCTGCTGTAGGCCTAATGAGATTATTTGATTATGAAAATAGACAAAATAATAACTAAGGCAAGGATAACTGCAAACCTATTTTTCTTTCTAAGCCAGAAGCAAAATATTACTCTGTTTCCAGAAATTAGGAGAATCATCCCTGCATTGCAGGCTATCCACCTGGTAGTATCAGTCTCTTATGTGGCACGCTGGTTTGCATAATTACTGCTAATGAAGAAGTCCCTAGTGCAATGAGTAGCTTTATGAATGGTTCCGTCTGGATATTATAAAACTTTCTGAAAAAAGAATTTGGCTAATGACCTGCCTCAGAGCTGAAAGACAGATGCATGTTAATCTGATTTGTGTCTAAGAAGGTACAGTGACAAAAAAAAGTCATTACTGCTTTCCAGACAACGCCAAGTCCCATGGCAGAGGTCTTCGACAAAGAGTGTTGAGAAATAGTTTTATTGGTGTCTGAAAATGATAAATATGTAATTTCTGTTTTATGGATTGCAAATAAGAAGAAGTACCACTTAAGACTCCTTGAGAAAAACTCTCTTTTGGTCAATATCTTCCAGGTTGTGATATATGTGTTTGTGGGGACTGAGAGAAGGAAGCCGAGATACTAATTGTGACTGGATAGGCTTAATTTAATTCAAAACAAGCAACACAAACTACTCAAAGCAAATGATCTTGTTTTCTGAACTTTATTTGTTCAGATATTTTGTGATGTGCATAAAAATAGTGAATATTGCCCAGTTTAAAAACACACAATGAAACAAGAGTTTGTGCTCTTCACAAACAGTCTGCATTCATTCCAGGGGTTTTAAAGATGATGGAATGCTAAGGAAACTTCTAATCTGACAACTCAGGAACACTCTGGCAGTAACACTTCCAGTACCAGAGACTTCAAGTGCTGAGACTGAAGTCCCTTTGAAAAAGGCACCCTCACACACCCTACTCTCACATGGTCAGACAAAGTTTCCTTACCAGCCCAGCTCCAGGTTTCCCTCAGAAGAACCTCAGATGTCTTATTCCATAAAGCAATTTATTCAGGGTGCAGTAACACAGAAACAGCTTGAGCTGGTGCCTCCAAGGGGGGACCCCCAACAAAGGAACCCCTGGGCTTTTATACCCTCACAGTCCCAGGGCAAAAGTATCTCTGTACCTCCTGAGCCATCAGCTCCTGCTGTGTCTCAGTGTCTGGTCCCCTGGCTGCTGTTACAGGTCCCAGTGTCCTTTGCTGGGCCAAGGGTTGGCAGTTCCTGGCCTCTTGCCTTGGGCTCCCACCCAGAACTGAACCTGCAGCTCCCAGGGCAGCTGCTGCCTGAGCTGCCTGCACTGAATGTGTTCTACAATATTAGCTGGAGATGACAGGGAAACTCAGTGAATTGTACTGGTATTGTTGAGTACTACTTGAGTTGGGAGAGTGTTTTGCCTTTTCTGTGTATCTCCAAACAGATACGCTGTACTTATTTTTTTTTTTCCTTCATTTGTTAATAGACCTCCACATTTCTGTTTTTAATAATTCGTCTGTGTTAGGCTAGCACAGGTCTGTCTGACTCCTCTTAGGGGTATTCTAGTAAGTGAGTGATTATTAGGAGATGGGTTGTGATTCCCCAGAATGTGATCCTTTTCCATTAGTTTTCAACATTAGCATATAAAGGTGAGAAGCAAATTCCTTAACAAGCTGAACTTTTTTTATGAAGCTGCTGAATCTGAATAAGGTTGGCTGGAGGTCTGCTCTCTCGTCTCAGATAAATGAAGAAAATTTTGTGTTATCCTCTATATGCAAAGGATCCTAACCTGTCATGAACAGATACCTCATTTTGCCATTCCCACCTTTCTGCTCTCATCTCAGATGGCTGAGCATAGCCTGTATCTGGGGCATTGCTGTGCTCATGTTCCAAGGTACAGCTGGCGAAGGCAATTATTCGAGGCATTGTATTCTCATAGGAAATCTATGCCAGTTTGGAGCAAGATGCAGACAACCCTTAACAGGTGCACATTAGGTTTTGACATGCTTCTTCAGCACATGGTGAAATTAGAATTACTAGAGGGGAAAACAAATTCACCCTACACCTACTAAACTTCTACCCTTGGTAATTTACGGTTTGACTTTACTTTCATTCTGTCAATACCAAGAGACACAGCATCGCTTCCTTTCTGTTCAATAGAAGTACTTCTTCCTCTAAAATAATGAGTGCCTTAACCACACTTTTCTGTGTCTCCTTTTTCTCATTCTCATCCCTCAGGAGAGATAGAAAACTGTTAGTTTAAGCCAGGTGACAGGCTGAGGTGCTTGACTTATGCATAGGTGTTTATTTCTCTTGAGTTTCTGAAACAGTTTTTAATATTTGAATGATTTCAATGATAGTAGGTAAGAGGAAAATGAGGAAGAAAAACAGTCTGTGTTTGACTTTTACATTTTTGAAATTAACATGTTAATTCTACTTTCATAAAACATTGAGAAAAAATGATCTTGAAATCTACAGATTTTTCTATCTGTACTAAATTTTGGTGTGCATATGCTTCAAATTAAGATATAAAAAATGAAGAAGAGAGAGAGGAATAAGAGGGTTTTAGAGTAAATTCAAAACAACTTTGCTTTTGTGAGAAGTTTATGAGGGGATTCAGTAAATTTCAATTTGAGTTACTCTGACAGCTTTGTCTGCATAAGAAAGAGGAAAATCTTGGGACTGGTGATTTACTCAGAAACACAGCAGGGTCTTCAGAGGGCTTGTCCTGATGCTTAGATCAGCAAAATCTCAGACAAATACTGCCATTACAGGACCTTCCTTCTCTTCCTTCTTTCTGTATTGCCTCTGATCTTTTTTTGTTCCTGCTACAGCCCTGTTGTAGTAGCCCAAAGCAGTAACCCTCAGCTGCAGCTCTGCAGAGAATTGCTGCAGTGCTGCTGGAGGAGTGCCAGCTGAAGGCCAGGTAAGCAGAGAGGGGCAGCCATCCAAAAATGTTTTGCTAATTTAGAGATGTTTCTGAATTTTCCAAGCTTTATCTCTCAGCCTTTACTGTCCCCAGAGGTGTGGCAAGCACCTCTGGGGTGCCCTCCTTCCTCTGTACTAAACATATTCCCACTTTGAAAATCTTGCTGAAAAGGAAAAACTTGCACATCATAAAATGCTTGGGAAAATGATTGCTGTTAAACACCTTGGATGCAGCAATTCATTCTTCCACTGTATAGAATAACTTCACCTGCTGTACTGCTTCTGAAATCGAGCCATTTTTGCTGCATTGAGGGACCAATGAAAAGTAATATAAAGCATAGCAGGTACTGATTAGTAAATTGATGTCTCAGCACCACTGAGATACTAGATCAACACCTAAATCCACAGATAGACTGGTTGCTTTAAAAGTGCTTAAAAATTAGAAAATATAGTGCCAGACCTCTCTGAATTTAAGTAGGGTAGTGCACAAGTTTCCACAAGGGGCACTGAATTACTGCTGATACTGAGTCTTTTTTTTTTTTTTTTTTACATCTATGCTTTGCTATCCAAATAGTTTAGTTGAGAGGAGGGATTTATTTTCATTAATAGACTGTTCATAACAGCCTCCAACCTGGTAAAAAGCTCTCAATTTAAGAGGTTAGAATTTTCTGTCCTCCCTTATTTCAGCATTTTTTCTCTGTGTTTGGGTTTTGTTTGCATAACAGCTTTTAAGAGGTGGAGCTCAGATTCAGCAAGATACAAGACAGCATAATAGGACAGCTCGATGTAGGTTGCATAAATATCTGTTTATCTTCCTTCCAGTGACCTTCTTGCCTAAAATGTAACAGGATGGAGCACTTGAAGATTTTACAGGTGAGATGATGAAAGATGTAAAAGAGCTGTACCATTGCTCCTTGATGGATGCAATTTAAAAGTGGAACTGCTGGCAGAAGGTTGATTGATGTAGTCTTACCCCTTCCTCTCAGAACAACCTTTTCCCCCTTCCTACCAGAAACGCTTGAATGTGCCAGCATTCTTGCTGTGGCCCAATTAGAAATAAACAGCTAATTCTGTTGACTGCAAACCTGAAGTTTTGAGTAATGCTATGACTTGTCTACTGAAGACTGAAGTCTTGTGAAGAATAGGAAGGTCTGACTGCTGCAGCTGGTTACCATGCCTAGGAAACTCTTTGCCAGGCTAAAATTGTACTGTGTTGTGCTCTGGAAAATGAGGGCAAACAGACATCTGTTATCCTGTTTGATGGCACAACATTTTCGTGGCAAGCCTCCGCAATAAAACTCTACTACAGCAGGTAAAGAATATTGCACAACAGTGTGCTGATTATAACTCTCAGCTGCAGAGAGTGCTGTGTGAAAGAAACTTTCAACCAAATAAAGAAGCTGAATATTACCAACAATAAGCAGAAAACTCGGCTGGACTCAAATCAAGCTTGACAGCACAAGCTTTCATATGGAAATAACATCAGAGTGACACTTTATTGGATATTACCTCATGTGTTTGACTTACAAGGGCTTAAAAGATTTTATCTATAGCAGAATTACCAGCTTCAGACCAATGGCTACAGTTGCATCTTTTCCCAGATTACTACATTTTCTTGGATACAGATGTAACAAAGGCAGTAGCTTGTGTAAGGTGAAGTTGCATTAATTTATTTAGCTCATCAGTTTGAAGTTCACAAGAAAAGAAGCAATTCTCAGTATGAATAAATTTCTGGAATTTATTTCAAAGGACTTAGAAGAATTACAGTTGACCTTTTGAAGAATTATTGTGCTATAAAAGATGTGATGACCAACAATATGAAAGTGAAAATATTCGGTCTGCTAGAATTAGCACAGTGAGTCTTCCTTTCAAAGGCTACTTGTTTCTGGTATGAAAGTGTTATACTGGAAGAAACAGCTGTCTATTTAAAATGACAGCTTGCCAATGATGTCAGCTAAAGCTCTTGTTGAGAATAAGAAACTCTGACTGCTGTAAATCAGTCCCAGTAAATCAGCAGATTTCACTTGTATGAAGGAAACCCAGCAGAAGAGGAGATATGGTTTAATTACCTACAGGTGGAGCTGCACATTTTAAATCGGTGGCTATTTATAACAGTACTATGGGTGAGTGAAGATTATAGTCCTTGGGCTTGAATTTCTAGTTCTGCAGATTAGGAATTAGATCAGTCTGCTGTAATTAAAACAATCCACCAATCCAATTTTTACAAAAAGGACTAAGCATTTTTATCCTCCATAATGTCTCTCTCAGAAGGAAAATGCTGCTATTCTTGGCTCCATAGGACTGAGTTTACCTTGCCAAGTATGGGATAATGCCCATAATCCTCTACAGCAGTGGTGCTTGCTGTACTACATGTCTTGCTGATGGGAAATATACAGTGATAATTCATCACATGCTAAAAAATACCTGAAATAGACAAGATGCATCACACCATGGAACTACACAATTCTTTTTGCTACATGTAAAGGAAGATGAATTGAACAGCATTTTAAATTCCTAAAGCAAGGGGACATATATCAGTTTTGAACTGTTTGTCACAGACTTACATTGACTATACAACTCCTTCCAGTATTTTATTCAATCACTCAGCTGAAATAGTCTCATTTTTACTTCCCATATTTACTTTACCTGGCTTACTGGTTGTTGTCCCATAACTTCCACTCTCCAGCAGTCTTGGGAAATCCTTTTAAAATTTTTTTTGTTTTTTCCATTCCTGCAGTGAAAGAGAAAACACTTGCCTTGTTCTGTGCTATTCAACTCCTGCTCTGCATCATGTTGTTTATCATAATATCCTCACTTAGTTTCTTGGTGTTGGCTTTCCTTGAAATCAGATTCTGAGGATGATGAGCAGAAAAGAGGAGAACTTTGTACTTTAGGCAGATGGATATCAGAGTGAGGGAAACCAGGCAGATGATGTCTCATTTTAAACTCATATAATTAATATTTTTCCAATTGCAATACTGGTTTTAAGAATTCTGTGAATTGTTGGTATTTCCTTAAGGGGAAAATAAAGCATGTTTACTAATCTGTGGTGAGTGTTGGTGTAATGGGCAAAAAACCTCTTTTGCAATAAATCACGAGAATATTGACAGGTGGAGTACTGTGATATAAGATTGAAATTCAAGTTTGATCAACAGTTAAAGCTGTGATGTATGTGTGTACCAGGGCTCTGCCTGCATCTCTGCCCTGTGCAGTCAGTTCTCACTTCCTTCTCTGCTTAGTTTGCATGCCAGGTTGGTTCAGGATAGATAGGCCAACAAGAGGAAAAGGAGCTTTTCATAGACATCTTCACAACAGAGAAACAGAAAACACAGTAAAGGAGCTTATGGAGAGTCCTGAGTCATTCCCTACCCTGGGGGAGCCCCATTGTGCTCAGGCTCTGTTCGGCACTTTTCATATGTCTTGGTCAGTCATCTAAGTGCGAATATCTGGGACAGTCTACAGCAGGGCAGAAGGTTGTGAACAAGTCATATGCAGATTTTAAATACTCACTAGAAACTGACACTGCTTGTGCAGACAGGGTGCCATAAGACAGTGTTCTAAATGCAGCTGGAGGTGATGGATAATAAATGGTCATGTGAATGCTGGAGGAAGTGCACAGGGCCATGGGTGAGCTGGGTCATAAGAATGATCCAGAAAATTGCGATTTGACACATCCTGCTTAATTCTGCTGAAGGTTCCACACAGACACTTGGAATGGAACCTCCCGTCAACATCCAGACAGCAAATGGTCCATGCATTTAAGAGCTTCATTTTACCTTGCAAATACCACCCTATTCAAGAGACCTTTAGCAATGAATCTTTTCTATAAACTTTCTGTCCGTGTTTGTCTGTCCAGGACAGGAGAGACACAATAAGGTCCAGCCTAACACTGTACCTTTGAAAAAACAACAGCATAAAACATGATACGGGAAGAATATTATGATTTTTTTTCTGTTTTTACCTCTTGAGACAATTTTATTTGGTTGTAAAATGGTGATCTCCACAGATGAAGAGTGGGCCTAGATGTAAAGGTTTTACACAGAACCAACTGGCAGTTGCTTTCTTTATCAAAGTTATCTTTGTGATCTTGAGCGCATTCTTCTTCTTCTTGGATAATGGGGGCTGGATAAATATCATCAATAGAGAAGTATCTCTGCAGGGAGAAGATTAATAGTACTTGAGGAATCTAATCTCTCAGACGAAAGCAAAACGAAGTCTTGTGACTAGAAGTTTAAATTAGAAATAAATGATGGAATTACTGGAAAGTTTTTGGCCTGTCTCAAATGATATATGTGATTAACTGACCAAAAAAATGTGTATGTTTTTTTTCCACAGAAAAAGGGAAGGAATATATTCCACTTTTATAACAACTCAAACTACCACTTATTTGAGTATTTTAGTGAAAGGCTTCTATAATACTGGATTTTTCTAAAGCCCATATCATAGCCAGCAGAAACTATACACCACTTTAAGCATAGTGTTGTTAAAAATCCATCTAAAATGATGTAATGAAGTCAATTTTGCTGAAAGGCACAAAAAGCAATTTAAATCCTTTTTTCTACATATATGCTCCTGTTCAACAGTTCTGGTTAGGCCTAGGTATTACCTAAACAAAACTGCATTCCCACTGGCACTCTTTGGAGCATTACTTCAGACCTATTCCTATGCAAATTCTACGTTTTATAAGTTAGGAAGGGGAACTTTTGAGAATGGATCTTAATAATGCACAGGAGTGTGTATCTGTGTTTTTAAAAGAGACAGCATATACTGTTAATCTTATTCAATTTAAATAGAAGACCATCTACTCCTTGTTTATTCAGTGTAAGCACAGTAATTCAAAACAGGTGGCTTAGAATGTAAGGTATATGGACAGAAACAGGATCATTACTATATAAATGTAGATTTGGGCCATTTCACAAACTAAACAGCCTGGCTGTGTAATCATAGTCAAAATAACTACACTTGTAAGTGTTTGCCATTATTAATAAATGTTTCATTTCCAGTTAACTCTAATTTTCATGCAGCAAAATGTAGGAAGAATATAAATGAAGGTGTAATAGTGACAATGCATACTGTGTTGTGGTTCAGCAATTAATTTGATACATAAAGTAGAAGAAGAGAAAAAAATGAGTCTTGCATGTTGAATAATTTCAGTTTATATCACAAAATTTTGCAGGAAGTTCATGGAGATGTTGGTGGGTCACATGCATGAAATTCTTCTGAAGATGCTAGGGGTTTCTAATTCAAACAGAAAAATGCCGAGAAGGAGTCACATTCTGGACATATATGTGCAAATCAGTGAAATGCATATATATAAATATATATACAGGAAGAAAAGGCTATCTTAGGTCACTGTAGTGTCAGGTGCATGGGAGGGAGACAACAGCATAGTTGAAAAAATGAGCCACACAAATAGTCAATGTAAATGTGTGGCTTACTAACTTATTTCCAATTTCTAGTAATGAAAATTTTAGTACACTTGGTACTGGGCTACCCTTCCTTAGCCTGAAATTTATTCAGGGGGAAGGAACTCTTTAAAAATAAGTATTTTTCTGCATTATATCTGTCTTATGTTTTGATGCTCTGCAGCTTCCTGTTCCATGGCCCCACAGATTTCATTTGCTGTGGAACAGGGTTGATGTGTGGAGGGTCAAGTTGTTAGAGGCTGGGCTGAAATTTTCTGTAAATACAGAGGAAAGGAGATGCAGAGAACACAAGTAACAGACTACGAACTGATATATTCTATAGCAAACTGGCTTTGCTGAGAAGGCTTCAATCCAAGTACAATAATGAGTTCGGCAGTTGGGTGTTCATTTATGCAAAATCAACTGTCGTTGTTCCGGAAGGCTAAAGGTGCCCTGAAGGGCACCTTTACAAATGTAATTTATACCAAATTAAAAACTTTAGAGCATGCAAGATGCTTTAAAAGTGATATGTGTATGACTGGAGAATCTAGCCCTTGGTATGGAACTGCTAATTTAATCCACAACTTCTCTGGACAACATGTTCCTGTGCCTCACCACCCTCAGAGAAAATAGCTTCATCCTAATACCTAATCTAAACCTCCTCTCTTCATGTGAAGCTATTTCTTCTTGTCCTATCACTGCATGCCCTCTGTCTTTCTTGATGGCTCCCTTTAGGTTCTGGAAGCCCACAGCTGGGTCACTCTGAAGCTTTCCTTTCTCCACTATGAGCAATCCCAATCCTCTAAGTCGTTCCTCATAGGAGGGGTGCTTCATCCCTCTGGTTGACTTGATGTCCCTCCTTTGGACTCACTTCAACAGGTCCATGTTGTTCCTGTGCTGGGACCCCAGAGCTGGATGCAAGCCTGGTGGTGTCTCACCAGAGCAGAGTGGAATCCCCTCCCTTCCCTGCTTTCCATGCTGCTTTGGATGCAGGTGAGGACACAACAAGGTAGTTGGCCACCACCTTCTGGGTGCAACAGTGCAGGCAATGCCTTATCCACCTGGCAGTCCTCTCAGCAAATCCATCCCTATTCAATTGTCCTAGATAAACTAGATGACCCCCCCAAAAATTATATATATTGTATATTTCATATTTCCTCTACATCTGTCCCCAAAGTCTGAACCTCTCTCCAGAAGTTTTCCAGCACAGTGTTGCCAGCAGGGCAAGAAAGGAGATTCTGCCCCTCTGCTCTGCTCTGCTGAGACCCCAGCGGAACCCTGTGTCCAGCTCTGGGGTCCCAGCACAGGAAGGACATGGACCTGTTGGAGTAAGTCCAGAGGAGGGACACCAAGTCAGTCAGAGGCATGAAACACCTCTCCTATGAGGAATGACTCATCTCTCTTTATAGGTGAAAGGGCAGTGGTTAAAACTAAGGGGAAGTAACTAATTTTGGAGTTTCTAACCTGTTTTTTGTTGACATAAATTTAGAGAGAAGGATGTTGTGGAGGACCATGTCAAAGTCCTGATAAATGGTATCTGCTGCCCTTCTCTTGTCCACTCATGGAGTCACTCCATCATAGAAGGCCTGCAGATTGGGCAGGCAGGACTTGCCATGCTGGCTGTCCCAAATTACACCCCCGTCCTCCATGTGCCTTAGCACAGCTTAGCACAGCTTCCAGCAGGATCTGTTCCATGATCTTCCCAGGCACAGTGGTGACACTCACAGGTCAGTTGTTCCAGGGGTCCTCCTTTCTACTCTTTGTAAAGATGGGTACCATGTTTTCCCTTTTCCAGTCACCTAGAACTTCATCTGACTGCCACAACTTTTCAAATGTCATGTATTTTTACAATTGCTACCATAATAAAATTTTAAATTTCTAAAAATTATACCAAAATTCAGTATGATTTAGAATATATTTAGCATGTATATTGGAAAGTGCATTGCTAAGCCTTTAGTACCAAAGCAGCATATTTTTCTCTTAGGTTTTAGAAATGTGCAGATATTTCTATATTCCATTCTTAATAAAAATGTGGTTTTAAAAATAATTTTTGAGAAATAATTTTTCATTGACATTTAGGCAACTTGAAGAAATGTATTTTCTTAATTTTTTTTTAATTCCAGTACAAATATTACATCATTTCATTGTGGGAAAAAAAAAGCTCTGACCTCAAAGAAACCCAAGAATAGTATAAAAAAACTAACTTCAATTAGAAATACTCCAAAGCAATCTTAAAAATTCAAATGGAGTTTGTCAAATATTTCAATTAGTTTGCACAGTTTCATGCAGAGTTTAGCAGCATCATCACAGCTCCTTGGGCAGGTGGAAATTCTGACTGTGGTCTCACCAGGGTCAGAGGTGTTTTTCGGATTATTAGTTTTTACTACAAATGCCTTCCTATTAGAGTGCCAGGCAATTGATTTCCTTGACCTCTCTGAGCACATGCATGTTGTAAACACATCCATTCATTACCTTACCCATATGTGAGATTAATAAAGGTTTAGGGTAAAATGAAAAAAGTTTAGTTTAAAAAAGTTTAGTTTTAAGTAAAGTTTTAGTTTTAATTAAAGTTTTAAAAAATTAGTTTTGCTTTGTGGTAGTGCCTCATGAAGTATTACTCACAACCAGAGACTGTCCCAAAGAACAAAAAAAATGTCTGTATTTGGGACTTTTAATTCTAGCATAAAAGGTCACTTTTGTTTCCCTTAAGAATTGTAATAGCCAACCTTTCTGTTTTCAACTTAAATTAAGTGGAACATGAAGTGATTTCTCCCTCTTTTCCCAATATCTCAGACCTTAACTTCAGTAGATACAAGAAAAATAATTTGAAATGAATAAAAAAATTGAGTTCTTTTCCCCAGCATTTCAACATTCATACAGAGATTGACTTCAGCTTATTAAAATGCATTGCCACAGACTCAGCAGGCTGCATCTTATTTTTGTGTCTCATTCACTCTTCAAAGTATGCTTTGTGGTGTTTGCTATTTTGTGATGAGCTGTTATATGCAGGTCTATGGTGCTAAACCCTATAAGCACTGTCTGATGGATTACAGTTTGCAAACAATTTCCCCCACCAAAAGTCCATTTGTCCTGACTAAAGATAAGACATCAGTATCTCAGGGTATATTTACTCTCAAGATATGTTGCTATTTAATTATATCTTTTTCAATTTCTTTCACATGTGAAATATGAGCTTCCTGGTATTAAAAAGGGAGATAGCAGAGAGAGAGAAAAAGCATTTTTCTGTAATTACAGGGCATAAACTCTGTCAGAGAAAAGACACAGATCCCTCATTATATCACTTTTTCTTTCTTTTTGCAGTTTTCTTTCTGTCTTGCTGATAGCTATCAAACATCATGGACATATTTTTTATACCTGAATAATATTCAGTAAAATAAAATCTGTGTCCCAGAAGACAGGTTTAAATAATTCAGGAGGCATGCCATGTTGAGCAAAGGATCACAGGTGGGATAAATTTTTCAGTTTATGTAAAATAAAGCCAAACTACTGGTCTTGCTGGATAGATAAAGGTCAGCTACACAACATCTGAGGCCAAATCTACTGCGCTGGCAGCTGGGAACAAGGGGTGTGTTTAGGTGATTTTGAGACAGGATATGGGATGTACCTATCAAAGACATCCTTATATGCTAGTTTGAACATCCCTTTATTTGAACTTCCTCCTGCTCAGCCTCCATTTCATCTAATTTGGGTGAGAATGCGCACGTCAAATACTCTTGAAATAGTTGCTGGCAAAACATATGCATGTGGGTAGAAAGACTGTGAGAAGAGAAATTCCACTTGAATAAGAAACTGGATATGCTGTCCTTTGCATTACACTGTTTATTGGTGAATGGAAGAGTGTACATATGAAACAAATTTTTCTTCAAGGAGAATAAAAAACCTGCAGACAATTTTTTTCAGCTTTCTAAAATCTGTTTTTAATGAGAAATATAAATTCTTGAAATAGAAATTTAATTTGTAAAGAACAAATTATGATTTTGCACGGCTTTTGTCCATTCCATCGTCGGTAATTTAACACAAGCTTACAGTGATCCACAGCAGGAGTCTGTAGGAAGATTTTCTGAAATGTTGCATAGGCTTAAATGCCTATTTACTTGTTACTTCAGGAAAGGTACATCTGTCTAGATAGGTACATGCTTTGCATTAAGGTATGAATCCATCTAAGTACTCTTAACATGCTTTTTCTTATTAGTGACCTGTACTTTAGCTTCTTATCGACTGTTTTGTCTTCCCTAAGGTGACTGGAGAATAGATTTACCAGAGATCCAGGCCCTGAGATTTATGAGCCTCAGGGTTGCAAAACAGGTTTCCAGGGTCCCACTGGATGTGATAATTACTGGGGATCTGACCTACAGAGGCACTGAATGGAGTACATGCTTCACCACTAGGAGGCTGCGCTGTGTGGTGAAGGTCTGTACCAGCCTTCCTCACAGGACTGGCAGTTCCTAGGCCATCTTAAAACTTAAAACTCTGTAGATGCCTTTTCCTGGCATGCATGTTGCATCTTGGTGCATGCTGACAGCGTAAAGCATGCCAGTCTGTGATGCACATACACATCCTTTGCAAGCTGGAAACTTCTACAAAACATAGTTAATCTGTTTTATAATTTTCCTTCATTTGTGTTCTTTCAGTGTTTCATGATCCCCTTAAAGTAAGGATTCCCACTGTGCTTAATGGAGGTTGTTATGTTGTAAATAGGACAGACAGGTAGAAGGGGAGAAAATATTTGTACATATGAAAAGTTTTGATTTAGAGAGATTCATCCACCTGTCCAAAGCACAGATCTGTCCCTGATACTGCTTTCAGCCTGATGGCTTTTACTTGCAGTGGACATGTCTGAATTCTACAGAAGCAGTCGATCTAAATGCCTAACCAGATTAGTCTGGATTTCTTTCCTAGTAATATATAATCAAATTCACAGTGCTACACACATATTGTATAAAATTTAGTTAGGCATCTATATATGCAGTGTTAGGTACAGACACATATAGTGATTACAGAAAAAATCTGGTACTTAAACTGTCCTGGTCACAGAATGGAAAATTTGTCATAATATAAGTCTTGGATCATGCCATACTTGATATTTTCAGAAGGACTTCTAAGTGCTGATAAACTTTCTAAATTCAGTGGATTTTCCCCCTGCCACTCAGCTGCTTAGACTCTGAATTGCTGGCTCTTTCTGACCTGTTCTTTTAGATCATTTCCTCTTGTCCTGTCATTCTTTGACATTCATAAAAAGGGAACTCTATGTCTCAACCAGTGATTATACATTAAAAAGGAATCATGGCCTGTCAAGAAAATGACATTCTCTTTTCCTTGTCCTGTTTTGTATTATGAAAGGTTTTTTTTTAAGCCCTACTTCACATATTAGTTTCTTGACTGTATTGAATGATATTTTGCATTTAGTGATTTTCAACTGAAGATCATGTAGCACTTTGGCAGCATACAGAAATTCATAATATCTGTTACATAACATCTGAGACAAATGGGCTAGAAATTAAGCCAAGACTAGGAGCAAATTGCCAAGGATTTTGTACAGAAGCAGAAGGGACTTGATCAAAGGATATTCAGGAATTCATGAGCTATTTTTGACAAAAGAGTTCAGGCAGCTGGTTTGAAGCATCCAGGTTTGAGTAATGAAGGTATTATCCTGGCACCATTCTTTCCTGTCCCCTACCTTGAGTTCCTCATGTGCACCTTCACCTCTTATAACAAGAAACTGATGATTCCTGATCTCTCCAAGCTCCCCTGTAACTCATGGGCTGTTGATATGAGGCAAGAAGGTCAAGCACCCATCCTGCACTTTGAACAATAGTGTCAGTCAACGTGAAATGTTTCTAGCAGAGCCAGGTATTTCATTGTCCTTTGTGAATTAAAAAAA
>VWYE01026863.1:177316-238829 GCA_013398995.1 Alaudala cheleensis
AAAAAAAGGTGTTTTTTTCCTTCCTCTCACTCCATTTGACAGCTAAACTCTTGATTGTACATCAGCAATAGCTTTGTGAGCTTGTTAGCACTATTAACTAAGTTATTAGTTACCAACTAAATGCAGGAGCCATTCTGGTATTGAGTGGCATCATGTGTGTAAAAGATGGCTCAGTGCCATACACAGGTGTTTTTCCTATAGCAAAGTGGATCCTGCAAGAGAAAATGGGTATACACCACAGGTGTTGGCTGGTTGATGAATATTCAGGTGTATTCATGGATCTTAAGAGTCTGAAGAAGAGGTCAGGACAGTCTCCTAATTGCTCAGTTGAAAGTAATGGTGAATTAACTTGGTAATAGTCACTTGCTTGTGACAGTAAATGCAGCTAGGGCCCTTGAGATCTTATCCAGAATTTTGCTAAAATTTTTAGAGAGATGCCTCTGCCTGAATTAAGGTGCACACAAGACCATGTGCCAAAATCAATAGTATGCATTTCATTAAACAGTAAATGTGAGCAAGAGAGATAGAGGGGGAGAGAGGGAGAGAGAAAGAGAAAGAAATAAAAAAAGAGGTGAGGGAGGGAGAGACAGAGTGACAGAGACAGATTAAGTAGAAAATATCCGCTCCATGGATCTTGATGGCATCCTGTTGATCCTCTCCATCTGGTCTTCTTGGTGGTAAGGGTTCCACAAAACAGAGAGTTCAATGGATTAATATAGATTGGGCCAGGTGGGAATGCCCAGATACCTTCCCTGGGTAGGGCAAGTTTGACACTGTCTCTCACAAAAACTCTGTATCTTGTTGCATCACTTTACATCACATTGCAGTCGCTGGGTGCAAGGCCTCAGGAATGAGTCTTGGCAGACTTTGATGGATGATGACACCTCCTCATCTACTCCTCATGTGAATGTCCCATGGATGTGGCCTCCCTGAGGTGTGGGCTTGTTTACAACTGAGCCAGTCTGTGTAAGGGAGGATGGGTGTCCCTTGCCTCTGCCCAAGTGTTACATCACACACCCAAAACCTCCTCCTTTCCCCATCTTGGCTGGGGGCAGTGTGTGCAAAACTGGCCTCAGCAGATGGGCCTGTGGGCTCTGGCATCCCCACCCTGAACCCAGCCAGAGCTGCTTTGCAGGAGAGCTGCTGGGTTTGACTTTCTTGTGGATATACTCTTCTCCCTCAATCTTGTCAACTTCTTTCTAGACCTAAGTGGACAACAGTGTCACTTTTGTCTTACCTCAAGTTCCCTTAGGTGGCTTAATTCACCAAAGTTTCCCTCAGGAGAGGATATTCAGGGAGGGATGGGTTTTGGTGGTTGCAGCTTCTTCACGGAGTTTTGCCATGATGGGCAAAAAGTCCTTCATAATAAACTTAAGCCATTAATCATAACAATTCAGTCTCTGACACCATGGCTTTTAATGTTGGTGATGACTTAAAAGAAGGACAAAATGTAGAGACACAAATTATTCCTCTAAACACCTATGTGAATATAGAAATGATTTTCTTAATATCTTTGTCCTGCTCATCCAGGACAGGGTTAATAACACCTAAAAATGCAAGTGTGGTTCTTTTACTGGTACAGAAAGGATGTTATGTCTTTCTTTCACTGGATTTTTTTTAGTATCTTAATTTCAGTAAATTAAAATAATTAGAGTGAAATTACACGAACCCTACAATTCCCTATGGCCTTTATGCTGCTTTTTAGAATGATAATGAATGCTAATGAAAATCATCAATATATTCTTACTACCTTTTAGTTCTTATAGACAACTTCTATATCACAGTTATGCTATAGATAGAATTCTGTGCATTCAGCATAAAGAACAATATAATGTAATATTCCAGCCATGTAAAAACTATTAATTAAGCTTTTGGTGAACCGTATTGCAGATAAAAATTAATAATGAGCAATATCCTAATAATGGGTGTACATATTAACATAAAATGAAATAGGGTTCTGTAAAACTTCTCACACATAAATGTATAGCTCATTACTCACAGATTAGTAAAGCAAAATAAACTAAAGCAATATGGAGTGCCTTCAAGGTGTAATGATCATACAAAAGAGCTGCACTTTGCAAGAGTTGTAATAGTAGTTATTTTGACATTTTCTGTTTAAGATTTTATTTCTTTCAACTAAAAACATATATACAACACCACATTCTCTGCAATAGTTCTTTTCCTGCTTCATCACTGGATCACTATTGCTGCTGAATGCCCTCTAGCATTATGTAATGTGACTAACAACCTGAGAACAATTTCCTATCTCATCCCTTCCTGAAGGAGAGTAATTGTGTTTACAATGCTGTTATATTTGTAAGATTTCCTCTCTCACAGTCTCTATTAGCATACACATTTTTCTGCATGTTCATATTAAAAGATTTGTGTCATTTTGCTTCTGGAGCAGAATGTGGAAGGTTGTGTGGTAATTCTGCTGCTATTTGTAGATGTTGGCATGTCTTTTATCCCTGATTTAAAGAGAGTTGTGTCCCTTCGAAATGTCCATCCTTATGCTCAAGAGGGAAATAACTAAAATAAAAATATGAAAGGGTAACTCTAATAACCCCTTATAAAGGATTAAGGGAAAAGAGAGAAACCCAGGAAACTGATTTTTTTCCCCAGGGCATTTCAGTAATAGTCTCTGAAGAACACAGAGATCTGTCTGTGCCAGGGAAACCTTAATGGAGTTTCTGAGATGTCATTAAAAATTGGAGGAACACTACCCAAATCCTTGCATGCTGGCCATTAGACTGATCACTTAAAAACTTGAGTATGAACTGAAATGTCACCACAGAAATGACTAAACATCATAAGCTGCTTAAAGCCCTGTAAATAAAAAAAAAACAAACCCAAAAACTCAACCCCACCCCCTCCCCCCCCAAAAAAACTCCTCTTACAATAACAAAAACACCCTACCACTCCCAAACTTTTCTTTTTCATGCATTATCAAGAACACAGCAGCAAGGAGTTGCTGTGTTGGTAAACATACCATCTGTGATGGTATGTTTAAGTCCAGTTATGTGAAATGTTCCAATCTCATTCCATAAGTTTTGTGGCCAACTAAATCACAGGTGGGTTCCAAAACTAGACAATCACATGATAATGAAAATATGTCTGATAAGAAAAAGAAGAGGAGGGAGAATGTAAACTAAACTCCTTTGTAGAATAAGCCTGTTGCTAACTGACTGGGCTTAGCATCAAAATGCCATTTGAACTACTGCTATTTTATATAGGGTATGGCACCACTTTTTCAGACATCTGTTATTTGTACTGCTGTGGAGAAATGTGCAAATGAATGGATGATCACCATATCTCTGCAGCTGATGCATTATTTTCTGTGCAAGTTGAAAAAATCCTAAATTTAAGCTGGAGTCTGGGTTGACAGTATTTTAGTATCCTTTTATAGATAAATTTGGACTTCTTTCTTGGATGTGTGATAACATTTTTTGACTCAGTTAACATAAAATTTTGCTGAAAAGCCCATGTACAATCTCGTTGCAAAGTATGAAGAGGTCAATGGATTTGCAAGGTTAAAAATAGTTTTTCCTGTGCATGTTGGATAAATGTGACAGGTCTTTCTTTTAACTATGTGAAATATTGCTGGAAATGCACTCAGCTTAAAGAACACACATTTCAGTTGGAAGCTGTGGGATAGAAGCTTAACTACAGAGTTGATTTCTGAGCCAATGCCCAGAAGAGTGTGGGCTCTAACATGACATTTTTACAACAATGAGAAACGTTGCAAGCCCTGCAGAGCATAGCAGTGAGGATTTGTAGATTTGGTTTATGTTTTTGAGCAGCTGCCTGGCATGCTTAGGCTTCAGATGGTAAATGTTTTTATGGTAGAAGATCCAAGAAAGAATGGCAAAGGTTGGACTGCTCTAAATTTAATCTGTGACTACTTGAGCCAGGATTTTGAGACATTTTTGTTAACTGCCCTGAAGACTCTTGTCAGGCAGGAGCTAATAAGGCTATATAGAACTATCGTGTCCTCAAATGAGAAATCTCAGTATGGCAGTTCAAATCAATTTTGGGGCCATNCATTATGTAATGTGACTAACAACCTGAGAACAATTTCCTATCTCATCCCTTCCTGAAGGAGAGTAATTGTGTTTACAATGCTGTTATATTTGTAAGATTTCCTCTCTCACAGTCTCTATTAGCATACACATTTTTCTGCATGTTCATATTAAAAGATTTGTGTCATTTTGCTTCTGGAGCAGAATGTGGAAGGTTGTGTGGTAATTCTGCTGCTATTTGTAGATGTTGGCATGTCTTTTATCCCTGATTTAAAGAGAGTTGTGTCCCTTCGAAATGTCCATCCTTATGCTCAAGAGGGAAATAACTAAAATAAAAATATGAAAGGGTAACTCTAATAACCCCTTATAAAGGATTAAGGGAAAAGAGAGAAACCCAGGAAACTGATTTTTTTCCCCAGGGCATTTCAGTAATAGTCTCTGAAGAACACAGAGATCTGTCTGTGCCAGGGAAACCTTAATGGAGTTTCTGAGATGTCATTAAAAATTGGAGGAACACTACCCAAATCCTTGCATGCTGGCCATTAGACTGATCACTTAAAAACTTGAGTATGAACTGAAATGTCACCACAGAAATGACTAAACATCATAAGCTGCTTAAAGCCCTGTAAATAAAAAAAAAACAAACCCAAAAACTCAACCCCACCCCCTCCCCCCCCAAAAAAACTCCTCTTACAATAACAAAAACACCCTACCACTCCCAAACTTTTCTTTTTCATGCATTATCAAGAACACAGCAGCAAGGAGTTGCTGTGTTGGTAAACATACCATCTGTGATGGTATGTTTAAGTCCAGTTATGTGAAATGTTCCAATCTCATTCCATAAGTTTTGTGGCCAACTAAATCACAGGTGGGTTCCAAAACTAGACAATCACATGATAATGAAAATATGTCTGATAAGAAAAAGAAGAGGAGGGAGAATGTAAACTAAACTCCTTTGTAGAATAAGCCTGTTGCTAACTGACTGGGCTTAGCATCAAAATGCCATTTGAACTACTGCTATTTTATATAGGGTATGGCACCACTTTTTCAGACATCTGTTATTTGTACTGCTGTGGAGAAATGTGCAAATGAATGGATGATCACCATATCTCTGCAGCTGATGCATTATTTTCTGTGCAAGTTGAAAAAATCCTAAATTTAAGCTGGAGTCTGGGTTGACAGTATTTTAGTATCCTTTTATAGATAAATTTGGACTTCTTTCTTGGATGTGTGATAACATTTTTTGACTCAGTTAACATAAAATTTTGCTGAAAAGCCCATGTACAATCTCGTTGCAAAGTATGAAGAGGTCAATGGATTTGCAAGGTTAAAAATAGTTTTTCCTGTGCATGTTGGATAAATGTGACAGGTCTTTCTTTTAACTATGTGAAATATTGCTGGAAATGCACTCAGCTTAAAGAACACACATTTCAGTTGGAAGCTGTGGGATAGAAGCTTAACTACAGAGTTGATTTCTGAGCCAATGCCCAGAAGAGTGTGGGCTCTAACATGACATTTTTACAACAATGAGAAACGTTGCAAGCCCTGCAGAGCATAGCAGTGAGGATTTGTAGATTTGGTTTATGTTTTTGAGCAGCTGCCTGGCATGCTTAGGCTTCAGATGGTAAATGTTTTTATGGTAGAAGATCCAAGAAAGAATGGCAAAGGTTGGACTGCTCTAAATTTAATCTGTGACTACTTGAGCCAGGATTTTGAGACATTTTTGTTAACTGCCCTGAAGACTCTTGTCAGGCAGGAGCTAATAAGGCTATATAGAACTATCGTGTCCTCAAATGAGAAATCTCAGTATGGCAGTTCAAATCAATTTTGGGGCCATCTAAAGAGCATATGGATACTTTATGTACTATAGCAGATGGTAATTATGATTGGCATCATTCTTGCCCTTTAAACAACATCAAAAAAAAGACTGCTCTCCTTATTCCCTGCTCATTTGCAGAACATCTGCTCCAATAAAATATACTGTTGCTTCAGTTACAATAGCTATTTTAACATTATAGACTATCTTCTATTAGTCAATCAGTGTTACAACCCTTAAAGAAAAGAGACATAAAACTACAATCCATTCAGTGATTACTGGCATTTAAAACAAGTCTAGTCTCACCATGTACTTTGAGTGTCAGTTGTCAGATCTCATTACCCAAAGGCACCTGCCAAGCATGGGAAAACTGAGTATGTGACCTGTGGGTTCAAAGAAGGCACCACATTGTAGGAGTCCTAGAATTAAGTAGCTGTGGGCTTTATGCTGCTATTCAAAGGTTAAATGATGTCTAAAGGCTCAAAAAGAATAGGAGAATCACGAGAGACAGGAGTGCAGGCAGTGTAGAGTTCCACCACTGCATGTATCTCTGGTTAACCACAAGCCTTGAGAAGGTGAGCTGTGCACAGTTTTGCTCATTGGTGTGGGTTTAGTAATATGCTGTTGTGGTCTCAGACTTTGTATTTATTGTATAAACAGAACTACAAAGGAAGATTTTCTCAAAGCAGTAAGTCTGTGGCATGAGTGTTGATGTTATGCATTCTTGTCTGTACTCATCCTTTTGCCTGTGTGTTCAGGCTGAGCACCAGTGTCTGGACTGGGTTTTACAAAGGCTGTCTGGGTTTTACCAGGATGAGGGGGAGCTGATGCAGGAAGGTGTGCAAAGCCAATGCAACAAAATGCCATGTGCACTTGTAGCCAGAATTGCTGCCCAGCAGTGATGTGGTAAGAGGAGGCTGTTTATACATACTGTTTCCTGAGACTTTGTTTCTGTCTCTATTTCCAAAGCTGACCTATGTAGCCCACAGTGTTCAAAATGATCAATGTTATGAGTAATTCCATATTGCCAGACACATTGGTTTTCCTGGCTAATTATAACCTGCTTTGATCCTTAGCCAATCCTGTCTGAGATGCCCTACTGTGCAGTGTTTGTAAACCATGAGCAGGTCTATAAGTATTGATGTCTGCTCAGCTGTAAAAATTACTTGGGCTGCGTTCCTTCCTGAGCTTCCTTCCTGAGTTTTTGTCTTCTGATGGATGAAAAGAAGAGGAGAATTTAAAACTGAGTTCTATTTTGCTGCAGAGAACTGTATGCCATGAAGGGATATCATCAGTTCTGACTTATGTGCTGGCTGCCTGGAGTGTGATTGATTGCTAGGAAATGAAGGTATATACACCTATACATGCTGAGATGCTATGTGTGAGAATTAAAGCACCAACCCCCAGCCCAATCCAGCTTCTTCTCCATACTCTACAGACTTTTCCATAAGGCTTTGTGATTCAAGAATATAAATTTAAGCAGATCCAATGACCTAACTGTGCAATGGGGAAAGCTAAAATAATCCATGCAAAAAACCCAGCAACCAAACAACCAAAATCCCCCAAAACCCAAAAAAACAGAGCAGCAGTGTTTGTAAATGTTTTCCACACTTTTTTCCACTATAAGAGTGCTTTCTATTTCCTGTCTGTTTTACCAAGCTGGGCCAAAAGGATGTCTATAGAGAACAGTCAATCATGGGGGTGAAGAATAACCACTTTATTTATAATCAAATAATGGAATCTGCTTGCAGCAACAAATTAAGCAGATATTTCCCACAGCAGCATCTTGCAGCTGCTCCTCCAAATACACTGCTTTCTATTCCTCTGTCAAGAGCATAACAGGAACAAAAATAAGGAATGGGATCTATCTAACCTCTCACTTAAGGGTGAACTTTGGGGACTAAAGATGGGGAGGGATGCAACTGCTGGGTGATAACTGGCCATTTGTCTCCTTTTAAATAAACTCTTCACAAACACTTAAGATTCACTATTTAAAATTAATTAAAATTTTGTGATTAAATATGATATGGAAAAACATCATAGTGCACAGCCAACTGCCTGTTCCCGAAGCCTTCAGTTTATTAAAAGAAGTTTAGACTTGTTTGCTAAATTAATAAGCTCATGTGATCACTTAACATATGTGTTCACAAAAGCATGCATATGCATATACAGTTGTATTTTATATTTCTTTCTAAAATTCATTGGCCAATTCTAAATAAATTTAAAAAAATTACTAAGGAAGTGGACTTATTAATTCCCCAAAACACACTCTAAGAATAAATGGTTGGAGTAGAAAAGGGGATCAGTTAGCATGAGGGAGAGATAACAGTGGCGTCTAGCTTTTTTTCAAGAATGCACCAATACGTGTGCAGGAAGAAAAGGACTTTGATTATGAGTTGGATTTTGGTGTTTGCACATTTTTGGATAGCAAAGGGCTTTTTAAAAAAAAATTAAATTAGAATATAATTGTAAAATTATATTTTTATGTTTTAAAATATTTAAATGAATCTAGACCGTTGCCACTGAGGAGACTATCCACAGATAGTTTTGGATTTTCTTAGTGGAGCAGATATATTTTTTGATATGTCATTAATTCTTGTTTCCGGCTACCTAGACCTGTAACCTGATGGAGAATATTGTGTCTTTTGCCTTCCCTGTGCATTTAGTTTGCTTTTTCACAAAAGGGTGTCAGGTAGCAGATGATAGTCATTAGTCAGGTCACATTCTGGTGTAGAATAGGGATGTAGTCTGAGTTTGGATCAGGGCTAGAAACAGCACTGCTTCAAGTAGTGTGCACCTGACCATTTGTGTAAGTGTGGGCAGTGCCCACAAACTGCCAAAAGCTGAGCTGGTTTTGCAAGAAATGGAGCTTAAGTTCCTGAAGCCTTTAAATAAAATTTTAAGCTTTAGCTGAAGTCTGAGGTAAATCTGAGCCAAAACTCTGCTTGACTGCAGGTTCTTTGGCTGTTTTGAGATCTTGGACACCTCTAAAGGCAATGTATCATGAATAAGCTGTCAATTTTCAACCTCTTAAAGTATAATTGCCAAAGTCCTTCTGAAAATCCACAGCATCAATTAATTTTTAAGAGACTTTAGTCTTTGCATAGAGAGCCCAATTACTTATATGTTATTTTTAGCTCTATATTTGTATTAGGTGTCATCCTTCAGAAAACAGTCTCCATTTTGAAATTAAAAAAAATATTATTAATGTTATTAATTATTATTTCCATGGTTACAGTAAAACTAGTTGGGTTTTTGGTTTTGTTTTGTTTTATTGAATTAATTATGTATGTAAAAAAAGTATGTAAATACTTTTTTACACTAAACTAGTGAACTTATATTTTATCAGAAATTTCATATATTAAATAAACACGTTAACAACACGTTCAGGCCCTAGAAATGCTGTACAAATCATGAAACCAGAGGGTGGTCTCTAAGGGGACTAAAACCTGGGTTGTCCTAAGAAGAACCCAGGTAGAGGCATGAGAAAACAAAATTTGTTCTATTATTTGAGGGCATTTGCTTTGAATTAATGTCCAGGAGGTATTCCTGGGATGTGACAGTCTGGCATGTACGATGTGACACCACAAAAAATAGGCAGTGCCCGATCCATAAAACCTGAAACCCTTTGAGGCAAAGACCAGAATAGCATAGTGCAAAGGGCTGTTCTCTTCTTGTGGTGCTTGGATGGGCCCATGGACTTCAGCACTGAGGGGGAAAAAAAAGAGTCACTTACACAGAGAAAAAAATACTTCCTATTGTCA
The DNA here is from genome assembly GCA_013398995.1 of Alaudala cheleensis. Classification (NCBI taxonomy): domain Eukaryota; kingdom Metazoa; phylum Chordata; class Aves; order Passeriformes; family Alaudidae; genus Alaudala; species Alaudala cheleensis. The sequence goes on from VWYE01026863.1 coordinate 186,916, forward strand.
CAATGAGAATAAAAATGCTTAGTAAAAAAGGAGGCATTTTTTCCTATTTGGCAGAAATGTAAGTGCTCTGGGAGCTTGAACCAAACAGTGAAAGTCTTACTGCACATTGTCACAGAAAAGGTTATTTGTAAGCAAAGAGGGACAAGGGNTAGTAGTATGGCCAAGAAATCTTCCTTTGAGTCCCAAAGTGCTGCAAATTCTTCTCACTGCAAGCATGGAAGCTGGCTGGAAAGATGTTTTCATGCTTACATTGAAGCAAAATAGTAACATTGTTAATAAGAACAAATAAAAAGATTTTCCTTAATCAAAAAGTTGAAACTTAGACTTGTAATGGTGAAAGACCAATTCAAGCAGATGAAAAGCATTAAACACAGGGGTTTCAGTGATTGTGAGAAATGGTCTGAGTCAAGGGGAGGACTCAGTTTGGAAGACAGATGGTGGGGATGATGATATTTAAATCTTCACATTCCTCTGGTACATTCCCAGATGTAGACAAGGTGTGAACCATAAATGCAGCCATTGATGGCTTGCCAGAGGCATGACACAGAGAATAAGCAACAAGAAAGGAGAAGGCAAGATGCTTAGAAATGGGGTTGGTTTTGTGGGGAAATTTTGCTTTCTATCACCTTATATGTGTCAGTTGTGTATGGCAGATGTGAACCAGAGTGAAATGCTAGGCACAATCACAGATGTGAGGTGCTCATCCCTGTCAGACTGTGCAGCAGGACCTTTCCAAAGCACAGGTTTCCCATGCAGCTCTTCCTCTTCACCTCTGCCCCCCACCCTGGGCACTTTCTCAAGGGCATATTATGAGAAAGAACTGGGAAGACATGAGGAGGAAAAGTGTTTCTCACCAATCTGTTGGCAGGATGCACATATCCAATATCTATCTCTATGAATCAGCAGAACAGCATTTTAAAACCTCAGTATGCTTGCATGGAGTCCAAACAGATTCTCTTTGGGACTTTCCCCTGCATTTGCATTATTATAAAGAAGAGATTGTCTTGGAATCACCATTTCCACTAACACTCCCAAATGCTTGCCTTTTTAAGAATGATTTTACAATTACCTGGCTGTGCTCTATGTGAGCTACTCAGAAAATACTGTATTGACAATAAGTTATGGTTTCTGAGGAAAACCCATACAAGGTAAATCCTGCCATAGCAACTCATATCATAATACATTTCTGTTTCACTATGTCATACATAGCCAGGTAGAGTTATTAGATTCTTATTTCTCTAACTTTTCACATGTCACTGTGAGGGTGGCCATGAAAAAGGAGACTGTTAATTATCCAGTTGTCTCCCTGTTTAAGCAGGTCTCTTTTCATGTTGAAATGGCAAAGATCATCTGTCTGCCACCTTAGAAAAAACTGAGAGTCTGCTATAGTTCTACAATGTAAGGCTGAGTTTATTCAGAAATTTCCTTGTCTGTAGATGTTTTAAACTTGTGTCTTAATACTTTAAGCATAATTTTGTTTCACAATCTGCGATTCATTAGTGGGTCATATAAACACTTTAATAGCACAAATAAATATGTTTATATTATTGTACAATAATTTCTCTTATATAAGCTGTTATTGAAATTATTTAAACTTAAAAAATGGATCTAGAGGAGGCATAGAGGAATACAGAAGAATACAAAGCTCACACATTCTAAATCTAGACCTGTAATAATTTCTGACATTTTGCTTGCTAGATCATTAATTATGCCCAGACCTTTCTTTCTTCAGAGATATAAATCCATGTACTGATTTATAGCTTCTATAGGTGGTTAATCTTTGCCTCATAACTGCATCTTGACCATAAATTTCAAAAGTGACAGCTTTCTCCCCAGATTCCTAAGATGTTTCAGAAATTTCACAGTAAAATCAGCCCCTGAGAAAATTTAATAATAAATCTTTCAATTGTATTCTATATATTTTCTGCATCCCCACAATAAATTATGTTATTCTGAGACCTTAAGTGCAATGAATCTGATCGGCATTCTGTCCAGTAAATAAAATGGTACTCTATCAGCTAACTACAAATTGGTCAAAATATTCTACTGGAAGCATACTTCACTCTATGTATTTTAAACCATCACAATTCTGATGGTGATAAGATTATTACTTTTGTACCAAATATATTAAAATAAATGAATAGTATAATAATTCTTAATACTTGACCTAATTTCTTTTGAGGCAAGCTTAAAGGATAAATGAAATTAACCTTTTTTCCTCCTTATCTTACTCCAGTGGAAATGTGTTTTGTTTCCTGTTTGTCTTTCAGGGCAGACTCTGCTCTCCAAAGTTGGAATAATGGCTCTGAATGCATCCTAATGAATGAGATTTTCTGCAAGCATTTATCACTGCACTATCTGAATCTTTTGCCAATATTAATTAATCTATCCATTATTTATGGATTATGTTAATCTAGTCCAGGAGAGGACTGAGCGATCAGATGGTAAAATCAAGGGTTTTTTATTTCTGGAGAAAGCATGGGAGACACAAAGATAAGTTATGCTCTCCCTGCTCCTCTGGAAAGTGGCAAGGGAAAGTAGTGGACAGAGCAGAAGAAGTGATAGAAAATTGGAACACAGAAAATCAGGAAACACAGATCAAGATGATAAGAACATAGTGAATGGAATAGGAGCAATTTTGGGTTTATGCTTGGTGGAGGGTAGAACTTCATATAACGAGATCTGCATCCCACAGATATTTACCCCACATTTTTCACTAGAAAAATATCAAAACCTTCTAAGATACTTTTTTTTGCCCCTTACTGAAGATTTTTTGATATTTAACCAAGGAGATTTAAAGTCTGAGAGACTAGCATGTTCTCCTTTAGCAAAGGATGTGCAGATCCTATTCGTTCTTTTGCTTTGTCTTGATTTATCTAATGTAGAAAGCAAATTGCTCACTCTTTTTCATAAACTTCATACTCACAGACATTTTAGTCAAAACTTGTATTTCCATTAAAAAATGCTTAAATAAACTGCAGTTTTTCTAAGGAAAGTCTAGTACAAAACAATTGTACTAGAGAGGATCTGAAAATTTAAGTACCCAAATATCACTCATTCTATGACTTTGTGTTTTTCCCAGGAGACAAGCAAGCAGAAAGCCTTAAGAGAACAGACTATTTGAGTCCACTTGACTAAATCTACTTAGCTACTTGTTTATTTTGAATCCTAGTATGACCACATTTCTAGTGCACTGTCTGCTCTTTCAGAAGCTGAGCTCTCTTTTTTACACCACACCTGAGAATTCAATCATGTTTTGATCATTAAGTGTGATAGGAACACAAATTTTTATCTTCAAACTTTTATATTATCGTCTGCTTTTGTAACTTTTTTATTATTTCAAAATTTCTATTTGTAATGTGTGCTTTAAAACTCTTAGACAACACTGGAATTTTTTTTCTGACTGAGAAGCCATTCTTCAGCTGGGGTTTTAGAAGTATTTAAGTGTTTTCTTTGACACTGGGGAACAATGTCACAGCATGATAGAATGGGTCAGGTTGGAAAGGACCACAGTAGATCACCTGGTCCAAACTTCCTGCTCCTAGAGCACATGGCACAGGATTGCATCCAGATAGTCCTTGAATATCTCCAGTGATGGAGTCTCAACAACATGTCTGGGCAACCTGTCCCACTTCCTGGTTACCTGCACAGTGAAGAAATTCTTATATTCAGGATGAACTTCCTGTGCATCAGTTTCTGCCAGTTGCCTCTGTTTGTTTAATTTGGGCTGGTAGTAACCAAAATATTTGTCTTCAATCAGCTTAGTCTTCCACTGAAATTTTGACTGCTGTTGAAAACACTTCATAAATATGTAAGGAACCCTCTTTTTTCCCTTTTACAGACTTCATAAAAAACAAAGGAATAAATCCCTAAAGTATGTGCTGGAATAGCCATTACTAACACCCAGGGTCATCTCTCAAACTTTAAGAGATCAGATTTCTTCCTGGCAGATGAACAAAACTGGATATTAACAATTCATGTCACCTACCTTTATGTTTCTCAATAGCTACTCTATTCATACTTAACATGCAGAAGGTATACATTGTCTGAAGAGGAAAGCCAACATTAGAGGGAAATATAATGTATTTCTATACAATTCTTCAAAATGGTGCTATTACAGGTGCCATTACAGCTGGTGATTGTGACATTTTGTCTTTGTGTTATCTGAGATCACTTTATTTTCATGTCAGTTGCAAAGTGTTATGATGGGTATAGAAAATATTTTAATAAGAATAATATTTTATAGGCAACTTAGGGGATGGAATAACAGTGCTAGCTTTTTGTTCATTGGAATGTCAGTTCTCTTGAATTCCTGACTGGCCAATTATTCCAACTCTGCTGGAAAGCAGAGCAGGTGTTAGGGTAAAACTTGAGAAGTTATGTCTCCATCTGTCTGTAGTTCTCCATGGTGCCCTGAGGCTAAACTGTCCCTTCATATCTGTTCCTTGCTTCCACGATGGGGACCAATAAATGAATAAAACTCAGAGCATAAATAAGAGCACAAGAAAGTTGAGAATGTTGATGTAGATTCGTAGCTGCTGTGGACTCGGGTAGCTTCTCCAAAGAGAGAAGAAATATAGCTATTCCTGTGTACAGGATTCCTGGTTTTATCCATATGTCTCCTTTTCTTCTCAGTCATATGTGTATTCTTATGTCTGGGGAAAAAAAACCCAAGCAACAAAACAACTATGCCCCTCCAGCCCTCAACAACTAACCTCAGCCCCTAGCCCCTAACAACTAAACCTCACAAACTCTAAAACTCCAAATGTATTGCTTTTCAGAGAATAACTTTTTTTGGCAGCAAGTCTGAGAAAAGCTTAGCAAATTCCCTGTCATGTCAATGCTTGCAAGAGGGCTATTCTTACTCTTAAGATATGAGCCAGGCTCCTCCTGCCCCTTGTCTGGAAGCTTTTGCAGTGTCTAGAATCATAGAATCATGGAATAGTTTAGGTTGGAAAAGACCATTAAGGTAATTAAGCTCTGTTTGTGGAGGAAATTGCATTCTGGCCTTTCTGGAGACTCTTGACGCTCACAATTCCACTACCAGAGATTCTAACTGCTGGGACCAAAGCCCCTTTGCAGTGGGCAGCTCCAGTGAGCCAAAGGGTCCTTGCTTGATTCCCCCCATCTCACATGGTCAGACAAGGTTTCCTTACTGGTTTGATACCAGGTTTCCCTTTTAAGAGTCTTGGATATCTCATTTCATAAAACAATTTATTCAGGGTGCAGTAACACAGAAACAGCTTGGGCTGATTCCCCAACAAAGGAACCCCTGGGCTTTTATTCCATCACAATTTAAACAAGCTCAAGTCATTCTCTTCCTCCTGAATCTTCAGCTCCTGCCATGTCTTCACCTGTCCCATCCCCTGGCCAGTGACACTGGTCTTCCTACCCTTTGTTATGGAAGGGACTGGTGGTTCTTGGCCTCTTGTAGCAGACTTGCACCTAGCAGCCGCTGCAGCTTGCAGACCAAGATACCTGATGTATTCCTCAAAAATCCTTACTGGAACACTGCCAAGTCCATCACTGAAGAATGTCCCTAAGTGCCTTATTTGCACACCTTTTAAATACCTCCAGGAAGGGTGACTCAGCTCTAATAAATCTGTGAAAGATGTGTTTCATCCATTGATTTTGCACCTGTGTGCCTTTTATAGCTCAATTGCATTAGGCCAGAAGCTAAATATTTATTTTTCCTAATCTCTGGCTTTGAGTAAGCTTAAATCTTGGGATAATTAGAAGTGGATTATGCCTCCATGGTACATAAAAGAAGGTAAATCTTTATGAAGACTTTTCCTTGTACTGATTGGAATTGTTCCTCCAGGTAACAAACTTTCTCTTTGCTTAGTCATTATATGACTCTGTAATTCTGAACTGGCCAGGAAAAAGGAATTGTTAGTGCAGGTTAGGCTGGGTTACAGTGCTGTCCCTGGATGATGGAAGAATTCTTTGTGGAACACATGCACATTTATGAGGGGCAGATCACTGAATTTAGCTGTGACTTTTTTTCACTCTGAACCTAATCTTTACCATGTTTTAAATTTTTGGATCATAGTGGAAGTCCTTTTGGAAATGACAGAATATAATGCATACATACAGAGTTATGTGCCTTAAATGTGTTCCTGTCTGGACAGTGGTAGGTCAAGTCTGCTTCTTGACTGCTTTGGATTTAGTTATTGTGTGCAATTGAATAAAGAGACTCTTTTGCAAGTCATACCCTTCTTTTTTAACAGAATTTGGCTGAACTGGAAAGCCTTCTGTACCTTGGGGGAAGTAGGCTGCGATGGGTAATTTAGCTAAATTGATCTCAAAGCCCTGGCTGACATGCCACGCTAACATGATCCCAAGTGATAGACAAGAACTAGAAACCCAAAATTTGTACTAACCTTTTACTGTATACACCTTCAGGTTTAGTTTTACCAGTGATTCACACCAAAGACTTGCTAAAGCATGTACAGGCTCCCATGCAGCCTGTCTATTTTTTCCCATAGAAACCACTAGAATACAGCACTGAAGTGCTTCCATCTCATACCTTGGATACAGGTGATGCATTTTTCTGGATTTGGGCTCTGAGAAACCTGCAGCCCCTTGTTTAGAAACAGCCAGTGCCACCAACAACATCTGCTTGAGCAAAGATGTGCACTGGGTTGCAGATATGGTGCACTTCACAGTATGACTATAAAGATCTTCTCTAGAAAAGCAAGATAAATCCCTTCTTACTTCTATAGCAAAATTGAAAAACACACAAACCAGAATTTTGTCAGAGATTACATGTGTGATGCAATTACACAGGACAAAAGAAGAAATGTGCTAGAACATAGTAATACATAATGCATATTTCCGAGGTGATTATTTTGCTCCAGCCCTACACCGAGTTTGCACAAGAAAGGAGACCACTTTTTTTATACTGTTTTGTTCTGTCCACCAAGAGGTTTTCTTGAATTTAAAGAAAAACTGTGCCAAATGATGCTTGTTTTCTAAAAAAGAAAAAAAAAATTATTCCCTTTTTTACAATTATATGATAACTTTAATAGCCTGTTAAGTGAAATCAAGGGATTGTTTTAGGCATAGAAGAGTTTCAAATCGCAAGACTCAATCTGTGCAAACCAGACCATGGAGAAATGCAGTGTTATTTACTGTTTGCTTAGGGAAATGAGCACTTTAGAATCTTTAAATAAGAAGCCTGTATGCTTAAGAAATATAAGTTTAACAGAAAATAAAAGCCTCAACCAAACAAAACAAACTTTGACCCTCCAACTTTACAATAAAGAATGCTTATAAAGAATTTATTGGTGAGTTACTGGTCCAGGGAAAGATTAAAATACATGGTGGAAGAAAGACTGATTTGGTGACCTCTTTTGAGGGAAAAAAAAAATCCCATCATGTGAACAGGCTTCAAAGTGAAAACAATCTCTTCAGTCTTTCAATATCACCTTTATACCTTGGAAACCCCCTGAGTTTGCCTTGTAGAAGATGGCAATTAAGATGTGAGTTAGGTGCATGGTTTTGTCCGTGGTGATCTTTTTTTCTGCTAGCAGTGACTGAAATTTGATAAGATTTTGCTTCTTTTAAAGGCTGGGGGGTTACTGCTGCTGCAACTGACCAAACCCAAACTTGCGCTCCACGGAGCATGCAGTTGCACAGCAAAGTCCTCCCAAGGACTGGCACAGGAGTGTTCCCAAGGCAGAAGTGTGAAAACCAAGTTATTCTGCTACCCTGACATGAAAACACTTGATGTGTATGGTCAGAACTTGCCTGTTCTGAGCAGGAGCTAGGCAGCATTAAAACTAAAGCTAAAATATTTGTTCAATAGCTAAACAAGGCAAACAAAATTTGGTCAGTCTGGGATGGACAGTGATGGGAGAGCTTTGAACACAAAGCCACTCATAGTAAAGTAATCCTGTCTATGAAGCCAATGTTGTCTGGGAAAAGATGCTAAAAATAACAGCTTTTGGTACTGCAGCAAATCTGGAGGAAATAAAGAGAAGACATATAGGAACACACTGTTGGGAAGAACTTGGAGGAAGATCAAAGATGGAAGTATGGTCAAAAGGTGAGTCTGAACTCAGAAAGGATAGGGAATGAATTTTAAAATATACATATGCAAAAAGAGTAAAAATTGATCCTTACTCATCAGGAGTGTGGGTGTCAACAGACAGCAAGCAGTAAGTCTGGCTTGCATATCTTGGCTCATCAGAATGCTGAAGGGTCATCCTGCTCCACAGACATGATGTCCAGAGTTGCAGAGAGAAATAGATTTGTGTTTCCATACTAGCAGAACTGGGATTGAATAGTGCTCAGCTATGTGATTCATTAGCCTTAGGAGCTGCAATTAATAGCCTTATAGTCAAGCATAATAATCTACATTATTATATAATTGTTATATTGCAAAGATAATTTATTCTTTTACTTCTCTACCAATTTCCTAACAGTTTTCTCATTAGTCAATAAACATCTTAATCAGCTGGCCTCTGATTTTGCTGTGGGAATGTGGTACTGTGGCAGCAAAGTGGTATTGGAAAGGGTGTTGTCTGTCAAGGTCTAAATCTGTAGCATTCTGGAAGATCATAAGTGTCTCACAGACCATCATTTCATGAGGTCTGTCTTCTCTGTGGTACCTCCCACTTGTCTTCAACAATCATGGACAAGTATAACTTAATATATACAAGCAACGTAAGACCAACCCTTCATCTTATAATTAAAAAAAATTAGTGCTGCTCTTAAAATGAAGATGTCTTTTTGCCATAAGCGAACTTCAGCTAATGATGCATTTGGGAGTGAATGTTAGCTGTCACGCAAGGCAACACACAAACAAAACCCTAGTTGTTTCTGGTTCCTCAGGCAACATTTTGCAATACTTTATTCAAGATCAGAAGCTACTTTATTCTAGGGACTCTTGTATCAACTGCTGTAATGATGATTACTCCATGGACTTTCATAATAGTGGCTAGTGTGGGTGACTATTTATTCCACAAATAAAAACTTGTATTATTATCTCTGTTAAATGTTTCAGTCAAGTGTTTTTTCTTCTGCTCTTAAAGACGATTTTTTCTTCTACAAACAAGGTATAATTTGAAATACTTTAAAAACATTTGTAGTCTTTTAAAGACCTTAATATACTCTTAAAGACTTACAATTTGTAAGAGATTGATAAAGAGAACAAAAGATGTTACAATGATGGGGAAGAGAGAATAATGGTAATTACTTGGACAAGAAATGCAGCTTTATTTAATATAGGCTTGCTGTCCATAATTTCCTTTCTACTAGATGCCCTTTGGATTACGGTGTTAGGATCCCAAACTTGCTGCATGAAGAATCTTCTTTTAATATTAGTTACATTGAAATGTAAGTTCATGTTGACCTGAAGGCATGCTTGTGCCTTACTTTTGGGTAGTTTTAATGACTTGCATGCAGTTAGGAAAAAAACACCACTTTCCCCCCCCCTCCCCCAAAATAAACTGCCTATTTAGCAGTAGCATTCTCAGCTAAGCACGTGTAAATTCTGAGTTATGTTCTGCTGTAGCCTCTGCTGTTGGGAGTTTTTAGGCACCTTGGTTCCTCATAGCCTATAATGCACCCACATCTCATTGTAAAGTTTTACAGCCAAACTTTGTGCCAATCCTTGGATGAAAGTTCGTGACATGCTGACAGAAATATTTCACTGGGAAAGGACTAAGTTAAGGTAGTGACAGAGAAGGAAAAATTTATAATTTAAGTTTATGCATGTCTTTTATAGGGGCGGGAGTGAAAATATCTAAACTGAAAGTCACAATCTTTAAAAAGCCCGTTGCAAAATAAGCAGCTGGCACAAAAATTGAAACATGAATATGTGTGCACATACATATATATTGATTCAACGTGTCATGGTAGTTAATTAGACACTTTGTGACTTCATTTACTAACTATAGATCAGCCAAGAAGCAATGGCTGGTGGAGAATGCTAACCACTTAATCATATGCACAGTAAGAAGATATAAAGGGTCTCTTCACAAAGCTTTGTAAAATCTGGAAGTCTTTTCCATATTTCTAGGTCAAAAAGGATGGATTTTGTAAAGCAGAAGAAAAAAATTGCTCACATGAAAATATTTTAAAGTTATCCTTCAACAATGTGTCTGTTTTTCACTCAGCTGTAGAGGTAATAAAAATCTGAACTCTTGTAATAGGAGCTGCTCTAAATGAATTATACGATTATATAGTGTGTGCTTGATGGCCTATGTTTTTTAAAATTCTTAATGTAATTTTTGATAGTGAAGGGAGATAGTTGTTACATGACATGAGACCTCACAGAGGTCTTTGCTTCAACTACAGTGACAATCATATATGAATTGTGTACAGATTTTTGTTTATTTCTGTGTAATTACTAAATCATATATGAAACTTTTTTTTGTCACAGCAAATAATATCTTTACCCTTTAATCCAAATGGTTGTCCAGAAGGAAGTAAGTGTTACCTTCAAGTACTGGATTTGTAACTCTTTCTTCATGCTTTTTTCTTAGCTAAAATACCTATGCCATAAAATTCAGAGCTTGGTGTTTCTTCTTACAATAAATGGAATGCTTCTACCTCTGCATGACCTGATCTGCTATCTGCCTTAGGCAGCTTCTCTGTTTGTAGCTCTCTTAAATATGTAAAGAAAAGTAACTGGTTGCTTTCAGTGAATCTGTATGTCTGTAAAAACCTTCAATGAACTCATTTTACCCTTGGATAGATTTGTTTTAGAACAGTCTTGCTGCATAACAATATCTGTACCAGAAAGCTCAAACTAACCTAAATGGGAGACGAGAGGCAGATGTTGGATATTTGATTGGGGTAGCAGCAGAGCTGCATCAACCATTACACCAAAGCTGAGGTTAATTTGTAGGCTGAACAAGTTGTCTGTGCTGACTTAGCTTAGCTAAGATTAATATACTGCTTCATATCCCCAAGACAGACAATCTCACATTTCCTATCATTTTTCATCTATCTTGGTCGTCTGGAGCTTTGTTTTCTTTCCTTTCATTTTTTTTTTTTATTTTTTCCCCCATTATTGGTAGAGCTTTAATAACCCACTCTTTTCCCACTTTTAATTCAGGGGAGCTGACTTTCACCTCTGTCTGGGGCTTCATGGTATCTTATACAGCTCTTGAGACGTCCTGCAGGGGAAGCAATCACAGCAGCAAATCAGGAGGAGATTCAGACTCTGCTGCTCTTCAGAAAACAGCTGAAATGTACTGATCACTCCTTCTTCTCAGCTCTCACTGTGTGCTCAGATCTAGAGAGTCCTTTATATTCCCATTTTCAAATCCCTGTATATGACCAGTGCTGATATCACCAAAGCTTAGCCACTTTGGGTTAGTTAGCCTTTTGTCCCTAGTTATATGAAGAGAAAGAGGAATGTTTCAATGGCTTTTTGCTGAATCATATTGTTTTGTTGGAAAGATTGTATGATTCAGAGTTCAGGGTTTAGGGTGGGGTGAGCTCGAGGTACTTGGGAGGGGAGATATGAGATGCAGAATAAGAAGAGGGTTGTAAATGTCAGAAGCGCTAAGGCCCAGGTCTGCCGAGTTCAGAGATGAGACGTAAGCCTGGATCTTTCTTAACTCAGCAAAGTGCCTGCATTTTGTCCCTTTCCTCCCACGGAATGAATATGAATTTACTGCTAGAGAATTGGATCCTTGTCCAAATCTACTGTCTTGTGATCAAGGCAGTGAAGGTAAGCAGGGACTTCAAATGCTACATTAATTGTGATGACCATAACTATCCCATGGAGCACTAGCTGTTGAGTCCTTTGTCCTCATATCTTTATAAAAATGAAATTAATAAAGTCATTTATCAAGTAAGAATACTTAACAATATCTTTTAGGCTAGTCAAACAAGGCTATATGACAAAATTCATTCAGATTTCAATGAGAGAGTGATTGGTACAGTAGGATTTGTTTTCAAGTACTAACTAGATAGCTGAAATCAGTTAAGCAACTTACATAGCAAGGCACTTACTCTCTTTAGTCAGTATCCTACAGGGCTGTTTGTCCCATCCTATGATAGATATTTCAATTTATCTTTCTCTGAAAAGGCCTGATTTCTCTACTAATTTAAAAGGACTCTGGCTGACTAGATCAAACTAATTCATAGCTCCTGGAAATTTTTAGCATGGTGCCCTTCATTCCAGTCCTTCCAATGTTTCTTCATTTAGAAAACAGCAAGTCCTAAGTGGCTTTTTACACAACATTGAACTCATTGCATCCTGGACCAGCTCTAGTGCAGTCAGTGCAGAGAGACCTGTTCTCCTCAGAGTTCTCACCTCAGTGTGATGACAGACCCATGCCAACAGAAACATACTGTGATGAATACAGAAGTAGTTTGTATCTTCATATCCCAACCACAACCAAAAGAATACATTTTGCTGCATTTTCTTTTCCCTTATTGTGCACCCAGTCCACTCCCATTCCACAAAAGCAGAGATGTTGAACTTTCACTGCATAATACTGAATTTGAAGAAAAGTGCTGAAAAAGGATAGTGGACCAATTCTCTCAAAGGAAACATAGACTCTTGCTTCTGTTGACAGAGCTGTTGGAAAAAAAAAATTGTTATGCTATGCAGTCTCAGGCATTTGTTACCCAGCCCAAAGCTGCTGTGAGGCATCACTGATGCTTGGCCTGGCAAACCTTTCTCCAGCAGGTGGCATTCACAGCTTGTTTCTCCCTGACAATGCACCAAAACCACACTGATGGCTGTGCCCAGTCTAAGCTCTCTTGTTTCTGATCAGTGTGCACGACTGCCTGTTTCAGCTCTGCACCAAAAATTTTAATCCAAGCATTAGTATCTTATACAATAATAAAGGAAATAAAAAGACCATAAACAGGATGGGGACTGGGGAAGCACAGTCTTACCTGTTTTGTAAAATTTAGGTGTGCAGTTCTTTCCCCCTCAAAATAAAAGCCTTGGGCTGCTATCACTTTTATTTTCTTTGTGTTATGATGCTTGTCAAGTATTCAGGAAAATAAAAACCGGGTCATGAAACTGGTGTGTATGTGTGCATGTCTGCTACTATAAAATAAATCTATTTCGCCCCTTTTTTCATCTTTCTATTAGCAAGGGATTCCCTGATGAATCTTAATTTATATAACATAGAGAATCCTAGGAAAATTCATTGCCTTCAAAGTGAGTATTACTGTTTTTGTGGAACTGTACTTTCCTATTTCAAAGAATTTGGAACTTGAAAACAAAGGACCAATCAGGGACAAAATCTTGCAGCATATATGTAGCTGTGTATTAAATTAATGTTCTAAATTATTTTGTGCTATTTGTTCCTATTACCTTCTAATGAATATTAATTCAGCTTTCCAATTTTGTGAGGAAAGGAAACACTTATCATAAACATAATTCATGCCCACACATAAACAAAAGCTCACATTCTTGTCAGACTCATATTTAAAACACCAGAAAAGATAATTGAACCAGAATACCTACCACACCAAGTGAATACAGAGTGAGGGAAAAGTTATGCTGATCTTTAATCCACCTAAAATTATGCTGCACCTTTATTAGTGTGCACTAAGTATAATGTTAGTTACAAATGTTCATATATGTGGGCTCTCAAAGTGTTACAGTATTTTTGAATACTGGCAAAATATGCTCCCAGGTATACTCACATGAAGGAAGAATGCAGCTGGATAAAGGGCAGTGGTATTACACAGCATGGCTCTTTGGTGCAGATAACAGCTGGTGAGGAAACTCCTAACCCAGTACAGAGACTTGCCATTGTCCTGCATTGCTACCAATCCATCCCTCTTTGGTACTGGGAACCTCTGGTAGCTACTGGCCATTTATGTGGACTCTGTGAACTGAGCTGTCCTGTTTAAGTTTTCCATGCAGATATCAGGCTTGAGGAGAACAGCTAATCACCTAACAAGGACCAGCAGTTTTCTGGCAGATGCTTCAAATAAAGGAGAAGACTGGGGGAATTAGAAGCCAAACTGATAGTTTAATGCCGGAAGGAGCTGGATGCAGATTCTTTGTGTATTGTAACTTCTTCAGCTGCCTGAGGACCAGTGATTTTATACTTCTTTGCTTCATTTCTTGACTTGCAGCTTGCCCATATTAATGCTTCTTTGCTTGTAAGGGATTCACTGGCTTTTTTTTTCTGTTCCAAGCCACTGCAATACTCATTGTGAGTACCTTATAAGGTATAGATGAGAGTTCCAGAGAGAAATTATATATGAGGTTATTATACTTAGAAAAGGCAGAGAAGGTCTTTCTACAGTATTAGTTTGTCAAACTCAAAACAGGTACCTATGTTCATGAAAAGATGGGATCAGGTAATTTTACAACAATTTTTATTTTCCACTTCCCCTTCATAATGGATATGATTAAAATTCACCATTTTTGGTATCTTTCTCTATTTTACAAAAATGCAGAAGTGCATTATGAGATGCATCTAGAGATAGTGAAATTGTAGCTTTATAGCTACACAGTAGCTTTCTCTGTGTAGTGACATGTACTCGTCTTTAAGGTCTACTTGAATACTAGCAGCGTCTGATAGATATTGTAAGAATCAAAGTCAGTTAACTGTTGAATATGCAGTTTTGCCATGAAATTTGATATATGCAATGGCAAACCTTTGCCTATTTTATATGGTTTATTTTTCTTTTCCTTTGGCGATAAAGCAGGTAACTACACACTAAAAAACCCCAGCTCAGCTGGAAGGCTGAAAATGACTGTCATGACAAACTGGATGTCAACTAGCTTATCAAAATCAAATGACCTAGGAAACATGGGGGTAGGGTCTCATTAGACCCTTCCTGTCACTGCCTCTGAGGTACCTAAGAAAAGTTTTTGCAAAAAGTTGATTTAGCATGTTCACTGTCTAGGATGGGAAATAAAGGCATTTAAGTCAGGTGAGAGACTTTCAGAGAGAAGTCAGAATGATGATTCTGCTCCCATACCTTTCTTATGTTGTACAAATTAAAGATTTTAAAATTCCTGCAATTTTCTATTTCTTGTGCTTTGAAATGTATTTGATTCATATGATAATGAAAATGCTTAACTTCAGGAATTTTCTCGTTTTGTCATATTTGATATTCCAAAAAAAGAGATTTGGAGAAGGCTATAAAATGCTGTTTTGATGTTATTATCCTTGAGGATGTGTAGGGGCAACTGTGCTCCACAGTTCTGCTGTATTGGAGTGAATATCTGGCCTACCTGTAGTGCCTATATACTCTCACAGCTTTGCACCTTCCTTTTCTGCTTTTTCTTGCAATTTTGCCTTACAAAAGACTTTATAAGACCAAGCCACCTTTGCAGTTGCTGCAGTAATTGCAAAGCTCTTGTTGGAATATCCCAATAATTATTCAAACATGGTACCATTTGGAGGGATTTCTTTTTACTTCTCTGAACACCTTTTTCAGTGTGAGTGAGGTACAGAAAATGCTCTTTGCTATGTCTGCTGTTGGTGCATTTTTGCTTTCAGCAGTTCATTTGCAGTCTGTGCTTCTGATTTTTCCTGGATTCATGTTATCATTAAGTTTACTGCAGTCTATTCCTTATTTTCTCAGGGACTGATGATGAGAGGTGTTTGTTAAAAGCTTCTCAAGAATGCTGTACTTTATCTGCTTTATTGACAGGGTGAGGTTTGAGGCTTTTTGGTTGCACACATTTTAAGAGTTTTTTTCCCTCACTGCTTTTGACTGGTCCATTTCTTCCTTTGAAATTTCCACAGAGTTTCACTTTTCCCAAATACAGTACTTTCTTATCACTTTAGTGCTTGCCTCAATTTATGTTTCCAATGTAGTTCCATTTATCTCGTCTTCCAGTCACTCCTTGAATTCAGTGCTTGCTCATATCTGTCTTCTGTTTTGTCTGATACTACCTGCCTGGCCTCAGTATGGAGATTTGTCCTGTCACAGCTTTTGCTTCCCAAGGTCTCCTGGCTTATCTGATTCTTGTTCTGAGTCTGTTGGTGTCCAGTTGTGCCTGCAGTGGTTTGAGTCATACTGGTTCTGAACATTCTTTATTTTAATTCAGTTCCACAAATGTTTACATTTCCCTGCTACGATGATATCTTGGACCTGTTCTCCTATTAAAGGAAAAATCCTTGTGTAATCTGTTTATTGTGAAATTTGTGTTGCTACTTTGTCCTTGTTTTTTAAATATTTTATGATTTTTTTAAAAAATGTTTTTACTTCATTTTAGCTGATTATGGTTTTAATAGTATTTTGCTTTTGACAGATGACTAGGTTGAGAAGATCAGCTGTGGTTGATACAACCACATATTTTATTATCTGTTAAATTCTGTGACAATTTTTTTTTCTGTCATGATAGAAAAGTGTATTTTCAGCTCTATCTGTGGGCATAAAACAAAAATTACTAGTTTTTTAAGTTCTCCAGTTAGTGATTCCTAGTCCCTGCCATCTGCATGTTATGCCTTTAGATAACATACTGGGTATTAGCACAAGATTTGTCTCAAGAAGCTTGAGGGCTCTGCTATTGCAATACCAGAGGTGATTTAGAACTTCTCTTTGTCCACACACTGGACACAAAACTGTAGAATGAGTAAGGTTTAACAGTCTTATTTGAAATCTTGCATTTGCCTTATGGATTCAGAGCTTTCCATTAGATGAGTGATTTTTTTCCACAGACATAATGGGAGCTCTTGTGTCCTCTTTTCAAGAAGGCACTTGCTTCTTCTTGAAAAAAAAATTTGTGGTACAGGGTCTGAGGCTGGTGGGGGGGGGGGCAGTGAGACTTGCACCCACTGCTTTGCTGTCTCCAGCTTTGGTACCACAGCTGCAGGAATGTGCCCTGAGCTGCCTGGCCTTGTGGTGGTCTTGCCTGCTTGGACTGTGAGAACTGAATTTCACATTTCACTGTCTCTTTGCTCGACATTGTAATGAGTGGTCCCATTTCTCCACTAACAGTTATGACAGGAGTGTATTTGCCATTTATTTCATAATTTTAGTCCTCCTCCAGAGGACTAGAAAACTAGATTCAGATGTAAAGCACACATGTAGGCTACAGGACTTGTTTTCTTAGGGAAAGACAATGCTGGGGAAATTCTTGAAATAGAGTTAATGCTTTATTGCAGAGCTCTAACTATCTGAAACACGATTTGAAATAAAGAGTTTTGTGATGGTAAATGAAAATGTTTTGTGATGATAACTCAAAAAAGCTTGTTGTAAATAGTAATCTTGTGAATAGTTTGCTTAGGCATCTAGGGACGTTTAGAATGGCATGTTACATTTCTGTTCCTCTTTGTAATATCTTTTATTGCCTGATTCATAACATACAGAAAAAAAATTAATGAAAGATAAATGTCTTTAGTTTTCCTGTCCTTATCCTTTTCCTAAACAAATAGCAAGAAACCAATTTTAGCCAGGGATGTACAAATACATTTCCCTCTATATCAATATAATTTTGCTGTGATCTATGGCATTATATTAATTTGAATTTTCATTCACTCTCCTCTTTTTTGGAAATGCTTAGAAACTGATTAAATAATAGGAATAACACTAGGAATAGTAATTATATTCTCTACAAAGGATGAATTATCTGAGAATTGTGCATTAGCCATGAAACTTATTGTATTTGAGGAAAATGGAGACTTACAATTATTAGTTAAATTATTTATGTGGTTATAAATAAATAAATCAATAAAATATCTACTCATTGGAGCAGTGCTAAATAAAAGAATTTCAGAAGTAGAATGGATCTATCATAGCCATTTGGATGCTAATAACTAGCTTCAGCTTGCACAGCTGTGCTAAACGACTGCTTGTTTTACCATACATGAGATTTGGGAACTCATCAAATAATTGAAAAATACACTGAACTTCTGTAATTTTTAATTGCTAGTTAACTGCTATTTACACAGCTTTTTCAATTGCTGGTGCATATGGGGACAAGGACGTGTCATAAAATATGTCTGTAAGCCACAGCTCTTTCTGCAAATCCAAATCTACCTAATTGAAATTTTCTCTTCTGCAAAAGTACGAGCATCCTGTGAGTATCTATATGGCAGATGTGCTACTCCAAATGACTATTCCTAAATGGCATCTTAAAACTTAATTGACAAATCTAGACAGGAGTAGAAAAGGATATGGGAGGCCGACTGACAGGCACCTTTTTTTTTGCTAAGAATCATGATATGGACTGAGACCTTGAGAAGATGATACTCATCCTGTAGTATCTCATCTTCTCTGTGGAATATTAGTGGCCATGGATGCTAATAGATATATTTTTTAAATTACATTCAGTTTTTCTGTAAGTGGGCAGACATTAAATATGTACCAGTGTTACTTTCCTCCCTTGGTTTAAACACTGGTGAACAAAAAATGCTGAGAAGACAGGAAAAGCTGGGAAAAGAGTACCTGCTTAGAAATTAAGGAACTTACATGCATGCCAAGAATGAATTTAAGTCCTCAAATTCTTCTTATGACAGAGCAAGTCAACATCAAAGTTTTTAATGTCTAATGTCACTTGCTTGCCGCTGGTCTCTCCTTCCCATTTCCTTTCCCCTTCCTTTTCTCTTATTTGTGTCTACATTTTTAATTCAATCATTTTGGAAATGCAGTTTCCTGAGAGCTCACTGATGTTTTACTTATTCTATAAAAAGTACTTTCATGAAGAGAAGAGAAGAGAAGAGAAGAGAAGAGAAGAGAAGAGAAGAGAAGAGAAGAGAAGAGAAGAGAAGAGAAGAGAAGAGAAGAGAAGAGAAGAGGTAAAGGAAAAGAAAAGGAAAAGAAAAGGAAAGAAAAGGAAAAGAAGAGGAAAGAAGAGGAAAGAAGAGGAAAGTGGAGGGGGGAAGGAAAAAATAGAAGGGAAGGAAAAGGGCAAGAAAATGGAAAAAGGAGAGGATGAGGAGAAGGGGAAGAGGTATGGGAAAAACAAAGAGAAGCAAGAAAATGGAAGTGTGTTAATTTGAAATAAATTTTTGGAACTTTTCTGCTGAATTTCCTATCCACTCCCAGCCTTCTCAAAATTATTTTTTTTAAACTTACATAACTTGTACTTGCCTTGTGTTGATTTCTGGGAATGCACAACAAAATTTCTACTATGAAAGACAAATGCAGTTGAATCATTCATAAAGGAAGTCACAGTAACCATTAACTAATGGAGTTTTCCTTTCTAATGTTACCAGCCTTAGTCCTCCAGAGGCTGTGATGCTGTTTTCCTCCCACAATGTGTTCTCTGTTCTGTGTTCCCCTCAGTACTTGCCAGCAGTCAGACACTATGAAGAATACTGCCTTCTGCATAGAGAAGTGTAAATTTCTTGAGTGTTAGACCATCCTTTTAAAATAATGTCACATAATGTATATATGAATAATAATTAGAAAATAAACCAGCCAGGAATGACGATATTCTATGTTAAATCACAATATAATTCTTCCCAGGGTTGTTCTTGTCACCAGAGATTTAGCTGCAAATTTACACAGCAGTACTGCTACACTCTCTGCTTTGTAAATCTTGCTAACTGGTAATGGGGATTGTCAACTCCTGAGCCCAACAAATTTATCTAAACAGATATACATCTGTTGTATGTGAAAGCACTTACTGAGTGGGCATTCTATTCCCATTGAGACAAAAGAATAACCAGTGAGGCATATGGTTTTTTCCTTCAAAACTCATTATTTGGGACAGAAGCAAGATGAAAGAAATTTAAAGGGAATATTTTAATCACAGACCTCTTTGCAATGACAACAGCAAGTCACCTGAGTTTGTCTGAATTAATGAAGTCTAGGTGGGATTCCTCTGTTCTGTGTACATCAGGAAAAACCCAAACCCTAGAAATTGGCCTCTATCTGGAGAACATTAATAGGTGAAACACTGAAAAAAACCCATCAGTGAGCAGGTACAAATTAGTAAGAACCTCAAGCAAGTTACAACTGGGCTTCCTGCTGCTGTCTGATCTTTTTCTGTCACTCTTGCACAGTATAAAAACAACAAGCAAGTTTTAGATACCACAGGAAGTCACACCAGTTAATGGCATTCATTGCTGCCTTCTTAAATGCTTCTATAAAAACTTTAAACATATGTAAAACCACCAAGATTTTCTGAGAAACAGAAAAGATTAACTTATTAAGTTTTTATTCCTTGCCTAAATGGTTTGTGAAGAAGTTAAGAGCATCTGATTGTTGCTCAGCAACTTTGAAAATACAGCAATTAATTAGATACTCTGCACATGCTTAGAGAACTAAATTTAGGCAGCCATTTATTAAAGACATTCGTTCACACTCTTTCCAGTTGGGCTTTCTGCACTTATAGGTGATAAATTACCAATGTCTGAGGGTCTTTAATGTGGGTGTTTTTCAACCTTTGGTTCAAATAGGAAAACCTAGTTCAAAACAGTGGTTTTTATCTGCTTACTGAAGCCTGACAAGACCTCTCATTTCTCTTTTGAAGGCATATTTCTTTTGCTTTTTAATGGTGACAATATATAAAATCTCTGCTTAGAGTTTTAGCAGAACCTTTGAAATTCAGAGGTAGATAAAACGAAACAAACAATGAGAAGGGCTAAAAGGTGGTTACCACTGGTTTTGTGATGCTTTTATCCCTGGATAATTTCATGTATCCTTATAGCTATGGCAGAGTTTTTCTAGTTTGATAGTCTGTCTCTGTTAATGACTGGATCTAAATATTTTATGTGAAGTTTATGAAATTATAATGTGTAGGCACTCTAGGATTCACCATCCACTTTAAAAATACCTCTCTATTCTCTTCATTTAATGGTAAGCCTCTGTAATGATATGTAACTCTTCTGAACTTTATTTCAAGTAATGCAAGCAAAGGCCAAATACTTTCTGAAAGTAATTCCCAATCCTATAATTTTTTTTTTTTTTTAGTTTGAAGATATCTATGTTCATATACACAGGTGGGGGAAGACTGTCTAGGGCAAGAAATTTAGTTTTTTCAATGGAGTGCTCAAGGTTTCCACAAAAATTCATAGTGGCTGCAGGGCTGGCAGGTGAACTCAGAAAAGTGTGTCTTAACAAGGACTAGAGACAATTTCTTGCTGTGTCAGTACTGCAGAATTGCTGTGGTAGTCCATTAAATCTATGCAAAGCTATCACAGGAGGAAAAGGAAATTTTTACCAATCAAAACCTTAATTAAGGTACAAAGCTAAAATTCAAATAAAGAGCAATATCTTTTTTACTGTGACCCTGGTTATTGCTGCTTAACCCCAACAGAATTTTACAAAACATATATTATATATTAAGCTTCAGAGAATATTCTTTGTTCTTTATCTCTTTTGCATTGACATCCAAGTTTCTGTTATCTGCCACTGCTTTTTCTGCTTCTGCAACCCTCCACATCCCCTGCTCCCCACCCTTTAACAAAGGTACCCAGCTAGAGGTTTAGAGACTGTACAAACCTTGGAGACATGACTTTAAAACATTTTTCCCAGCACTTCTATTTGTTTGAAACTGCATTTAAGACCTTTTTTAACTGTAATTTCCCACACACCAAAAAACCATGTTCAGTTTCAAGCTACTGGACCTTCCTGTCAGTGAAGGACACTATTCTTGTTCCTGTTTGTAGAGCACTGAAAAGTTCTTGAAATTACAGTAAGCTCTTGGTATCTGGCAAGCTTAATGTTCCTTCGCCAACACCCATTGACTAATGTTTATGTGGGTTTTGATTGGGTTACCCTGTTGAGGAACTTAATTTCATTTTTGCAGGAAGATTGTTGCACACTGCAAATTTTAGTGCCTCCTTTGCGAATTTTCACATTTTCAATGCTGACAGTGCAACGTAGGTACAAAATTTAAAGGTTCATTTGTGAGAAAGTTCCAAAATCACATTATCAGGAGAAATGACTTCTAGGAAGAATCAGGAAATCAGAGTAATTCCACCTGGAGTGGATAAGATTTTGCCATTTGCTCATGGGGTGCAGAATCAGGCCACTAGAGGCAGCAACAGCATAGTGTGTTTTAAAAATTAAATTAGAGTACAACCAAAACCTATTCCAGTGGTACAGAGCCAGCCAGTTTTAGGATGGTCATGCTGTAGTTCCCTCTGCATGAGGGTCTGTGAAGTGGCCTAGGGGACATTCTTTAATAACCAAAAGGCACAGTCCCTTTTTCACCAGGTGGTATTTGTGCTCTGAAATCATGGGATGGTCTTTCAGCAAATCGAGCTTTCAGATGCCAGAATCACATGAAATGCACAATACAAAAGGACTATATAGTACAAATTGATACAGATTAATTTCCCCTCCTTGTCTTTGCTTCAACATCCTTAACCCTTCTGAAGCAAAGAGCAAAGCACCAGAACCTGAAGAAAAGTAACAAGGGCAACAAAAATCTAGTTTTTTGTATTCCCTCAGGCTTTTTGCCAGATACTTTTCATCTGTCCTCCTTTCTAAAAGAAATCCATACTGTCTCTTCCAGCATATTGGTCAGATATTCAGTCTTATGTTCTTACCTGACCTGGATTAAAGTTCCATTGCTGATTTTTGGATTAATAACAGTGAAGTCACAGCCTTGAGTTCCTCTTGCTCTGTGTGTCCTCTCTTTTCTCTACTTTTCAATTCCAACCATGAAACTTCCTTACTGCTGTGGAAATCTTTCCATGCTGGGCTTGCTGATAAGAAGCTGACCTTAGTACAACAACATGGTGTTATTCTCTACAGTAAAAATTTGGAATAGCTGTGCCCAGGTACATGTAAATGTGTAGAATAAACTGGTCATACTCTGGGAAATCTGAACAGATTGAATTTGTTGTAAGAAATGGTAGATGAAAATATCACTAATTGTATCTTACTGCTGAAAAATGGATTCTTAAAATTCCCTCACTTGGATAGAACCTATTTTGTCAAGATATAGTTTGATCCCAAAATTCTAGGATAGTTTAATGTATTTTCAATTTTTAAGTCAGCCTAAGAAAGTGAACCATTATGTTTCGCGTAAGGCTTTCTACCAAACAAGATGGCTATATACACCTTTGGAAAGCTGAGTTTCAGGATAAGGGAGCCTTGTATCCCTGAGTGTAGTCTGTCAATCTTTTGTCATCAGAGCCAAATTAGGCACGTCCTGTCTACTCAAAACTTTTAGCCACCGGTCTTTATCTTGCTTCTTTCCTTCTATTGCCAGCAGGAAATATCTGTATATATGGCAGCTGAGGGCAAAAAGATTGACACGACGCTGCAATCGTGCCTTTGCCAAGCTATGAATGGATCACCAGGAGGTGAGAAAGGTTTACCAAGGTCCAAAGAGCACTGCCAGGCTCCACTGCTGCCAGCCTCATCTCACTCCAAGCAGTTCCTGTTTCCTGCCTGTCTTGTTGATGTTGAACACTAAAGGCCTTGTAACAGCCTCAGCAGGACAGTGAAAACAAGCAACCCAAAGTGTCTGTGTTAAACCAAATTGTGAGTGGAAACAGCAACCATGCAGCTGGTGGCAGAAGGTGTGAAACCACAAGTAATTATGGCCAGAATTCACCTAACCTGCCCTTTTTAAAAATATGTATGCATGAAAGAAGGCTGAAGCAGACCTAATAGCTCACCTGTGGGAGTCTGCTGGTCCCTCTGTGAGCTTACTCACTAATTTGTACGCATGGCCAAAAATTATTATCCATAATGGCCAATAATTTACTACCACATCAGCAAGCTGAAATTCCTCAGTAAGAGATCTGATGAACACCAAAACTGGTGAAAAGGAACATTTAGCCTGCTCATTTAAGAGCTGATACAAAGTGAAATCTTCCTGGTAGTAGCAAGCATCATTGAAGCTCTGCTCAAAAGGATACAAAGTGCAAGAACTGCATGCATTAAGAAATCCAGAAGAAGCCCCACTTTAGAAGAAGGTAATTTATTCATTTAATTTAGAAAACAATGAAAGCAAGAGGTGGTAGAAGTCCCTAAAGAAATAAATAAAACATTTCAACATGAGTTCACCACCAGCACCACCAGTGAATCAGCAACTCTGTGGAAAACAATGCACAAAAGTCCATCTTGGTGATCTACTGACGATTTGAGAGAGCAGAAAAGAATATTTAAAACATTCTTTTCCCTATATCCTGGCTCTATTTCCTGATCCATTCTCACTCTAAAAACATTTTTCTTTACATCTAATGTAATTTACTGTCTTTCAGTTTATGACTAATGCATTTTGTTTCGCCTTCATGCACCTCCACCTTTGTAACTGCCATGTATTAATTAAAAGCAATTGGCGTTCTTTGTGTGCTTGCAGTACTGCAGGATACATATGGGCACATCTTCCAGAGCTCTCAGCTGCATATCAGGGCTGAGTCACTGGTGAAGGGGACAGACTTCCCCTCAGAATCTGACCATGTGAACAATTTTTTGCTGTAATTTATCATCTAACACTTATTTTAAAAAAAATCTTAATTAATATACTAGGAAAGGCTCATTAGTTGCTATCTCCTGACTTTTTTCTGCTCATTCTTAATTTACAGATCTGTGTTCCCAAGGACTAATCTGTCTTCTTTTTTATGAGAAAATCTCTGCGTTTTGGAGTTAAGATATCTACAGTCAAAATATTGTTAAATTTCCGTATTTTAGGGTGCCCCACTTTTGTGTTTCCAAGGTTTGCATTTAGGGTTTAAGTTAATTAGATATTTCTGAAGATATGTGCATGTTAAATTGATCTCAAATGCTGTTTTTAACATGAAATAATTTTTTATCTTTCTTAATGTATTTAAAAGTCTATCAATGTCTTGTTGAATACAAGACTTCCTGGATCTCACCAGAGTGAGTGCTGGCTGAATTCTGACATCAGCACCGAACCCAAAAGTTGTGGTATTCTTTATTTTGTATAAAAAAAATTTCAGACTTAAAAATCTCCGTCGCAAGCCTGAATGTATATTATGCGACAGATGTGCTGCCTTTGCATTTTGAATGTCTCAGAATCTAGTACCTTTGCATCCCTCTGTTCCTTTGAGTATTGCACTTAGTTAAAGGGGGTTGTTGCATAGACACAAATAAATGTGAAAATGTTCAGTGTATGTACATTTTTGTCCCGAACAGATGGAACAATGCTCTACTCACGTAATGTTGTTGATATAAAGCGATTTAGCTGATGCACAAAGACTTTTATGCTTATGATATATAAGGAATCTATTATTACACAGTAACTACAGTAAAGTGGTACAACTGGGGAGTATTTTTTCTCCATATGTGAGTTGTCACACAATGTAGATTTTACAATGAGCTTAATTAGATGACTGTAGAGGAGCGTTTGGTTTTTTATGTCAATTGGTAGCACAGGGAAAAAAACCCAAAACCAAACAAAAATCCCACACCCAAATTCCCTCAATCATTCAGCTTTGAAATTGCATGATAAATCAGATCAGGTGATTTAGCCATGAAGTACATGTCTAAGAACTGAAGGGAAGATGCCAAAGCAATAAGGATGTTGACATATTTCTTTTGAAGGAACTAAAGAGTTAAAGGGCAGCACAAAAAGTCTCATAACCCCTCTGTTCTTATGATATATCATGGCATTAGACTTGTAATTCAAACAGGGCAGAAAATCCAGCCACCCTTACTCAATTAGACAGCTTCTGCAAAGTCAAACTACTCAGCAAGATAGAAGCTGCAGAGAAGAATCCCAGCCAATTTAATAATTCCAACAGAAAATGACTTCACTTCTAAGGTTTGATGATTTATAATAAGGATCCCTACTTCCCGCCCTTCCATTGTAGGAAAAGGTTTATCAGTTGCTCCAAGGGAGACAGAAGCTAAATTCAGTTACGAAATTAGAACATGAAGGTTCATAATTCAGAAAAGAACACATTTTTTCCACTCCCTCAAATATGTTCTGTTCACAACTAAAACAACCAACATCCACATCCATAAATTTGTGTCTTTCTTTTTCCATCTCACGTCCTGAAATACAAATAATAAATAATAAAGAGGTGAACTAACTCCTATGAAGAAATTTTGTGGAGCAGTTACGTCATAATAATGCAATACACCAAATAAATATACATGCATCTACAACTCAGAAGGCAATGTAAATATCTGAATGCTTCTCTTATATTGCTAGGTATAAATATGCATATCTATATCTATCTATATGTATATCTATACCATCTATATCTATAGCTATAGATATATACATATAGCTACAGCTATATATAAAAAATTTAGTCAAAAACTTTTTATGTGTTGGGGGCAATTATGGAATAAAATAAAAAAATTCCAAATTTCCAGAAAATGTTTTTTTCATCTCGAGATATCGTGAGGCTTTTACCATATTGTATAGCTGTTCAGGTAAAGAACGTCCTGTCATTTTCAGGTGTTTATTTCTTAATAAATGACTTTGTAGAAATTAATTTATCGATTTCTCCTAAGCATCTGTTAAAGAAAACCAAATGAACCGGGCTTCTATTACTTTAAATGGCAGTGCCCCTATTTAATTTTCTATTACAATCTGGAGTTTTATGTGTTCTTGCTGCAGCTGTAAGAAAGAAACAGAGATGTCAGATCTCAGTATATCATATCCTGCATGCATCTTTCCATCTAATCTAGCAGTACGTGTGCAGAATGGGAGTCTGGCTGTTTTCTGAGTTAGATGAACATTGTCCAACAGCACTGTTGTGATTGCAGGCACTTTCCCAGCAGCAGAGTCATATCAGAAATACTGGAGCAATTTGGCTGAAGGTCAATCTGTGCGGGGCCAGACTGCAGGTATGGGCAGCTGCATATCTGAAGTGAGACATCACAAAAATTACACTTGGACTTCTGAAACCAGTGTTGTGTTTTCCTACCCACGTCCTTTCAATCTAGCTGTTGAAAGGATGAGATACCTGCGAAATGAGTTCAGTTTTGTGGGGNAAAGTAAAAACCCAAAAACCCCAAACCTGAATCAGTTTCTTTTTCTTTCAGTGAATCTAGGAGTTCTGATCTGACCTGCTGTAGCATCTAAAGCCAGAGCTCTGCTCCAAAATAAGCTTGTGTTATGTCTTTTCCTGTGCCCTTCTCTGAAGCTGTGTACAGACATATAAACCCTCTATGTGGGTTTTCTGAGACCATGTCTCTGTTCACAGAATTGACAAATCTACCACTCTCCTGGAGAGACTGTTCCAGTGGCTGACTGTTCTCATAGTTCCTGGTGCTGGTTCCTGGTGCTAAGCCAAGGCTGAACACCAACCACTTCTGAAGGAGTCATCATCTCCCTCCAACAAAGCTGTGCTTTTCTTCTCCACATGACATAGATGATAATAGAGTTAATATTACAGACTTGTTTTATGATGTCTTGCAGGCTTAGACACAGTGCTGTGGTCACTTTTTTGGTGTTTGTCTGCAAATGAAAATTTTATCAGTATGTTGAAATCATGGGACTTTGTTTACGTGTGCTACCATGTGATAAACTGGCACAGTTTAAAATTGTTAGACTGTGATTTGTTCACAAAGGCATTAGTACTTCAGGTACCAAACGAAAAATACTACTGTGTAGACTATACAAAGTGTAAATATTGTAATATGCTGCCTTTGGATATTTGTTGAGATGTGTTTTTTTTCTGGAGATATTTTTAATGGACCAAGTGTTGCCTATATTTCTGCAGCTAACATAAATAGTGTCCTTTGTCAGGTCAATAAAAATGTGGTCATATGCTTTGCCCCCATCTTCTTCATTTTGGAAATGAAAGGTGTTCCACTGGAGCTCAGGCCACTAATGATAGTCTTTGATAAAAGAGAGCTCAAAACTTTACTGTGTTGACTTTCCTTGGCTGTCTAGACTTGAGTTGGTATAACTTCTTTAGTATCCTTATGATGAAGAAATTGTGCTGTGCTTATCTTCCTTTGTCTAGAGGCAAGTATATTCTAAAATCTAAACTTCTTTTCATCTATCTAGCATTGTCAGTTGCCAGCTGTGTAGAATTTTGTTTAGGCTTTCTTTCTGGGTTAAAAGTACAACATTTATAATCATGTTTCACTACTTTATCCTGACTTATCTCAGCCCAATTTGGGAAAGCAGTCTCATAATGCTTTTCTGGTCAAGTTCAGCCAGATTTTGTGACAGATTTTGAAGTGTGATCTGGAGCTGACTGTCTTCTGCTGATCCCACAGGGAGGTTAGGGCCAACTCTCTCGGAGTTTAGGAAAGGTTTTTTCCCAAGAAATGCTAGTTATTTATAATATTGCAACACATCATAAAGGGACTAACCTAACACCGAAGTTCTAGCATACTTAGTTATAAAGAAAATTTGGTATTTCAAGCTGTATAAGGATTTAAAAGTTAATACATCTCTGAACTGAATACCACTTTAAAAATGTCACTTCTGAAAGCAAAGTAGTTGTTTTGGTGTTTGGCTGGTGCCCTGGGAAACCTGGGTTCATGTGCATGGTTCAAGGGTGAGATGTGCTTGGGCTCAGGAATGGGAGTTGCTGTTGGAACATTTGAATATCTCCTTTGCCAGGCTGGAAAGCAGAATCAATAGAAAGCAGAAAATACAACAGAGAATTAAGTAGAAAATCCATTGTAAAACATCTCAGTGTCCCTGCTGTATTTAAGTGCAGTGGGGAAACTGGGCTATAGTTGAACTATTCTTTGCAGAAGATTGAGTGGTAACCTGAATACTGCCTGCCATGGTTGATTAAAATAGTTAAACATATACAACTACTGAAGAAATTTTAGGCTGATAAAGGTACAAAATAGATAAAGGAAATAAAATAAAAAATTGTGGTCAAATGACTGTTGAAAATTGCAAGTGCTAATTTATCAAAACTAGATTAATATTTCTTAATGAGAAAATATATCAGAGGAAATAATATCTTTTTTTGCAATGACAGATTGATTTCCAGGTTTATCAATCTTTTTCCTTCTGATGAGTTATTCAGAAAAAATTGCTTACAGAATATCTTCAAAAGTGAGCAACAGCTGCACTTGCATGACATTTCTCTACCACTAGTACTTAAAGGTTGGGGCCTGATACTCTGTTTGCATTGATATTTCTGATCAAATTTCCACTGGCTTCAGTGGTGCAAAGTACTAGAACCTGAGTAGGCCCCAAGGACACCCTGCAGGAAATGGCTGCCCAGATTTTTGGACCATCCATGAGGCCTGAGGGTGCTCATCAATCACACCAAGGTCTTGCTGGCTGAGCCAACCTTCAGGCTTTGTGAGGTGTGTTTCAGGCACACACCAGCCAGTTACACAACACATGGTTCCAGCCATGTTGTTTAGCCCTTTTGTAATCTGTCTCTCTATTTCTGCAAGAGAGGTCAGAATGAAAATGGTGTATTATTCAAAATGACTGGCACGCTGAAAAACTCTGGAGAACCATTGGCAAAGTGTAGCCTATAGATTACTGGTCTTAAATTTCATTCTCTGAGCACCCATCACTGAGAGAAATATGATTTTTAAAAAAACTCCCTTGATGATTCAGTAACATCAGACAAGTGAAAATTTCACAGTCAGTCATTACTGATGCTTGAGTTAAAGTTGTCAGTGAGTTCTACATCGTCATTTTTAATCTTCTCCTGAAGATGACGTGTGAATTCTACCTCCTGAAAATGACTGATTTTCTCCTGACATTTCATGGTAAACTTATGAGGAAAAAAATGAAGGGCAGTTCTGTCTCCTTTTACAGAAAAAAAACCCCCTTCTTTATCAAACAATGTTTCCCTGCGTTGAGATAGAGAAAGATAGAAAGCACTTTATCCTCATATTTCTGAAATTCCTTTTTANTATATTTGCAAATGACAGAAGGAAATTATAGGCAGAAGTGCTCGAAAAAAAGCTCCAACTGTGAATGTGTGCTTCCTTGGCAAGAGATGTGATAAAGTTCTGCGAAAAATGGAACTCTACTAATGGCAGTAATGAAGCTGCCTTGTATTATATTTTTATTATATGACAGATATTATTATATATTTATTTTACTACAAAAAGTAACAAAAGATAATAATAATAAAATAATTATATTAAGATAATTATATAAAACAAAAGTAAAAACCCAAAAACCCCAAACCTGAATCAGTTTCTTTTTCTTTCAGTGAATCTAGGAGTTCTGATCTGACCTGCTGTAGCATCTAAAGCCAGAGCTCTGCTCCAAAATAAGCTTGTGTTATGTCTTTTCCTGTGCCCTTCTCTGAAGCTGTGTACAGACATATAAACCCTCTATGTGGGTTTTCTGAGACCATGTCTCTGTTCACAGAATTGACAAATCTACCACTCTCCTGGAGAGACTGTTCCAGTGGCTGACTGTTCTCATAGTTCCTGGTGCTGGTTCCTGGTGCTAAGCCAAGGCTGAACACCAACCACTTCTGAAGGAGTCATCATCTCCCTCCAACAAAGCTGTGCTTTTCTTCTCCACATGACATAGATGATAATAGAGTTAATATTACAGACTTGTTTTATGATGTCTTGCAGGCTTAGACACAGTGCTGTGGTCACTTTTTTGGTGTTTGTCTGCAAATGAAAATTTTATCAGTATGTTGAAATCATGGGACTTTGTTTACGTGTGCTACCATGTGATAAACTGGCACAGTTTAAAATTGTTAGACTGTGATTTGTTCACAAAGGCATTAGTACTTCAGGTACCAAACGAAAAATACTACTGTGTAGACTATACAAAGTGTAAATATTGTAATATGCTGCCTTTGGATATTTGTTGAGATGTGTTTTTTTTCTGGAGATATTTTTAATGGACCAAGTGTTGCCTATATTTCTGCAGCTAACATAAATAGTGTCCTTTGTCAGGTCAATAAAAATGTGGTCATATGCTTTGCCCCCATCTTCTTCATTTTGGAAATGAAAGGTGTTCCACTGGAGCTCAGGCCACTAATGATAGTCTTTGATAAAAGAGAGCTCAAAACTTTACTGTGTTGACTTTCCTTGGCTGTCTAGACTTGAGTTGGTATAACTTCTTTAGTATCCTTATGATGAAGAAATTGTGCTGTGCTTATCTTCCTTTGTCTAGAGGCAAGTATATTCTAAAATCTAAACTTCTTTTCATCTATCTAGCATTGTCAGTTGCCAGCTGTGTAGAATTTTGTTTAGGCTTTCTTTCTGGGTTAAAAGTACAACATTTATAATCATGTTTCACTACTTTATCCTGACTTATCTCAGCCCAATTTGGGAAAGCAGTCTCATAATGCTTTTCTGGTCAAGTTCAGCCAGATTTTGTGACAGATTTTGAAGTGTGATCTGGAGCTGACTGTCTTCTGCTGATCCCACAGGGAGGTTAGGGCCAACTCTCTCGGAGTTTAGGAAAGGTTTTTTCCCAAGAAATGCTAGTTATTTATAATATTGCAACACATCATAAAGGGACTAACCTAACACCGAAGTTCTAGCATACTTAGTTATAAAGAAAATTTGGTATTTCAAGCTGTATAAGGATTTAAAAGTTAATACATCTCTGAACTGAATACCACTTTAAAAATGTCACTTCTGAAAGCAAAGTAGTTGTTTTGGTGTTTGGCTGGTGCCCTGGGAAACCTGGGTTCATGTGCATGGTTCAAGGGTGAGATGTGCTTGGGCTCAGGAATGGGAGTTGCTGTTGGAACATTTGAATATCTCCTTTGCCAGGCTGGAAAGCAGAATCAATAGAAAGCAGAAAATACAACAGAGAATTAAGTAGAAAATCCATTGTAAAACATCTCAGTGTCCCTGCTGTATTTAAGTGCAGTGGGGAAACTGGGCTATAGTTGAACTATTCTTTGCAGAAGATTGAGTGGTAACCTGAATACTGCCTGCCATGGTTGATTAAAATAGTTAAACATATACAACTACTGAAGAAATTTTAGGCTGATAAAGGTACAAAATAGATAAAGGAAATAAAATAAAAAATTGTGGTCAAATGACTGTTGAAAATTGCAAGTGCTAATTTATCAAAACTAGATTAATATTTCTTAATGAGAAAATATATCAGAGGAAATAATATCTTTTTTTGCAATGACAGATTGATTTCCAGGTTTATCAATCTTTTTCCTTCTGATGAGTTATTCAGAAAAAATTGCTTACAGAATATCTTCAAAAGTGAGCAACAGCTGCACTTGCATGACATTTCTCTACCACTAGTACTTAAAGGTTGGGGCCTGATACTCTGTTTGCATTGATATTTCTGATCAAATTTCCACTGGCTTCAGTGGTGCAAAGTACTAGAACCTGAGTAGGCCCCAAGGACACCCTGCAGGAAATGGCTGCCCAGATTTTTGGACCATCCATGAGGCCTGAGGGTGCTCATCAATCACACCAAGGTCTTGCTGGCTGAGCCAACCTTCAGGCTTTGTGAGGTGTGTTTCAGGCACACACCAGCCAGTTACACAACACATGGTTCCAGCCATGTTGTTTAGCCCTTTTGTAATCTGTCTCTCTATTTCTGCAAGAGAGGTCAGAATGAAAATGGTGTATTATTCAAAATGACTGGCACGCTGAAAAACTCTGGAGAACCATTGGCAAAGTGTAGCCTATAGATTACTGGTCTTAAATTTCATTCTCTGAGCACCCATCACTGAGAGAAATATGATTTTTAAAAAAACTCCCTTGATGATTCAGTAACATCAGACAAGTGAAAATTTCACAGTCAGTCATTACTGATGCTTGAGTTAAAGTTGTCAGTGAGTTCTACATCGTCATTTTTAATCTTCTCCTGAAGATGACGTGTGAATTCTACCTCCTGAAAATGACTGATTTTCTCCTGACATTTCATGGTAAACTTATGAGGAAAAAAATGAAGGGCAGTTCTGTCTCCTTTTACAGAAAAAAAACCCCCTTCTTTATCAAACAATGTTTCCCTGCGTTGAGATAGAGAAAGATAGAAAGCACTTTATCCTCATATTTCTGAAATTCCTTTTTATTCAGACTTGAAGGATTTTGTCTGTATCTCTTATCAGATAAGGAGATTACCAAAATCCCATATAGAGAGTCTGAGCCATCTGCACTACCAGCAGAGGTTCTGTAACATCTTTTTATCTGGAGGCAGTCACTTTTAAACTAAATAACCTGTTAACCATAACATCAGAACAATTTTAGAGTCCTTCTTTGCTGGTATGCTACTCCCAGAGTGTTTGACTGTGATTTTGAGTTCAGTTTTGATTTCTCTGTTCTTTACTATGCATGTTCATGCATTTTCCATGCTTCAGGATCACTTTCTTTTTTTAGTATTTTTTTTTCTTTTTTCCCCCTTTTTTTTCTTTTGGTTTTAAATATTTTATCATTTTAGTATGCAACTGTAACTTCATATATATCCCACTGGAGATTGGCCACCTTTCTATCCAGCGGTGCTGCTTCATCCTACCTGAATTTAGGTGACCATTTTGTTAGAGGAATTCCTCAGTCACTGGGAGTCTTGTGTGTAGAGACTGATGTCCCCAGAGCTAAATACAGATTGCACTAAAGTGATGTACAGTAGTTAAAGCTCTTAAAAAGCCCCAGGATTTTCAGACACCAAAACCAAGAGCATGGTCATGCTCTGCAGAGTTTCCGAAATGTAAGGGTTTCATTCTAAAACTTTATATCTGTTCAGCTGGAGCACAGTCTGACTCTTTAGAGAAATCTGACTCTACTTAAGTGGAAAGACTCCTGCAGTGCTCTGTTTTCACTCTTCAGGGCACATTCACTAACGCTGCTTATTTTGCAAATTACTTGGGCACGGACTTAAGCAGTGAAAATGAATCCGTGAGTCCCAGGACGTAAAGGTGGCTGACCATGATCTTTTGGAAACAAAGCTTTATCTGATTTTGCAGAATGAGCATTAATGGAAACGTCTTTGCTCCCTGAC
Organism: Alaudala cheleensis; assembly: GCA_013398995.1. Taxonomy (NCBI): domain Eukaryota; kingdom Metazoa; phylum Chordata; class Aves; order Passeriformes; family Alaudidae; genus Alaudala; species Alaudala cheleensis. The sequence continues at coordinate 220,577 of VWYE01026863.1, forward strand.
TGTCATCAGCTGAATGGGGAGTCATTTTTGGTGGTTAAGAGCTATCCTGACATGTCTAAACATGATATGAAAGTGTGCTCTCTGGTATTGGGGAAAGGAACAAGGTTTTTGCCTTTAAACTGTTTAAATGAAGGTTGTAGGCTGTAAGAAATTGCCAGAGAAAGGCTTTCCAGTATTTTTCTGTGAATTGATCTAACAAAATTGGTATTTCTGGAAGAATGACGAGAAGCAATATTTTCCTTGGCATTCAACCATAGCAGCTTATATTGGTCATCCTCCCCTCTGCCACCTGGTCCCTTTGGTCATGCTAAACTACAGTATAATGTCTATCCCATCCCTGGACTATTCTTAAATTAATCTGCTAATATTGTGTTCAGAACAAAAAAATTAAAATGCTCCCAATCTCTAAAGGAAATGTCATCAAAAGACTATAGAGTGAACAAAAAAGTGTTCAGTGAAATCCTGAAGACAAAAAGAAGAAAAATTTGGCACATTGCCATGCAAGATGAGTTTAGGATTTCCACCTACAATTTATTTAATTATCAATACCAGCTTCACAAAATGCTGCCACCAGAAATTGAATAGATTGCAGGTGTGTTGAACTGAGTAGGTTTAAAATGTTGTGACTGCCTTAATGGCTGCATATCCTGTAAAATGCATTCGTTTTCAAGAGTGTGATTATGGTTTGCTTTTTATGTGTCATTATGTTTAATTTGTTTTATGCTCCAACAGAGAAAGTTATTTTCCTCTTTCCAATTTATATGACAAACACAGAAGAATAATCAACTGAAAAATATATTCATTTAATATGATCATAGTCAGCTTTGCTGTACAAGTACATACCACTCCTGAACTACATTAGCAACAAATAAAGATTTTAAACATATGCAGTTCCCCATTATCTAGGGACCTGATTTTTAAATAAGTGAAAATCATAGTTTTTAAGAAACATAAAATAAGGGCAGAGGGGCTTTGGATAACTCTTGGGAATGGATCTGTTTCGCCGTTTAGACTTAGGATTTTTGTTAAAAACACACAAAAAACCCTGTCTGAACATTTCTGTAGTAACTGTCAGCATAATATATGTTTCTTATAACTCTGGGAGAGAATTTTCAAATAACTTTGTAAAGCTCATAAAATGTTAAGAGTTATTAATAAAATTTTTTTGCAGATTAAGTATTTTTAAGTTTCATAAAATGATGAGATAAATAGTTAAATTAAAAAAAAGTTTTTATTGTTTTCTAGTTCAAAAAGCTGCCACAATTTATAGTAGAGTCAATGGATTCATGCATAACTTTAGTAATTGTGGTTTGAAACCCAAACCTTTTCCTTTTTCTTTTTGGGGTTGCTGAATGTGATATTTTTCTATCTTTTTACTATGACAGTAGTATAGCAACAATACAGTGATCAGTCTGAGGTGATGATGGACTTACTGATGACCTCTGTGAATGTAATTTCTTTTGATGGTGCTACATTTGAGAAGCTGCTTTATTCTGCCTTTAGTAACCTCCAAAATGAATTATTTAGTATTTAATATTGCTACAATCTAATCTTAGGGAATGTTGAAAGACCTCTCAGCTTTAGTAGAAAAGATTTCCACAGTTTGCCACTTTTTCAAATGCCTTCTCCTGGATTGTGAAGCTGTCAGGGAAAAAAAACAAAACAATATCCACATTAAGAAGTGCTTTGAGTACAGGGGAAAAAACAGAGGTCAAAAGAGAAGGAAAGAATTGATCTGTGATATAGTAATTTTAAAACCAAGAGAATTTGCAGTTTTGCTCATAGCAACACAGGGTGATGTACCAAGATGTCCTTCCATTTGGAGACAGTTCTGCTTTTATCAATGATCTGGATGAGAGGATGGAGTACATCCTCAGTTGGTTTGCAGAGGAGAAAGTTTGGTCAGAATGTTGCTCTACTGGAGGGCAGGAAGACTCTGCAGAGGGATCTGGACAGGCTGGATCAATGGGCCAAGGGCAATGGTGTGAGGTTCACCAAGACCAAGGCTGGTCCTGCACTTGGACCATAACAACCCTGTGCAGTGCTACAGGTTGGGGCAGAGTGGCTGGAAAATTGCCCAGTGGAAAAGGACAAGAGGATGCTGGTAATAGCAGATGAACATGAGCCAGTGTGTGCCCAGGGGGCCAAGAAGGCCAATGGCATTCTGGTCCATATCAGCAACAGTGTGCCCAGCAGGACCAGGCAGAGATTTTCCCCTTTTTCTCAGTATTGCTGAGAAAGAACCTGTGTCCAGTTCTGGACCCCTCACAAGAAGAAACACATTTAGATGTTGGAGCAAGTCCAGAGAAAGGCAAAGGAGCTGGTGAAGACCCTAGAAAATAAGTCATATGGAGAGCAGCTGAAGCAGTTGGGGCTGTTTAGCCTGAAGAAAAGGAGGCTCAGGAGTGACCTTATCACTCTACAAGTGCCTGAAAAGAGGCTATAATCAGGTGAGGGTTGGTGTCTTCTCCCAGGGAACCAGTAACAGGAGGAGAGGACATAGACTCAAGCTGCACTAGGGGAGTTTTGGTTTGGTATTAGAAAAAAATTTCTTCACTGAAAGTATGGTCAGGCATCAAAACAGGACATCTTGGGAATCAAGTACTGGGGTTTTGAAAAAATAAGTGATTTGGCATGTGGTCTTGTTCAAGCTAGGTCAGTGGCCACTGGAACTGACATGAGAAAGGAAAGTAGGAAGAAGCTGTTAGAAGAGGCAGACAGGAGAAACAATATTTACATAAACAAGCAAACTATCAACAGTAAGAAAATGGATTTCAAGCCCACCTGATGTAAACTGTTCTCAGATTATTCCTCACTTAATTTATCAAGCATTAAATTTAGAGAGATGGCAATAATTTATTCGTTGAAAATGGAGATTTGCAATTGATTCAGATAGAGGTATATTTCTTTATTTCCCAGTGAGAACTACAACATTAATTTAAGGCCCTTAATCACAGCATCTTCCACACACCATATAATCTGTACAGCATACAAACCATAGTTCATTTAAACTCTTATCATCCCTCTGAACTTCTGTTTATAAGCAAAACACCTAATTTTGTGTTCTAAACAACTAAGTCAACATTCCACTTAAAAATAGAAATCCACAGTACTAAATTTGTTTTTTGTGAGGTAAATTATTCTTCCTAGGTGTTTAATCCTGTCATATTTCCTGCAATTGTTGTTTTTTTTTCTTTAGCAGAAGTCACTCAGTTACCTTGGTCCCGCCAATTGTTTAGGCAGTACAGGAGTGACACATGTTAGATACATATGTTTACCATGAACAACCTCTCTTTGTGCAGATGACCTGCCCAAAAACCCCTCGAACAAAATGTTTAAGCAGAAATAGCATATGTCATTCAATATAAGCAGCTAGGATCTTTACCTCCTCCATAGTTCTCTAGGAACTAGATTTATGGGATTTGTAGCAACCAGCCTGAGAAGCAAGCCATCTCTGGGCATGTCTGTTCATCTTGGTCCTGGAGCTCCATTACTGCAGCTGTAGTGGGAGTTTTTTCATTGTAGTGCCCCCATATCATTATGAGAAAAATAGAAACAGTTGCCTTCAAGTTTTCCTTACATCTGTGGACACTGGCCAGGTTCTATCAATTTTGTAAGTACTTTCCTGGATGTTATTCCTTTTACAAAATCTCTTTTATTGTGTTGGGGACTGGGTCAGCACATCATGGTTTGTGTAACCAGAATAAAGTCAGCACTATACAGCTTTTGTTCTCCTTTCTCAGCCAAGTTTCACACTGTCCTTTGTTGGAGAAGTGACAGTGAAGATATCTTAAGTCTCTGTCAGGCTCTGTAGAGCAAAGCAGGTCAACTGTGCAAAAAGCCATTTCACTCATGCCTAAATAAAGAAATCTTTTTGTTTCTGTTGCCTAATTATTCTGCTTGATCCTAATGACATTAATAGGCTCCAGTCTTTCATCCATAAAGGGGAGGGAATTATGCCACCTCCAACAGTAGGCAGAGAAGCAAAGGCTTCCACATGTCTGATTCATCTCCATGGGGGAACGTGAAGAAAGAGAAAATGGGGAAAAGCCCAAAGATGACTGGATGTGACACTCAATGCTATGGCTTAGTTGACGTGCTAGTGATTGGTCAGAGCTGGACTTCATGGTCTTTGTGCTCTTTTCTTAATATTTCTAGGATTTTATCACATCTCTTGATCAATCATCTGCCAAAATTCTTGGGAGTCTGAGGAGGTCCCTGCTGACTGTGAGCTCCCAAATTTATTGCAATCCACAAAATGATCATGAAGGAAGACCCAAAGAACTACAGACTTGTGAGTCTAACCTCAGTTCCTGAAAAACTATGGAGAAGTTATACTGGAGAGTATTGAAAGGTATTAAAGAACAATGCAATTATCAGATACAGTCAACTCATGTTCAGAAAGTCTTGTTTAACTAAAATCTGATATTTTGTGATAAGGTTACCCACTTTGTGGATGAAGGGAAGGTGGTGGATGTAGTTTCTTTTTATTTTAGTAAGGATTTTGATGCAAAATGTCCTTCTGAACAAGTTGTTCACTTGTGGAATGAGCAGATTCATGATACTGGGTGAAGACCTGCCTGAAGGGCAGTGCTCAAAGGATTGTAGTGAATGGGACCACACTTGGCTGGTGACCAGCAGTGATCCTCATAACTTGATTCTATGACCAGTTCTGTTCAATACATTTATCAACAATGTAGGTAAAGGAATTGAATGCACCATTAACAAGGTTGCTGTTAACAGCAAGCTGGGAGATGCTCTTGACTCTCTTGGAGATTGAGAAGCTTTGCACAGGGATGTAGATAGTTTGAAGCATTGAACAGTAATTAACAGTGTGAAATTTAACAAGCCAAGTGCCTTATTCTGCACCTGTCACAGTGACTAAGGTCACAGGCACAAACTGGGAGAGGAGTGGCTGGAGATCAACCCTGCAGAATAGGATCTCTGGGGGTGCTGTTTGGCATCAGTCCCACTATGAGCCAGCAGTGTGCCTAGGCAGCCAAGAAGGCAAACTGCATCCTGGGGGCATCAAACACAGCAGAGCCAGGTGGTCTAAACAGGTGGTGATCCTGCTGTACATGGCATTGGTGCCACCTCACCTTGTGAGCTGTGTGCAGTGCTGGCCCCACAAACTAAGAACATGAAGGACCCTGAATGTGTTCAGAGGAGTGGCTGGTGAAAGGGCTGGAAGAAGAAGTGTAGAGGGAGGTGCTGAGATCTTCTCTCTGTGATCCAGTGATGACGTGTGGGAGTGGTTCAAAATTGTACTGGGGTTGTTAAAACAGGACATTAGGAACCATTTCTTTACAGAGGGGGTGGTTAAACACTGGAAGAGAGTTCCTAGAGAGATGGTTGACACTTCAGTCCTATCAGAATTTATAACACTTGGACAATGCCTTTAACAACAGGCTTTAACCTGGTCAGTCATGAATTGGTCAGGCAAATGGATTGTTGTAGGTCTCTCCCAGCTGAAGGGGTTCTATTCTATTCTATTCTATNTCTGTGATCCAGTGATGACGTGTGGGAGTGGTTCAAAATTGTACTGGGGTTGTTAAAACAGGACATTAGGAACCATTTCTTTACAGAGGGGGTGGTTAAACACTGGAAGAGAGTTCCTAGAGAGATGGTTGACACTTCAGTCCTATCAGAATTTATAACACTTGGACAATGCCTTTAACAACAGGCTTTAACCTGGTCAGTCATGAATTGGTCAGGCAAATGGATTGTTGTAGGTCTCTCCCAGCTGAAGGGGTTCTATTCTATTCTATTCTATTCTATTCTATTCTATTCTATTCTATTCTATTCTATTCTATTCTATTCTATTCTATTCTATTCTATTCTATTCTATTCTATTCTATTCTATTCTATTCTATTCTATTCTATTCTATTCTATTCTAGTCTAGTCTAGTCTAGTCTAGTCTAGTCTAGTCTAGTCTAGTCTAGTCTAGTCTTTCTATTCTAGTCTAGTCTAGTCTGGTCTGGTCTGGTCTGGTCTGGTCTGGTCTATTCTATTCTATTCTGGTCTGGTCTGGTCTGGTCTGGTCTTTTCATCCTCCTGTCCCCTTTGACTCTTTGTAGCATTGTGGTTATTCACTCTCTGTAGAATTCTCAAAATTTTGTGAGGACCTCAGCTTTGCCCATCTCCTCTGGAGCCTTCTTCCACAGTAGATGAGACAGGGCATGGAGGACTTGTCTCAAGATACCTTTTTACACAGCAAGTCCAGTTTCCCCATTAGTTTTTGTGGTGCTTCACTCTTATGTGACTTCACAGCTTATGCAATGCCTCAGGGTCAGGGAGCAATGTGCTGTTCAGCTATTCAAATTGTAATCATAAGGATCAACAGGAGAAATAATTATGTGTTCTGCATGGAAGAGCTGGCTCTTGCCAGAGAACCTGCCTCCCACCTGGTTGTTACCATCCCCAGCACCAAGTGAACTTTCAGCCCTGTGCTTTCAGCTTTTGTTGGTCAGACACATCCCACAGCAGCCATCGATAAAAACAGAAAGGGGCCAGTATAATTCTGTTTCGTTAAGAAACAAAGTAAAAAAGACAAACAACATGGTTTTTTACCAACTTTATTTGTCTTCATTTCCTCAACTCCTGTTACTGATAACATGGTCTGATTTTTGGAAAAGGTCTCTCACCTTTGTGCTCACTAATCTCCAATTTCCAATCCTTCTCATTCTTTCTGCAGATTTACTTGGAGACCAATTTCTTTGTATTTTCTTGTCTTAGTCTGCGCTCTACAACCTTATAGTTTCCCCTTCTCTCCTAAAATCAGGGTGAAAATCTATATGTTCACTGCTTCTTATCAAGTTACATACATTTTGTGATACATGCAATACATGTTGTATTTCTTAGCTTGGACTCTGGTAGGTTTTGTAGGGTACAGAGCAAAACTCCATCAGATATCGAAACAGCTCTTACTAAAACATAAAACCACTATTTTCAACTTCTTACTTTTACATATTTAAGTAAAAGTCACTCTTTTTGGCTACTACAAAAAGAAAATCTGAGAGCAATTTTAAAAAAGCAGTTTTTCTTTTTCCTCTAAATAAAATTCAGAAATTAAATACATAGAGTTGCATCCCTGTCAATTGACTGCGAAGAAATAGTTTATGCTGCTCATGATTAACCTTTCATAAAAAATTGTAATTGCTATGTTGCTCATCAATAAAATATATTGTTGTACTCACCAGTGATAGAAGTAGTAATTTACTGTCTGTTTTTTGTGATAGGGGATTTCAATATCAGGAACATTTACAGCTGCATCACTGAAGTTTACCCAGGGGAACAGGTAATAACTGCTTGTTTTCCAACAGCTGCCAGACATTTCTTGCCATAGACTTCTACAATTTCACTGAGACCATGAGCTCCAGAGTAGGGAGCTTGAACTAAGCTGCTTTTCAATAGTTTCATTCTTCTATGGATGGTGTCTTAAAACCACTAGACGTTCCCTGTATCAAATGTTTTAGAGCTTAACACAGAAAGCAGAGTTTAGGAAGCTGCCTCTACTAATTTAAAGATTAATACATTTTGTTTGAAGCCAGATGTACACACCAACAGAATCTTTAATCAGCCTCCTCCTGAAGCAGCCATGAATGACAAGTCAAGGCTAAAAATTAGCCTGTAAGTTGGTTTTCTGTAAGCTTATATACTGTCTGTTTAGCTGGATGTAAAACTACAAGAGCTAAACAAGTGAGATTTTATTCAGATAGAAGAAAGAATATGACACTCTAAATTGACAAACCTCTTAGATAACCAAATCAGCTTTTCATAAATAGATATTTTGAAGGCAATAAAAACTGGTTAATTAATGAAATTAGTATATATATTGGAAGAGAATAATTTCAAGTGCTTCTAAAAATATATTGCTGTTCACAAACACATATGCATCCTGCTGACCACAGTGAGCTGAAAATCCAAGCAAATCTGACTCATCCTTAACATTAATCAATGTTTTTCAGGCTGCAATGTGAAATCAACAAAATCAAAAAGCAATAGAGTTTTCTCTAAACTTCTTAAAACATAAATTAGACAAGAATGTTCTAGTGCAAGAAGACCTAGTGGTCTCTCCTTCAGAGTTATAGATCAAAGAACTTTAGAATTTTGAAGTAATCAGGTTTTCATAGAAATTTCAAAATTTCCATAGTGTTCTGACTTCTGAAAGACAGGATACCTTCTAGGCAAAAGTAACATTTTAACATGGTTTATTTTCTGTCTGTTTTATGGGCAGCCAGCATCTCTGGACAAAATACTGAATTTCTGTGAAGCCAATTGTAGGGCTACCACTGCCTTCTACAGCAGGACTTTGATGATCTTTCTCAGATTATTGCTTATAAAATGAACAGTGACACCACCATTATCAGAGCTGCCAGCCTATCTGATTTTGACAAGACCAACTTATATCTGTGGTTGCAAAAATTTCTAAAACCTCATTCTTTAGGCCTGTGATATTCTGAAAGTTCTGTATGCCTTTCCCAACCACTTCTCATGTGCTCCGTCAAACTCAAATGCATCTAAGTCACTTCAGGTTCATGTAAACACTGTTTTCTTGACATCAAATTTCACAATGTTCCCATTAAAAAGATGTACTTTAGAAAGGAGTGTAGTGTTTTTGTAACAAGATAAGGATGAATAAAACAAGATGAGTAATCACTAAATCATAACAAACCACCCTGTAATTGAAACAGAAGTGCTAAAACAAGATACATATACAGAAAAAGATACATATACAGTGTGTTCTCAGTAAGTTCCTCAAGAAAAAGAGAAAATGTCCTTTTCCAAAGTCCTTTAAAATGGGATTAATAGGCAAAGTGAAAAATTGGGCAGGTAAAAATGATATGCACAGTGTGTAATTTTATTTGTCCGGATTTTCAAAAATGCATTTTTTTCAAGTAATAGTAACTGAACTCTTCCAATGATGTTTCACATTTCTGTTGTAGTTGGAAGAAAAGACGAAAATTGGAAGAAAAGAAGCTTTTAGACTCATAGGAACAGTGAGAGAAGGGAAAAAATAAACACTTAGGATCAAAAATGAGGCCCTTAGAAATTGTTTAAAAATAATACAAGCATTTTTCTAAAATTATTCAAATGAAATAAATACCACTATATCTATAAAAAATTTTAAAGGACTAGTAGATTTTTCACTGTTTGACTAGAAACCCCAAATTATTTTCTGATTACTATTAAGTTGGGTTTAAAAAAGCAGTTATCTATGGAATTTATTTTTTTTTTGTGGTCTACATCTGCACGAGTTCTACTTTCTGTCCTAATTTTTAGCCTTGTTTTCTGCCAAAAAATACTTTTTCATCCTACTTTCAACCAGGAAGAAGAAAAGAATCATTATCAAAAACCATATGTGTTGTTAAAAGCAGATATTGAAAGTTTAGCAGTTTGTTGCTTCTTAGATCCCTTGTGACTAACTTTATTTTTCTGATATTGATACGTAGTGTATATAAAAACATAAACAAGAGAATTCAACATAAATGCTCCAACACTAAGTGGGATTGAAGGACTGTTGGGAAATATTCCTATGACATTTTCAGTCCAGGAAGAAAAGTGTAACTGAAAGTGATATATAAAAGGGAGGTTATGTTAGTTTGCTTTGTAGCTGAAGTAAAGTAAAAGATGAAGAGAATATCAGCATTGCAGTTCCTCACTGTTGCCTAGTTACTTTCTTAGCTGAGTTTTATATGTAAATAAGTAGTGGGAGTTTAAGGATATTTAAAATATAGTTCTAACTTAAACATTTAATGTACTTTGGTGATCCCACAATATCTGAGTTTCCTAGTTTGACAAGTCTAGAAAAATCAGGCCTCTTTCTTCTATTAAGTAATTGTGTAGTCCAATTATCTAATACCTACTCTCTGGCTCACCACAGTTTAATAGCATGCAGTTAAAGCAGTAAAACTTTCTTATTTCTGTCTTCCTTTTTTTCTTCTTTCCTATCAAATTAGATACAGATGCTTCAAGTAAAATATTTGTACAGAATTATCTGCTATAAAATAAGTAAATCCAGTGTAAATATCAGTAAATATCACTGTAACTCTTGCTAACATTTCTCTTCAACTTTCAAATTCCATAAGCTAACATCAGCACCCTCATGATAAAAAGGTGCATGAAAGAACTTGCCAAAATCTAAGTTACCCTGAAAGTCTTCAGAATTTCTGTATCTGAATCCAATGCTCTAGTGCATATCGCACAGAGTTGCTTCTTCCTTGATAATTAGCATCAACGTCTCTCTGCTGTTTTTATAATGAAGCTGTTGCATACAGAAAACCCAGAAGACATCTATTTGACTCTGAAGTACTCTTGGGGACCAAGCCTGGATAAAGAAAAGTGAATCACACAGCAGATTAAGAAAAACAATAAAGTTAGGATATTCTTAAGAAACTAAAAACTTTAGTGGAACAGGTGTGTTTGTGATTCACAGTACCTTACTCCTTGTCTCTCTAGAGACTTTTTTTTGGTGTGTTTGAAAACCCTCGTGGACTTGTTTTCCTGAACAATGAGACTGTGCAGCAGCTGCTGCCCTGGGGCAACTTCCCTGGGGGGATAGGAAGCTCAGGAAGGTAGGGAAGCACTTGTTGCATGTTTGGTGGGTGCTGAAGAAGGCTGCTGAGAAGATGACATTAGTGGTGTGCACCACCTGATGCCCAACAGCTACCAGTGCAGGAAGGTCAAAGAAAGCCCAGGTGCTAGCACTCTGCTTCACTCCACAGAGCTCACAGAAGAGCATCCTTCAGAGTTCAGGCAGTGAAGACAAAGAGAAATGACTCAAGGACTAGATAAGGCAGTAGACCTTGGGGACTCTCGATGCTTTGACTCTTGCCTGATTGGGGTGTTCATTAAGCATGGCACAGGTTGCACTGAAGAGCTTGTGAAACGGACTGAGACAGCAGGGAATATTTTCCAGAAGGTCAGTAACAAAGGGTTCCAAGGGACAGAGAGGAAAAGAGAAAGGAAGAAAGAGCAGGAGATTTGGGGTTGGGAGCAGCTCCATGTGGAGACCTTCGGCAGCTGGTACCACCTTTGGGAGACCAGACACAGCCAGGTGCTTGAATTCCGCGTGACATAAAGAGCAGACACACAGGGGTATAAAAAGGAGAATCCTTGGATGCACTGCTGAAAGGCAGAAATGCAGTGAGCCTGGAAGTAGTTCTAGTATGTAGTGAAACATGTAGGGAGAAGATGTGCCATGAACTAAAAAAATTTTGTGTTAGTAATTTTTGCTCTTCTCAACCTACTGTAAATTTATTCCTGAATTCACTTGCTTTTTTAGATTTGTGGTACAAATCAAGACAGACATTCTGTCCCCTCCAGTTCAAGGAAGCAACAAATAGCTGTGATCTCACTTTATAGCACAGGTCTCAGTCCCAACCATGAGAAATGAGACAGTAGCAAGGGGAAATGATTTGATGCTAGTCAATGTATCAGATTGCTGTCCTCTGCTCCTATGCAATGAACTATGCTGCTCCTTCCTCAGGCTTAAATGACACCTGAGTCTTAGGTGCATACATTTAGCATTACAGGTGCATACAATTAGCAGTAATTGCTTCATGTAAACTGGTGATGTGCTCTGCTGACACCTCACTGGTACTCACCTGCTTCACTTTCTCTTTGCCTTCCTGTTCAAAAAATGCTTTTTCTAAATTCACTAAATTCACAAAAACGCCTGTAAGCCCCATAAGCACTAACTATGCCAATGCCTGCCCTTCATACAGCACTCTTGGAGACTGCACTGGAGTATTGTGGCTGGTTATATTCACATACAGATACATAATCACATTATTAATGTGCATACAATTGTTCTGCTTCTGAGTGGCAGAATTTAGTGTAGATTATGCTAAATATAAGTTTCCCACTGTGTGATGGTGAATGACGGAAAGTAATGAAGCTCATAATTCCACGCAAATATAGGTATCCTAGGATACTGCTGACACAAATGGCTGTTGGGATAATAAGGAAAGGAAGATATGGAGCTCAACACTGACTTAAATTGTGACTGAAATACCAACAGTGTATCTAATGAATTGGTCTGCCATTTCTTTATTGCTGGGGCCAGAACTATCCACATAGTCATATGGCCAAATCCAATTAAATCCTCATGATTAATTTGCTGCTTGTAGAAGGTGAGAAACTGTCAGTGTAAAAAATGGGTGTGTTCTACTTTGCCACATGGCACACATCCCAGAGACACAGTCCTGACAAGATTGCCTCTCAAACAGAAGGGAGGGGAGATCTCAGTGAAACACCTCATCTGAACTGGAAACAAATTTTACACACGCCCTCCTTATAACTCTGCATGTGTCACGTTCTTTCAAAATAGTACTAGTTTATGACACAGTTTCTAAAATTATTAATTTTTAGCCCAACACAGCCAATCTGTTTCAAACTCTTTATTCTGGCTGGCATATTCCCACTTCAGACTGGTCTAAAATCTTGAACACATTTAAATTTATTTATTGATTTTTCTGAAGTAGTAATATAGTTTTTGTTCTAGTTTGAAGATGGATACTAGTGAATTAGACAAATAGGAGGGAGTAGAATTAGTGGCTGTGAGCTGTACTACAAGAGGTCACTTTGATTAGTCAGAGTAGAAAAAGAAGTTGGATAATATAAAACTTATAAGGTCACTTTACACTACAAATTCACTTTCTTTGGCATATTGAGAGGAAAACAAACCAGCAGATCCTTGTTTTAATGGAGATGTGAGAGTTTGAGAGAGAAAATAAATCACTAGAGATATTCTAAGTGTTCTTAACTCACCTTGAAGAGCAGGTAACAACTTTACTGAAACAGTCCTTGTGTTTAGGAAGGCACAAATTATATTATTTTAGTTAAGAATAAATTCCAGGTTTAGTTAATGTTGTTCTTCAATTCTTTGATCTCAGATATCTCAGTACATTTTATGATTGTGCAGTGGCTTATAATCTGTGAAGTGGAGATAATAGGTGTCAAAGGGTTGGTGTTAACTCATCTTTGTTTATTCTGCAGCCTACTCAGGTCCCAGGTCTTCGTGCTGGAACCATGACAAGGCAAAAACTTTGATCCTTTGATCAAAGACTCCCAAAAATTAATATCTTTGCGCTCACCAAAAAACCCCCAATGAACTCTTGAGAAGAGCCCAAGTCTCATCACAGTATTGCATCCTCTCAAAACAGATATTAAATATTCTCCTCAATAATTTTCTTAATGCAAATCAGATAAGCTTTTCCCCATGAGCCATCCTGCTTGGGAGCACTTGAAAATTATGGAAAACAACCTATTTTGAAGTTCAGAAAGTCTGGAAGCTTGATCGTTATGTGTCAGTGGCTTTAGGTTGATTCATACCAGCTAAGGAACTAACACAGGGTAAGAAAAAGTTTTTCCCATTCCTCCTCCTTCTTGCTGTATATAGAATATGTAGCATAGCTACAGTGAGAGAACTGGCAGGATGCCCAGTGGCACCAATTAGAGACAGCAAGTCTCAGCTTTCATGCAAATGTTTAACTCTTGACCATATGAGAAGGGATCTTCCCCTTCCTAACTATCTTGAGTGCCTGTTCAACAATGTCAAATTGTTTTTTAGTGGTATTAGCACTGAATTAGGAGAAGATGAAGGATTAAAGAGGAAAGAAGAATTGTGTTGGAGTATAAAATAATTTGAGTTGATATAAGTATGGTATATGTATATATACCTTGTGTTAGACCTTTGAGCGACCTAATGCTGCTTGTAATCAATCACTAAGAAGTTATCCAGGCTTCCTGAATGTTATGGCCCCACACACAGGCCTATACATTAGTCCAGCACAGAGCTTGTACAAAACAGAAACTTGTGAACCCTGTGCTGTAACCTGGGAGAACATTCATACAGATATTCTTTGACAGAAATAGCTAGAAATGTCAACTCTTCTTCAAGGTAAAAAAAAAATGGCTGTGGAAGTATAAAGGCTCTGAGAAACCTTGAGGGATCTTTTTGATTCTGCATTTTGTTGAGCAATAAAAGGCCAGTACTTAGATGCCGATTAGATTCTGCTGCACACCATGCCAGTTCACAGAGCTGTCAGATGAACAGATCATCAAAGTGCAGGCTTCAGTGATGGATGCTTTCAGTTTCTCTTCCTTGATGTGATGATAGATTTGTATCTGTACTGAGAGGCATTGGTAGACATCTGTCTTTAGTGTTATGTATGCTGTTAGCGTTACAAGAAAATGAATAGGTGCTGACCTGAGGTCTACATGACTGAACAGAGCATGAGATGCCACAGGACACAAGATGAAAAACTGCTGGCTGTGATGATAACGTCAGAAGCTGACAGAAGTTACCCAGAGTAATGTGAGATGGATAGATTTTGCAGATGGAAATTGTGTGACTGATTGCTAAATTTCAGAGACGTAACTGAGGGAACCTTCCAGGGAGTGAAAGTTTACAGGGTACCGGTGCCAAATGATGTAAAGTTGAACTAGGTAATGGTATAAGAAGTACCAAATTCAGGTATGGAGATGGCAGAACTGTGACCAAAAGATCAGGCTGTTTATTTGGAAGGGATCTGGGAGATAAAAGAGGGGGACAACAAGGCGAAAAAGATCAAGAAACAGGGAAAGAAATAACAGCATATGGGAATGACAGTTGGTGCTGTCTCAGTATTCCTCTCAAGTCGTTCTCTGCTTTGTCACAGCAGAATAAATAGGAGCAGCAAACCAAAGTCATTGTGCTGAATCCAGTACAGGGGTCCCACCTCACTGGCTGCAGAGAAATTAGTACAAGGCTGGCTGCCTCCCTGGAGAACTACTGGAGGGACCAAGCATCCCAGTGTAGGGCACTGCAGCATCCTTTGTAAGTGGGGGAATAATGAAATGACACAACCAAGAAAAAGAAGGATTTTGATGGGGAAAGTGGGGAAGAAAGGTTAATGATTGAAAGGAAATAAGTGAGGATATTGAAGGGGATTAAAATTAAAAAAAAAATTTGAATTAAAGGAATTACAGTAATTCTGCATAAACATATATGTACATGGTTCAAAACTCATTTGGCCACTGACCAAATTTCAGGCAAGGGAGAATGATTTGTCCTGCCTTCTGGAAGTTGCATCTCTTGAAGTGTCGGTCTTTCAGTGGTTGCTTGATTTGATTCCCTTGCTGATGTTGTCTCCTAGCAGCTTGCTTTTAGTACTGATTGCTGCTTAGCAGTCATGGCTGTTATTAACTGTTATAGGCATAAAGAAAGCATGATGGATGAATTAACTGGAGACTCATAAACAGTCTACTGTCTTACAGGAGGTTTTAGAGTTTGCTGACCTTTGCTTCTGTCAGGCATATATCACATATATATATATATATACACACATATGATTGCAAGTATTGATATTTTCATACTTTATTTTTTTAATGAAGTAAAGTATGACAGTATGTCTAAGAGAAAATTTCCCTTTTTTTGTGAACAAAATATTTACTTATGCTTCCTGTTGTTTCTGCTTACTTTTCTGTTAGATATACTTAACTACTGATTAAACTTTTTACTTTATTTACTTTCATTTAGATATTCATAAATGGAATGCTCATATACAGTCTAATTATTTTTCTCCCCTATTTTGTAAGATATTGACAATATGACCACAGCTGCTTATGTGGCTTTATAGCATCAGAACACAATAGATTATTTTCAGGTTAGTCTAACTGATAAAAAACAAAGGCTCTTTGAACTGGAAATTGCATACCGAATTGTACTCTGAATGCAGCCAAATGGATGAAGTGAGTGAATTTCCCTGGCACTCTTTCTGAAAGACCTCCCTTCTGTTAATTGGAGTATTGTGTTTACATTTCCATCTGTCTTGTCATAAGAACCTAAGTGATTGTTAATTGCATACAGTGAGAGGCCCAAGAAAAGAGTAACTGTGTATGACAGCTTTTGAAGGGACAAGAGTGAATTTGGGAGACAATCTTTAACAAGCAACAACAAAATCAGTGATAGTAATTATTATAATCTGGTTCAAGATTAATCCAGAAACACAAAACTGTTGTAAAGATTATTCTATCAGTTTTACCAGTAAGATACCTCTTCATTAGAGGGAGAAAACCCACAACCCAGCACAACTCAAAACAAAAAAAAATCCTTTTTCTACAGTAAGCAGAGATTTTACAGAGCATCGTTTCCCATCTCTGATAGGTTCCAGCTAGGTAATATATGTGAACACATGATACCAATGTCAACCTTCTGTTAAAAATACTCAACTGAATATTTTCCTTAATTTGTCAGAAACTTGCAATTTTTTTTGGAAGTCTACGCCTCTCTAGCAAATGAAATTGCAATTCACCAGTGAGTTTGAAACTTTCAGAGGAAGGTGAGAGAAAGGATGAAACTGGAACGAGCTACTCAAACAAGTAAGTCTCATTTACCTTGGAAATTAGGTTTTATGATGATTTTCTTAGTTGTGATAATAATTGGTAGGAAGATGCTTGAACCTATGCTGCTCTATAGTATCTCAGGGCACTGCTGAAAAATATTCTAGTACTGCATATAATGTCACTTATCTTGCTTTTTGAGCTCTAGCCCACCTATCTAAATTTCAGGGACTGACAGCTCTCCTTTCATTTCTATGACTCTCTGAGGGGTTATGAGGAAAATCATTGAAGCTGGAGCTTTGTCAATTATTTGCTCTGAAACTTATTTATCTATCCAGATGAGAAATTACACTAGCCTGCTTATTTCATCATCTCTTCACGACACTCCTTCTTTTCAGAGCCTATTTCTCAGGCTGTGCAGATTGTGAATTACAACATTCTGAGAATTGTGTGGATAAGAAACTTCTCAACATGTCCATACCTGGCATCTGGGATTGCAGCATAAAGAAATGAGGGTAAAATTGCAAAGGATTTCTGATCTTGAAAATTTTGTTCAGGCCTCAGAAACTGAAGCTGTTTGAGCTCCTCTTAATATGAGGTAATTTATTCCACTGTTAGACAACATTCCATGGAAAAAATGTTTTGTTTTATGAACAGACTTAAGCAGTCAGCAGTCACACTAAGTGACTTTTTCTCTTAGACAGAAATGTTAGCAAAAAATTGTGCAGGATCCTGCTTCAGAAGGTCAGTCTGTATTCATTACATGCACTCCCTTACTCCTTGGAGCCAGTGAGCTCCTAGCAGCATGAGCACTGAGGCTGTATTATAAAGATTCCTGCCCTCTTCATCTGTGAGCCTCTTGTTCAGCAGAACTCTCAGTGGACGTTCAATGAAATCAATCTTATGGTTTATGTCTATGGTTCCTATCTGAAATATCTTACTTTTTTTTTTTTTCCCTGTTAGCACAGAAAGGTAGGAAAAAAGCACCTCTTCATAATTTTTCTGGGTTTATTCATTCCTCCCAAAGCATACTGCTGAGCTCTCAAATAGGGACATAAGTGAGGTCAGCTTTTTCCACCAGGCCTTGAATAGCCTACCCTGTGCCCAAAAGGCTTTACAATCCATTGCCGTTTTACTCCTTTAATCAACATAGCTTGGAAAAATGACCATCAGGAACTAACAGCAGCTTGAAACAGACAGCAGAAAGCAGAGCAAAAGATTACCAAACAAATAATTTTTTGCATGTTAGTTTTTAGGAAGATGCAGCAAAACTCATGAAGCTCTGGGTTGCTCTGCTCGTTCTGTTAGAGGCTGGACTAATTTCTGGAAATTGCTACTGGGGACATGATGTGGGGGGATCTAAACTTCACAAGTGACTTCATTTTTTCATGGCATAGGTCAAGTGGTCCAATTTATTCAGAGTAGCTTTATTTTAATTTTTTTTTCCAGTCCAGATACCATCTTACTAGACAGCAGAAGCCTTCTTCATATTTTCTCCTCATAAACAGTTTTATATGAAGAAAGTCATCACCACCTGAGAGCTGTATCTGCATTATTGCTGATACTGCACTTGTCAGACCTAACCCAGAAATGATGCTGAGGGAAATATCTTAAATTTAATGATTTTCAGTGAGGCCTTTTTTGTTCAAACAGTGAATTATGGTGGTACTTTTTCCAGTAAGACAACTGTTTTATAATGAAATTGGTATCATGAGTCCTTATAGGTGAAAGGAGAAGGCATAGAGTATTCCTTGCTGTAATTTGTAATGTGAGTCACTGACCCAAAGCTCATTAAAACCCCAAGCAAAACTCACAGCTCTCAAAAGGAAGTAGGACTGCCTCACTAGCAGAGGAGTAAACATTTTCTTTTCTTGAATGATCTCTTTAATTAGAAAAGATCTAATTTGAGGACTGCCAAATCTGTAC
>VWYE01026863.1:238869-309489 GCA_013398995.1 Alaudala cheleensis
TTTTAACAAGACAGGAAAATGAAAATAATATCTTTAAAACCCTGGAAATCAATGAGCTTGCCCTTTCTCCCCCTCTCCTTTGCTTCCATTTACAACAGCTCTCCTTATTTTAAGAGCATAATATCTATTTCCTTATTTCAAATTTCTCAGTTTGTGATCTTATTATGAATTCAGCTGTCTGAATACTGTTAGATCAAAGTTTTTGTATTAACAATGGAGGTGAACATTCCTTATTAGCTTGATGCAAAGTCAATTTTAGCAATTTCCCCCCTTGGTTAAAAATAAAAATTACTTATTTTCTTGTACCTAGTCAAAGTTGGAGGAGATAATATTGGGAGTTACTTCCCAATCATGGACAACTGATTTCTAGGCTATAATAAACAAAAATGAGATGAAGCAAGCAAGAAAATATACTTGCAAAGAACTGCATTTATGTCTGAAAGGTTTGAACACACGACATGTTTTAGCGAATCCTAAAATTCAGATTTAACTGGCTGCTACTACTGCAGCACCGTAATACAATGGTGAAACCTTCACAAAACCTGAAACAATTAGCTGTATTTTTTTTAACCAAAAAAAAAAAAAAGTCTGCATATCTTCAGGTTTTATGCTTATCGTCAGATTTTGAAAATTATGGGAGAGCTTGATGAACAGCGGAATTATTAAAGATAATAAGCATACAAAGCCTGTTCTGCCATTTTTAGTTCACACAAGGTTTTTGGATCTCTTTTAATCACTGGACATGTGTACACAATCCTAATCACTCTCACTGTGAGGCTTATTTTAAAAAGCACTTTGTGAAATTGAACTTGAACAAAGAAATAATATAGTTCATTAAAGAACTCATCTGTGTACCAGTCTTGTTATTAAGCAAAACAATCAGTTTAATTTTTTTTAATTTACAAAACCATTTTGGGATAATCAGAAAATTGAACATTGCATACCACACTGCCATATGTACATTTTAAGATAATTAGATGTTCAATAGCCAGGATTCCCAGGAAGAGGAATAGCTATGAATCTTATTCTGTTTTGAAACTCAAAACTCCCTGATTGCATTTTCATTACTTTTTCTAACCACTTGACTTTTTCCATCTCTCCTCCTGGTCCTTTTCTATTCCAGCACAATTTTGGATGTGTGGGGCAATTTATGTTTGTTGTTGTTTGAATGTAAGGCATTTGAAAAAGATGCAAAGACACTGGGAATGTCTTCCAGACTTGTTTGTGCTGTTTCAGAGAGCAAGGAACTGAGTGGTGGGAGTACTCTGTACTCTGCTTGATGATATTATTTTACTGTCTAGATTTAAATTTTAAATGTAAAAAAGGTTGTTTAAAGCACTGTACAAAAAGAAATGAACATTTCATCATAAAGAAATAAAGTAAAAACTGTCATAAAGTTCAACTACCACAAGTATCTGATTTAGGAGGTTGTACATCACAGTAAACTGCACCTACAAAACACTGCATTTCTACTAAAGTCTGTGTAGTCACTGATCTACACTAGATGAAGAGCTCACAGGGTGTGTAAAACTTCATTGTCTAATACTATAGGAAACATTATGCTTTTCCTTTTGTTGAATGGTTTTATTTTTCATCTTTTTCTTCAAGCCACCCTGGGAATTCAGCCAGTGGCAATCTGTTTCCCCTAGGTTTGACACTTGTTTGCTGGTTCTAAGTTTACTACCCAGAGCTGCATGGCAGAATAATTGGAGAAAACCATGGGTTTACTGAACCTTCCTGCTATGTGTTCCCCCTGCCACCTCTACCTGTGCAGAGAGCTGTGTGGATTCCTGCCTCTTCAATCTGACCCTTTCTGCCTGATGCAGGCTGATTGAGCCATGACGCAAAAGGAGGAGTGAAGCACAAACTAGGTAAGAATAAACACATAAGAAGAAAGCAAAACTGTGCTCTGCCAAGCTGTTTACAAGGGAAATACGCTCTCCAGAAGTAAAATTCCACATCTTATGTATTGCCATCAGTTAGTCATTATGGGAAGGAGATATTGCCTGGACTGGATATATCTGACTGTGCCTGTTGTCCGAAAGAAAATGGGGAAAGTTTACCTTCTGTATTCCCAGTTCTCCTTCTCTGTTCCCAGTTCAGAGGGTGTGCAGAAAACTGCTGGAGAATTTGAAGTATGAGCTTTCATGACACCTCCATCCAACTGAACTGCCATCAGGTTTGAGCTGTGACAGCATCCCAGAAGATTTTGTAAACTTGGTGTTGTCCTCACTTGAAAGTTGGAGTCTGTCACATTTACTTAAGAGCATATCTTCTCTCTCACCACAAACATGATGTTTTGCTTATTTTTCTGTCCTAGAATTTAATATCTTTACCTCATAACAGTTATTTATATATATATATCTTGTGTTATTTTAAAAAAGATATTTTATCAGGAAGAAATTATTTGTACAACAGGAAAACACTGATGGAATTATTTAACTACTTAATTGAGAGGTGCTTGAAAATGGCAGCAAATTTTCCTTACCCAAGACATTCTACTCTGAAGCAGTTCAGCACTAAGCTGTGTTTTACTGCAGTGCTGCACTATCCCCCTGAAAGCTGTGGTCAGGTAGTCTGATGTGATGATATTTTGCAGGTCCCAAATTTCCTGTATGAATTGTGCCTCCTCTGGGGTCTGTAAGTTCTCTTCTGGATAAGCCACAGAAGATGGTGGCCCACAGTGATTAACATAATCACACAAAAATGCAGGTCTCATCAGACACTGTGACACAATAGCCATAGGGATCTTGGTACTGAGCTGACCTGACTCAAAAGTTTTAGTATCAATTTAAAAATTAAAGTGTTCTGCCCTTTTGGCAGTCTTTTTACTTGTTTGTTTCCTGAAAAGAGTTTGAAATGTACATTCATTTTTTCAGGACTTTAACAAATGATGAAATATTGGTAAAAATATAAGAGAGCTGAATCAACTCAATACTTTTCTTTTAATAGTGTCTGCCTTTATTAGTTATTTATATAGAGCTGTAAGCTCTCTGAGAGCAGCTGTTTAATTGTTATTTGTCTAAGGAGCAAAATGTGGTGAAAGTGTAAAAAAAATTCCATGCAAATTGTCGACAAACACACAGACACACAGGTCCTGGGGTTGTCAGCTCCTGTAACATCCACAAAATTTGGAATTAAACTGCCTCTGGAGAGATCCCATCTAGTTCTGAAATACTGACAGTATTAATATCAGCCAAAAGTGAAACTCCTTAAGATTTTAGGATTAAAAAGTGAAGGTAACTACAGAGGAAAAGAGTGTCACCTTGATGACAAATACAAAACAACATTTACTTTTTGGAAGGAAAACAGAAAAACAAAAGATTATTAGTACTGTGTTTTGGTCCCCACAAGAATTCCACTGCTACTTTAACTAGCTAATGTATACTTTCAATAAAGTCCTTTGAGTCACTTAAAGAGAAAAAAAAATCAGTAACTCCAAATTCCTGTGTTCTTTTACTTTACTATCTCTATTTAAATGCATATTTTGACTACACCACTGGTAAAGAGCACAAGAATGTAATGTAACATTCTTATAGAGGGAATTGTGACTGTTTAAGAGATGGAAATAGAGGGGAATAGGGGGCAAATCATGACCCTCTACCATTTTAAAAATAAATTACATTCTCTAGCTGCCAATATAAATGAACTTTACCGAAATAAAAGTGTGCTGTGGATCAGATTTTGACTTAGAAAGTGGCAGGAAAACAGATTAAAATTGAAATCAAACTGAAAATCTAGACCTCTAGATTTAAGAAATCTAATTGAGTATTAGATGTCTTAGCATTCACTCTAAGTTTGGATTTGTAAAGCACTGCAAAGGTTATCTAAAGAATGACAATAATTACACTAAATACAGATTGATTATTTTGTTGGTCTAGAGAGCTAATTCAGAGAGGGCATGTCATTGTCTCATGCACCTCCTTCATTAATGTTTATTTGTGATTTACTGCCTACTTGGGGAATCCAGGATTTGAAAAAGTCTTACTAGTCCCTGAACCCCCCAATTTTTCAGCCCAGTATAAGACAATGGATGATAGCTTGCAAAAAAATCCGCACACAAGAATATAAAAAAAAAAAAGAAAAAAAGAAAAAGGTGTGAGAACATGTGCTGAAATGGTCAGCAGTATTTTCTGCTTTTTAACAAGTTCACCATTGTCAAGGTTCTGATAAATAAACTGAAGAAGTCTTCAGGAAAAAATGAGGTGGTTTTGCATATTCTGATGGGGAATTCTAGTCTGCCACACAGGCAGTGTCTGAATTAATGTATGAAAAGATCTACATAAGCACTGCATATGAACAACCCTTTGTTATGTATAGCTTTCCTACCAAAAATCCTGTTCTCCAATACGTTTTTATTCCTTCAACCCTGTTACCTACCTGATTGTCTGCTAGAGGCTCTGTGGAGGATTCTGACTACCAGTGAGAGAAGAAATTCATGTAAGACAAGTTATGTTTGCTTGCTGACTGCAAAATATGACCTCTGTGGCTAAAACTACAGACAAACATAAGTACTGATGGGAGGGCAATTATTTACAGCTGAAATGTGACTGAAGTACTCAGAAGACTTCAAAGCTGGTTCTTCCCTGGGCTCTGTGATACAAAATTCCTCAGTAGTCAGAAGGAGATTCAAAAACACGCAAGGACAAATCCCAGGCAGAAGAAATATCCAAAGAGCTTGATCAGTTTCCACAAATTATAAGCATGCTCACTGTCATATGCTAATGTGATTAAGTGCGCCAGTGGCGAAACTCTTCAGATCTTCAGAAGAGGTACTGGAGCTGAAAGAGCAAGGACAAAATTCAGCACTGTAACCCAGAAAGTGAGACAAAAGCAGTTTGCAGAGAACCCCTAGCTGAAATGCAAAGGTCTGAAGTCACTTGTCTGCCACGAGTTGGTCACAAGAGAGCTAAGATACTGTGAGGAGTGAGCTGAGGAGAGACACCCAGTGTAGTGGACATTTCACCAACCTGCTTGTAGCTTTGGTTTAACCACCTGCCTCCTTGCTGTGGCACAGTTTTGTTTGCCATGAATATTATCCTGTATTTGTCCAATATGCAGAGACATTTCAGGCACCTTAACTGAGGGCCTTGCCTGGGCATTCATAAAGCATCCTGCAAAGCAGCAGCAGGCTCTTGGTTCTGCTGAGGGCTGCATCCTGCCTTGGTTGTGTCTCCCAAGTGGTACCTTTGGACACTACAGTCACTCCTCAGAGTTTCAGCAGATGAATCCCCAGCCTTCCCTCACCCTCTGTGCTGCTTTGCCCCAGGGGGACATGAAGGTAGTGGGCCCTGCATGAATGAGACACAGGCTAGCCCATGATGTGGACATTTTTGAAAGGGCTTTCTTGATGGTTGAACTCTTTGAAGGGTGCATATCTATCTGCTCAAAATCCTTAGTAATTTCAGACAATTATCTAATGATTTGGTTTGCTTTTTCAGATTTGGTTTGTTTTGATTTGTTTTGGTTTTGTTTCCATTCCCCCCCCCCCCGCCCAGATGATATGTTGGCATCAGAGCTTTTTTTCTCTCTTTCTGCCTTTTCTGTCTCTTTTTCATTTGTCAGCCCCGTCCCTGCTTCCCTGTCACATATTTAATCTAATTTTTTTTTTTTTAAATCGCATCCCAAAATATTTATGAAGTCTGCAAGTGCTGGTTTCTTAGATCACTGGTAGCTTCACAGCCTGTGAACAAAAGAACTAATGTGTCTCAGCACAGTTCATGGTTCAGTTTCACGGTATAAAATCAGCATCTGTCCAGTTGCAATGCAGGAGATAATCTCTTCATAACTTTATTTATTGGTACATTAAAAAAGCCTGTCTCAAAGGAAAGCTACAGAAATAGGAATACTTGTGAGAGAGTGAAGAATAAAATAAGCCCTGATGCTGTGCCTTCAGCCCATTAGAGTGATCAAGCAGTACTTTTCCTGCACAAGAACTGCATTCAAGGGAAGAGATGCTAAGACTGACAGACACAAGTAGACAGACTGACAAGTTGACTGTACTAGCAGGCTTTGCTAAGTCTGTGAGTACCTGATACGTCCACTTGCATCAGAAACCCAGCCAAGGCAGAGAAACTCTGTTACCTTTCCAGGTAAAACTTTCCCAAATATTTGGAAACGTAAATGAGACTCTTTTGACTATTGGTTTTAGTTGCCTGTATAATTAGGTATGCTCCTTAAGACGTACCTAGAAACAGCAGAACTGAATTTTATAGCCAAAATTAAGCAAATGACAGTAGACTAAACAAAACAAGAGTGTGAACAACTGTGACAAGAAATTTTCAAATACTACCATTTTTAATAACCTAAAATAATTAAAAAGGAAAAAAAAGAATAAAAAATGAATGCATTAACCATATTATATTTAATTAGTTGACCATTTCAATAAATCAGGAAGTCACTTAGGTTGATCACAAGAACTTGGTGAACTGTTGTTTCCAGAAACTGAGAATTTGCTTATTTTACTAAAAAGAAACTTATCCTAAACTTTAATATGGCTTTCCAGAAACTAAAGAAATATGCATGGAATTCCAACCCTGATTGTGGTAAATATGGTGCTGAGATATTCTAAAGGACATTATGTCCATATGAATGTACCTAGAGATCTCTTTTCATGCAGGATATTTCAGTGCCGACGAACGCTGACATTATGTATGGATTATTTTGCCTCTTAAGCATGTGTGGGTGATTATATCATCTAGCATAGGCTTTTATGTAACCAAACACTGGTTTTATTTCTATTTAGCCTTTCAAATTATAACTTGTTTAATCTTGTGAAATAAGGGAAAAGGATAAACATAAAAAAAGAAATATTTGCTGGGTTCACAAGGCTACTTACTGATTTTTTAAAAATTAAAATATTTCATACTTAATACTCTACCAAGATTTATTATTATGCTTCTTTCAATGGATTACAGATCTTTCCACAGCTACATCACCATGATTTTGTCTTCTAAACAGTTAAAAAGATTGAGTTCCTTTTTTTCCTTTTGGTCTTTAGACTAATATTTGAATTTTTAAGTAGGCTTCTTTTTAAAAAACCTTATAACTGCATGTGCTACATCAGAACATATCTTAGCAAAACTATAAAGACACATAATATCACTATATAATCATATAATTTGATGGTCTCGTTTTGGATGCAGACAGTCAGGAAAAACATTAGGGAAGAATTTGTTATTGAAAGGTGAAAGTATTTCATCTTCATGAAGATGAAATATCATCCATCCCATCTCTTGTGCAAGAAGCAGCAAGGAATTCTCTCATGCAGAAATTCCTTCCAAATTTGCTTTGGAGACTGCCTAGTGCCTCACGGCTCTCTGGAAACCTTGTTAAAATTCCAACTACTCAGAAAACAAGTTAATTGAATCTGAAGTCAGTAAAGTCTTCTAGTGGCCTACCCAAATGAGAAATAATGAGATTTTCTGAAATTAGCAGATGAAGCTATCTGTTCTGTGGAACTGCAGGCTCAGTATTCACTTAAATATTCACCTCATCTGCAAAACCCTGTGTCATCAGGAGCACTGGTTGTATTTGCTCTGAGAAGGAAGCAGGAAAGAAGAGTAGGAGTAAAAAGAAAACATAGGCAAAATTACTTTCTGCCTTTTAAAGTATCCCTCTAATGTACTGAGAGAGTTTTTTTTCTCTAATGATTCAGTACAAGTGAAAAATCACCTGAGGACAAGGCCTGGCTTCTGTGACACTAGTGAGACTTTTGCCATTGATTTCACTGGCACTAGAATCTCACCTTGATGAGCAACCATTTTTACTTTCTTTTTATTTTACTCTTAAAAACATTATTTGATGGAAGAAAATTTAGGAATTGTGGAGCTGTAGAATTCCTTCTAAAATGCTTCAGATCACAATCTTAGATAGGGTAGAAAATTCCACTGTCAGAAATATTACACAAAATTTCTTCTATTAACTTCATTTTGCTATAGTCAATAAGCGTCACACTACCATCTTAAGTCAACCAGCAGATGTTATAAAGAACTGCCTTGAAGAAAAACAGTCAATATCTTTCACCCCTAGGGGTCTTGTTTCTTTTAGGGAGACAGGGTATTGCATTCACCTAAATAATATGTCTTTATTTAATATTTAAGCAGCTAACAGTGATTTTACAAAACAGAGTCTGAGTACAGCTTTACTGAGTTATTTTTTACTATTGGATTTTCTTTAGGTCACAACTAGATGAATTATCCAAAAGGCTTTTGCATAAAACGAAATTATTCTCAAAATTGTATCTATAATCCCATGGCAAAAATTCTTCATTATAAGGATCATGATAAACAGTCTCTAAAATTGTCATATAAGTTTCAACCACTTCACTTTTCAATATATGAATAATATGTATTAAAATCTTATCTGTCCAAAATAGATGATTAATCCAGGTACTGACATTCAGATCCCTTTAAAAAAGGTGAATGGGATTTGAATGTGATGGAGACCTTGAGCTCTACAATCAATCTGCTACAGAAAGCCTTTGTGAGAGTTTCAAATAGTACCATTATACATTGCAAATGCCAAGTTTCAATTTCACAGGTTAACCCTGTCACACACAGCTGTGTCTTTGTGCCTGTGTCTCCCAGCATGTGTGTACACGTGCATGATGAACCTTATCATATTAGGAGGAGGATTTCCAAAATGGTTTGACAACTAAAGGTGTCCAGAGGCTTTTGGAGCACAGGCTTTCATAGAAATCATGACCCTCTAAACGAGATATTCAGATCTGACACAGCAAATTTGAAACATAAAAGCATAAAACTCTACTACTGAAGTAAAGGAGCTTCATTTTTATCTTGTACAGGGTTCGAAATTAGAGATGAAGGCATGCCACTGGCCATGGGTGAGACTTTGCTTGTACAACAGATGGAAATGCTTTCAGACTCCTTTGCAAATAGAGTAAATACTTTGGTCAAAGAGAGTACCTGGAGAGTGCAGTTTATGCCCTTTAATTTTCTGAGGACTACTTCAGAAGAAGCTGAGGTTTTGATGAAGCTGGACATAAATGCTTGATACTCACATAATGAGGAATATGTTCTAGTGTTTTAGCTTCAGTTCCATGATTACACTGTTTTGTATCTCTTCAGTCAAATGGATGAAGAACTGTTCTGCCAATTATCCATTATTACTGGAGTTTTCTGCCTGCCTCTTTGTCATGGTTTGACACTGGCCCAATGCCAGGCAACCATGAAAGTCGCTCACTCACCCTGCCCTGTACAGCTGTGCAGAGGAGAGCAGAAAAAAATTAATGAAGGGGTCATGAGTTGAGATAAGGACCAGGAGAAAACACTCCAAGGGCAAAACGGGCTCAATTTAAGTTGCAAAGTGAGTTTATTATTAACAGAGGAGAATAATGAGAAGTAAAAAACCCCCATTTTTTCCCCCAGCCTCTCCCTCCTTCCCATCGACAGCACAGGGAGACAGGGGCATGGGGGTTTGGTCAGTTCATCACCCAAGGTTTTCTTCTGCTTGGGTGACTCCTCAGGGAGGGGAGTCCTTCCCCTGTGAGGCCATGGGGTCCCTTCCCATGGGAGATAGTTCTCCATGAACTTCTCCACACAGTTCTTTGGTGTGGCTCCAAATCTCATGAACAGTAGTTCTCTCAAAACTGCTGCAGTGTGAGTCCCTCCCACAGGCACAGAGTCCTCCCAAAACCGCTGCAGCATGGGTCACCCTTCCATAGGGTGCAATTCTCCAAGGACAGGCTACTTCAGCCTGGGAGCAGAGCCCTCTCTCCACCAGGTCCCCGACTGGATCACAGCCTCCAGGCATCTCCCTGCTCCAGCATGGGGCTCCTGCATGGGCTGTGGGTGGATCCCCATGGGCTGCAGGGGCACAGCTGCTTCACAATGGTGTCACCATGGGCTGCAGGGGAATCTCACCTCCAGTGCCTGGAGCACCTCCTGCCCCTCCTTCTCCACTGACCTTGGTGTCTCCATGTTGTTTCCCTTACAGGTTTTCACCTCCTCCTCTTCTCTGCATAGAAGAAAAAACTGCATGTGCCCACTTTGTTTTGAATTTCTTTTTAAATGTGTTACCACAGAGGCATTCCCAGCATCTCCAATTGGCCCAGCCTTGGCCAGCAGCATGTTCATCTTCAGAGCCACCAGGGATTGTCTCTGTCAGATGTGATGAAAGCTTCCAGCAGCTTCCCACAGAAGCCACCTCTGTGGCCCCCCTGCTACCAAAATCCAGGCTGTGCAAAACCAATACACTCTTGCTGTCATTAATTTAGGTTAAGTTTTCTGAGTAAGAGATAATGCCTCAGGCTTGCTCCTTAGATGGAAGGGATAAGATATTTAAAGTTTATCTTGACCCTTCAGGTATTATAGTAATCCACTCTAATGCATCCTTGAGGGCTCAGATTGCTTCATTCCTTTTGTAATTTAAGATAAGTGATACTATATTACCCAATGAAAGTAATTTTATCTAACTTTTTCTCTGTTACCAAAAGTCAAAGAACACTAGACAAAGTCAAATATAGTAAGAAAAAGACAGAAATATTAGACATTTTCCATGCACAGGTTTATATTCTCTTTGGAGATTGGAACCACTTCTTGTAGTTCTCCTCTACATCCTTAGAATAGTTAATTAGTGTACCCAAAACAGTCTTCTGCAGTTGGTGCTTGAACAATAATGAAAAATCAAAAGAAGAAAAGCAGAAACAAATATGTAGCACGGATAATGAACTAACACTGTCCTTTAACCCTCTTGAGAGATTTACATTTGGAAAGAAGTAGATTAGAGAAGCCATATGATAGTTATTAAAAAAACACAAAACCAAAAAAACCACAAAAAACCCAGAAAGAAACTGCAGATCCAAATGCTGAAGGAGTTTGGAGTGGTAGGAACAGGAATTAAGACACAGTCATTTCCTTTTCACCACTGAATCCTTGACTATACCTTGTAGACAGGGGAAAGAATTGCCGTTTTAAGAGGGTATTTGAAACAGAAAAACAGAGAAAAATTTCAATACCAATTATATATGCAACTTAATAAGTATTGGTGACTTGAGAGGAATGTGCTACTGTTTTTTGAAAAATATGAGTAAAAGAGAATCGTTCTGTCAAGGTCATGGAGTTAGTAAGGGACTGAAACAGCTAAGACTTCAGTGTGAATTTTCATGCTGAGGGTGAATATTAATTATGACAGCAGTCCTAGGACTCAAGGCAGAGTTGTTTTTCAAAAGGACAGTGTCATCAGAGACTGCACAAAGATTTCTCTTTGTTCACATTCTGCATCGGAAATGGTAGGAAAGACCAGTGTTTGGATGTGGACTGGCATTTCTAAAACTGGAAAAGCACCAGGGTCTCCCAAATCGGTGTTGATGCAGAAGCATTTAGAGGTCTTAGCTCCAGAGACACTTGGAATGCAGATGCAAATGGCTGCAAGCAGCATTATAGAAAATCTTCCTTCACTTACATGATGTGTAGGGTGGGATGCTGGTGTTTGTCACAGACCACAGGAAAATCCTTTCAGTTATCTGCTCCAATATATTTTTCACTTCTTTCCTCAGTTAAGCATTTAGACTAAAATGTTCATAGTATAAACTGTCATGTTTTCATGCATGTGTGCCCACACTCATGTGAAATATTACCTAGGTTTCAATTAATTTTTTGTTATATGAACTGAGAGTGAAATCATGTTTGCAGACAGGGGACAGCTTCACATGCTTTGCAGGCACCAGCATCTCAGTGACATATTGAAACATAAACTTTAAGGAATTTAGAGATTTTAGAGGAACTAAGATTTTAGGTAGAAGACAAGCGATATTAGAGTTAAAATAAATGAAAAAGCCTTGATGAAGTTAAGAGTTAGTAGTTAACTAATAATTGATTGCTTGTCAACATAATGTTTGGTTAGCTGGGTTTATAATGAAGAATGTAGAAACTGAAGAATAGCTTTAGGAACNAGGAGACACTCTGATGGTACTGAACTAGCAGGGCTGCCACATATGGTCAGTGGAAATGTGGATTCAAGAAAGGATTCGTAGATTCCACTGACCTGGAATTCATTGTGTCTAGATTATAAATTATGTTGGTGCTGGAGTAATGGTAATATAGCAGGTGTTCAATGGGCATTTCAGAAAAAGAGAAGGAAAAACAGAAAGTATTTTAATGCCCAGAGGAAGGACAATAATGCTGAGGAGAACTGATGCTGTGAGCACATGAATATATCCATGTGACTTGTTCCCAGCCAGTTGGTTTTCTGTGCACCAATTCCACTGCACATGTGAAAGCAGCACACACGCTGGCATGTTTGTGACAGCCTCTCCACCAAAGTGATGTGCTGCAGAAAGCACTGTGTCTGCATGACAACTGAAAAACAGTCTGTGGTTCATGGTGTTGTCACTATCAGGGAAAAACACACTGTTTCAGCAAAGCATCAAAATTTTCTTGCCAGTAAAGCCAGAAAAAATCAGTTATAAAGTGATTCTAATAATTCTTTCCCTTTATGTTGGGTTAGAGGTACTTTCCATGAAGGGCAGGAAGAGCTTAAATATGCATATTTTTAGAGTCTCCTGGAATTGTAAGCCGTCTTAGTAGACTGTTGATTAAAATCAAATGGTTTAGGAAAAAATAGAAGGTGCGGTACCCCATATACCAATTCATGCATGGATGCAGCTTACTCCAGAGCCTGAGAAATTCAGGTAAACACTAAGAAATCTGGTTGTTTAGTCTGCCAGGCTGCTGTCTCATTATCATACTTCTGCTAGGGTTCCTAAAGGGCAGGCTCCTTTCTCACGATTGAAAAAAATTGCCTTTGCAGAACAAAGCTTTAGCAACTATAACAGAATAACTTCTCAGTCTTGGGAAGGCAAAGATGCTTGTGGAGGGAGTGGGGGGACATGGAAAATTGGGCTCTGGAGGGGGGTGAAGGAAGTAACCTGTTTGCAATGCATCATGTCTATGTCACTACTGTGTAACAGTTGGTGTACTTTAGCATAACAGATGGGGATTATCCAAAACGCCTTTGTCATGTGGTGAAGACCAGCCAAAAGTAACACATAAGTCAGTGAGACCCCGTCTGCATCTGCCCACCTCTTGGGGACCATCCACATGCAGAAGGATGCAGAATTGTGCCCCTATAGAGAAAAACCTCCCTGCATACCTGTCCTGTTTCAGGGCAAATTTGGGAGGAAACCTCCAAATTAGGTTTCTCTGGAAAGCAAATTCAAAGGGCCCCCTCCCCCAACTGGTTCAGGAAAAGACTTCCCTGGAGAAAAGTGGAAAGAACTGTTTATTTAATGAGCAAAGTATTCAGAAGAAAAAAAATGAAACAATAAACCCCCTCGCTGTTCTGAAGAGGTGGCAAATTCAGAAAGTCCTTGTCACAGGGGTGTAGCTGGGCTCGCTCAGTCTCTCATCAGTCCCTCCAGCATTGGAATGCAGTGTCCCAGGCCCTGGTGCGCCAGCAGGTCTGAGCTCCTGGGTTTTTCTGGCTTTTCAGTCCAGAGCAGGTGTGAACAGTTCCAAGAAAAAGAAAACCCGCAGTCTGGGAACTTCTCTGCCTCAGCTAGTTAAAATAACCAACTAAAATCAAAGGAGAACTCTCTGCCATGTGTCTGTGCTGCAGACAGCACAGTCTGTGAGAAGGGTGCAGGGAGCAAGTGCAGTTTCTGATAACAAACTCCATGCTTCATTTCCTCCCTCTTCACTCTCAGAACTAGTCTTAGAGGTGCAGAATTTAATATCCAGCATAAACAGAACAGATGATTGGGGATACAAGTATCATAAAGTCATCCCAGGACTGTCCCAAAGATGTGGGATGGTCAGAGCAAGGACCAGAGCACCTGAGATCATGGCAGGGAGGGGAAGGTGTTGCACCAGCCTGGACTGGGGTGACTGTGAAGTCAATGAACATCATGGAACAGAAGTGAAAAGGTCTAGACTGGAATTTGTGTCTCCCTGCTGAAGCACTCCCACTTAAATAAATGATAAATTTTTCAGTTAGTGGGTGGTGTGTGTCTGTCCTTTCAGTGATCTCAGGGACGTCAGCTCTAATTTCCATTGTGAAATTCCATCTGAAACGTCATGCTGTGGTATCAGTGCTGAAAAGATGCATTTTTGTTCTGGAGACTGCAAAACAAGTGGAGAAGCTTACAGAGTCACTGGAAACTGATCTAATTTGAAGGGAGGATAGTTCTGACGGAAAAGAAAAATCTGCCATTGAAAGAGAGTATTCCAATAAATAAGGGTTCTCTTTGCCAGTCTGAAATTTACCTTCTTCATTGTTGGAAGCTTGCCTATAAACTTAGAAAACTCAGATTATTGCGTGTCAAAAGAATTGGTCAGTTATTGGGAGTCACAGATGGAAAGCAAGTATCTAATATGCCATCTAGTTTTAATGGTTGTGTATAAGTTTACACACAAAGCATCTTGATTTTTTTGAGCAAATAAATTACTAATAATTAAGTGACACTCTTTTAAAAGCTTCCATTTAGTTGCAGAACATTTAATCTTCCTGAATATTTCTCATTTCCTCTTAAAAATACTTATGGTTTTAACAAATGCTTGTAGATTATCTTAAAAACACATCATTTATCAAAGCAATTAAGCCAGATATTTTCCTAAAAAGATATGTAGACAGATTAAATTTATAATTAGGTGGAGATGAACTCTGAGAGGAAACAAGAATGCTACGTAGTGTTGAAAGGAGATTTACTCATTATTTTATGAATATTGAGCACAAGACAAAATCAAATGAGATCTTAGTGACTAAAAAGTGAATTTCATACAGGTTTTGCAAAATTCTCCATGAAATTTAACAGAAAACAAGGAATAAATTAGCTCAGCTGCTAAAATACTTTTTACAAATGTTTAGTGTGCAGATATAAAATAGCTGGCATCTGTTTTCCTACCTTTTAAAATTCCAATGCTTATCTCAGATGTATTTCTAATAATAGAACCCTCCCATGATATATCAGAGGAAAATTATTAGGAGAATTATTCATTTTTATTGAAAAGCCAAGAAATTTGAAGTTAAAATTTCCAACTTCTGTTATTAAGAAAGGATGATATGCAGCAGTGTATTTCACTCTCAAAACATTTCTGTGTGGAAATTGTCTACCCCTGCAGGCATTATATAGCTTAAAAAAACTTAGCAGGAAACACAAATTAACCTTTGTAATCAGAAATCAAAGGTTGCTTTACAATTGTCTAATTCAGTAACGTGGATAAAGCTGTCATGCCTCACTCTGAGCTGGTAGCACTGCAGATGCTGAGCTGTAGGCCAGCTGCATTTTTGCATGCCACTGGTGTTTCAGCAGGGCCCTGTGGGTAGCAGGCATTTTTCAATCATTATCCCAGTTAGATTCTTGGAAAAAATTTATTTCTAACAGCATACTGTAAACAGGTCTCTGACAGTGACTTATTGTGCTTTACATATGGTAATGCATACTGTGAGGCCCCGTGCAAAATTAAGTCTCATCATTAGCACTATCCTAATTTCTCTGGTGTAAAAATAACAGTAAGGTGCTGTTGGAAATGTATGGTGAGTTCTGCAGGAGGCCTTGCTGAATTCAGTGCAGAGCTGTCATTCTGCTGTTTAGCTGCCATTTATTTAATTGCACCTCAGACTTCCTGGAACCAGCAGAGTGTTCCTTCAGGTACAACTCTCTCAGGAGCACAGTACAGCAAAATATACCCAGGACCTGTCACTTACTCATTTATTATATGTGTTCATAATGTGCCTGCTGAACTCCCCCTCAGAGCACTTGAACTCTGCTGAGATGTAGCACTGGCATATTGAGACAGAACTTATGATGAAAGGGAGAGTGGTGGCAAACAGCACATCCTGCCCACATGTACTCTGCTGAGGTTACAGAGGACCTTTCTACTCCAGCATACATAACTTCTGATTACAACTGGTATTCTTGCTATTTTCCTAGTAGAGAGCATGATACTTTCACCTGCACTCACCTGTGTGAGTCAAAATCCACTCTTGTTGTATTGGGAATGGAAAATAATGGTATGGAATGAATCCTCTAGTTAGCTATCACTTAAAGTGATAAAACACAAACAAGGCATCACACTTTCTAAGATAAAATGTTATCTCTTATTTCATACTGTTGTAAGAACTTTTGGGTCACCATGCAGAAATAAGTAAGACATAAATTAAATAACTGACTTTTTTTTGGAGAGTAACACTTTCCCAAGGATAGTTTACAGGGAAATCCATTTGCATTTCACAGGTCAATGGGCTTCAGAAATGTCACAATTTTAAATGAAATAATTGAAATGAAACTGTGACTGTATATTCAGGATGTAGAAGAAGATCTTGATGACAATTTTATAGGACCATATTTCTTGAACCTTTGGGAGGGTTTTATATTTTGTTTTTGTAAATAGCTATAACTGTGACATGGTGGACTTGAAGAGAGATGTCTTTTAGTTCAGTTACAGTGGTCTATACGGCCTGTTTTTTAGTTCTTGGGGGTCAGAGCAAACTTAATCTCTGTTTCAGTTTCTCATCTGTGAAATGGAGATGAAATGTTCCTTACAATTTTTTATCCACTTGGTTTTGTGACCTCTGAAGAATAACAAAGTTTTGCTGTTTTAATAAGTCTTTTGCTTTGTGCACAATCAACATGCTGTACAATGCAGTCTTGAAACTGAATGAGATTCTTGCAGCTCAGGAGTTCCTTATGAAGTGAGGAAGTTTACTAACAATTATGGTTCATCATCTTTAAAACTTAAATAAAAAAAATAACTATAACACAAGATAACAATACAGTTTTACTGCCTTATACAACAATGCAATTCAATGCAATACAAGTGTTTTATTACTGCACTTCAACTTGGTTACCATCACTATATGATCATCTTCACATGTAGCTTGACCAGCATAAACCAATTTATTTTTACTTGCTTTTTAAGTAAATTATTTTCTTCATATTGTAGATGGTAGATAAAGTCATGTTTGGCACAAAAAAAAGAAATTGCTAATATAAATTCCTGGATCAGAAGAGAAAATATTCTGAGCCTTCTTTATTCTTTTGAACCTCCATTCTTTCTTTATTCCATGTGTATTGTTTTTCAAGGGAAAAGTCTTTCCTTTTTAACTTAAGCTCCCTAGTCAAACTACGTGCTTTTGGAGTGCTCTAAGCGCTCACTAGTGTGAATTGCAGGGCTAATGTTTGCCAGTGGATAACTGGCATATAAATTTTAGGAAATGGAATATGTGTTCCTAATTTTCTCTTCTCTCTACAGAGTTCAAGACTTCAGAATGATTTTGCCATGCTCAGATGGATTGTTTGAATAATAAGACATTAAAGGCTATGAGATAAAGGTGATTAAAAACCAGGATCCATTTTACAAAAAATGTGTCTTATTTCACAAAAAGACATTGCCATATGAATCTCAAATGCAACCAGCAAAAAGATCTAGTGTATTAGCACAGAATAATTGGAAGAAGAATTGGACTGTTTCAGAAGCTGGATGTTTAAATCTCCTGTTCTCTAAAAGCAGAATAACATAAAGAAAGTAATGGATTTACACTACATAAAAACTTATTATTATGGGACAAATAAAAAAAAAAGAGAGAATTGGTCTTATTAATGATGAGCCTATAACTGGTGATATAAATTTCAGAATTAAAAAAATCAGTGAGAACATATGGTTGCTTCTCTACAAATGAGACAGTGGGAGTAATCATCAAGCAGCTAAATGTATCAGCATTGGGATGTTCTAGGTTTCATATCTGGTGTGCTAAAACATATTCCATTCCAAAATAAACATTGTGTTGAAAAAAAGATAAAAGTCTGTCATTTTTAAGTATAAACCAAAACCACTTATCAAAATGATCAGGTAAATAGAATCTTTATGCTGTGATTTTCCTTTTTTTTTTTCAGCACAGACCTGGGTAGGGGACTCCTTTTCTCCTTTACGTTTTAAGGTATTGTCAGTCTCGGTAAAAAAAGAAGATTATGAACTTTCTGTCTATGCTGGCCTCACCTGCTGTTGCAATTCTTACAGGGCTGAAATATTTCACTCACCTCAGTGCTGTTCTCTGCAAGCATTAAAATGAATGCAGAAATTTCACTCAATTAAACCTTTCAGCCAGGAGACTAGTTGACAACACTGCATTTATTGTTTCTTCATATAAATGTTCTAATTTAATAACTTGGAGACTTTCTGTTTGCAGTATCCCAAATGAACATATTGCATATAACAATTTTTCATATGTTCTTGAATCAGCAGACTGCCTTTTAATTGCCTGCAACACTCCCAAATTGGCCATTAAGAGAAAGAACCTCTGCAATACTTTCATTTTCTGCCTTCCCTGTTCTTCATGCCATCAACCCTCAGCTGAGAAATGAAGTGCCAGAATGTTTTAATTTTGTGGCACCTTTCAGTTCTCCAACAGGCAGACCAGACATCAATACATTAGATGTCTTGAAGAAATTCTTTAAAATGTTTCTTCCTCAATTTGTCTATAATAAAATGCAGCGCCTTGTTAGACACTAGCAGTATCTGCCGTGTAACCACACCATTGAAATTTTCCAAGAAACATTCCTAATATATTAAGATATTCCCTTAGCTTCTGTATTAATAAAACAACTTATAATTACATCTCTGCTAATTGAGGACACTGTGCATCAATGAAGATGTGATACCTGCTGGAAGTAGATTTTCAGGGCTTTTACAAGACTCATGTTACTCATTTACTGTCTTTACATTCCTTCTGCATTCATTAGCATCTCTGGGCCATGCTATAACCTTTGTATCACAGCTATAGCCTTTCAGTCACTTTGGGGACAATAACTATTAGTGTCCCCTTACCACTTTTCTGAACTTTACAGTAGTTTTTCTAGAAGGAGGTACCTTGCCTGAGGTAGCCTGATTTCAGTGCATGCCTCCAATACAGACGGGGTTACTGCTGTCAGGATCTTGCAAAAGAAAACAACCAACAAAACATCCCTTTTGCTACAGAGAGAATTGTTTCCTGACCATAAGGAGAGACGAGCAACTGCTTCCTCTAATCCCATAAATAAACTCTTTAATTCAGAGAGAGCTTTGCAGCTGACAATACACTTATGTTTCTACAATGTTTTTCAAAATAAAAAGGTGTATCTATAAAAAAGAAGCAGGACTGTGTTGGGTTTTTTTAATAAATGGTGTAATTAACCCCTTTTTTTTCTGTCATGCTGAAAGACAATATTATAAGTTTAGTGGAAGTAAAATGGCATTTAATGTCTTCCAGCAATTTTATGCTCAGCAGCCTGATGCTGCAGTACAGAAAGTGGTGTCTGAGTCTCTGAACCTGGAGACAGCCACGTGGAGTCTGTTTGTAATTGCCTGCTTAAATTATAACCTAATGTGTCAGTTTGTCCTTCATGTGCATACTCTCTAGCTATAGTGGTCTTGTAGCGTGAGGCAGACATGCTCTCTAGTAACAAAATGCTGTTTTATTTCTGATTTTGTTTTTTTCAGAGGATTCAGCATTAAAGTGCAAATATCAGTAGAGTAAATTCCCAAGAAGGTTCCCCTAAACCATAGTACAGAAATTTGGTGGAGTTGTGCATTCACAAAAACACATCTGCACCTTTCCTGAGTGTGTGATGTTTGATCCTTGGAAATTTCCTTGCTAGCAGTGGATGTTCCCCTGTCTGAAAAGCAGACAAATGCAAGTATTTATCCTCCTGTAGTTGCATACTAGAATGAAACTTCTCTGTGTATTTGCAGTAAGATCCATATTAAACAGTCACACCCAGACATTTCAAGAAACCCATGGTCACCAAGGAACACCATGATTGTCACTCAGATGCCTTTGTTAGTTTAGAGCAGCAGTAGGATGCAACTGGACTGTCCCTATGTACTTGTACACCTTCCTGGTGAACACTGCTAGTAGAATGTATAGAACTTTCAGTTAAAGATTGTTCAATATTTGCTCTAAAAGATTTATTTCTCAGTTGCTGCTTTGGTTAGAACATTCACATATGGGGCCACTGCTACAGCCTTCAACTGTATCAGCTCAGGCACTTCTATATTCTGTAAGAACAGGGTTAATTATCTAGTTTTGTTTGAGAATAAAAAAGTATTAAATCTATTTAGGTACTACTTTTGTGGGCTTCCTTGCTTTAAGGTAAGACTTTGAAGCTCCTAAGGGGGTTGAATGTCTTCACATCTGAAGGGTCCAGAAAATTACTAGGAAACATGCTAAAGTGTTTTATCCCTCTCACAGTGAAGATCCCTGCTTTTGTTACATTTATATGGAATTTTCTGTGTTTCACTTTGTCTCCTCTGCATCCTGTCCTGTGACAGAAAACCAATAAGAAGAGTCTGGTTCAAATCAGCTTTACTCCCCCATCAGATATTTTTATATGTATAAAAATAATTTATAGAAAATCACATATATTTTTAATACTGAACATATATTTTTATATTAAATATGTATCCATATCTTCCCTGAGCCTTCTTGTCTCCAGTCTATGCAATCCCAGCTCTCTCAGCCTCACTTCATAAGAGGGATGCCCCAGTTCCTTTATCATCTTTGTGGTCCTGCACCAGGCTTGCTTCAGTATGTCCATGTCTTTCTTGTTCATGTCCAGAAAGGGAACCAGCAATCCAGGTGTGTCTGGCAACATGCTTCATCATGCAGACCAGGACCTGTCTCAGACAGCACCTTTCAAAGGTAGTTGAGAGTGACCACGCAATCTCCCTCATCAGAACATGTGTAAGTCTGCTTTGTTTAAATGTTTCCTAATGTGAGTATCCTCCCCTACTAAGAGAAAGCCTTCCTGGTTACAGACTTTCTCTGTGGTGCCAGGGGTCTGGGATTTCCAGAGACTGACCTTAGCAGTTAATACCAAGGGAAAGAAGGCATTGAGTACCTCAGCCTACCCAGTCCTCTGCCCTGTTCAGCAGCAGGCCCACTTTTCCCCTAGCCTTCTTTTTGCTGCTAGTGTACCTACCTGTATGAGATTTTCTTGTTGTCCTTCGTGTCTCTTGTGAGATTGAATTCCATACGGGCTTTAGCTTTCCTAAACTCATTCCTCCAAGCTCACATAATATCTCTATATTACTCCTAGGTCGCGTACCTTTTCTGTCATCTCTTGAACACTTTGTGTATTGTCTAAATTGACTTATCTGTTGGATATTTCTGGGGCTGCAGCATCAGCAATCTCTTGTGGACCTTCTTTCTCTTCATGACCACAGGATTCTTCCAGAGAGATCTCTGAACAGGTCTACATCTACCACCCTGAAGCCCAGTGCTAAGGCCCTGCATTTTACTCTGTTCTATTCTCTCATGTTTCTGAAGTTGTCTCACGGTCACCCCAACATTCCCAGCCAGTCCTTCCTTGCTGTCGGTAGGAGGTCTAATATTGTTCCTCCTCACATTAGCTGCACAGAAAATTGTCAACAACGCCCTACAGAAACCTCCTGGATTGTTCATGCTCTCCTATGTTGTCCTTCTTGTAGATTTTGGGGTAGTCATATTTCCACATGGGGATCTGGGCATGTGACCATATGACTTCTTCCAGTTCCTTGAAGGCCTTTTCTACCTCATATTCCTGTTCAGAGGTCTACAACAGATTTCCACAACAGTGCCACCTAATCCTGACCTTTATCAGTGTAAGAGGTTGAATAAAAAATCTCTGAAAAATCTGTGTTTTCTGAGTAGGTAAATGTTACAAGCTGCACTGCAAGTCTGTTCACAGATACATTTCTGTTACTTTCATTTGACTTCCTGGCTTTGCAATTTCAGCGTCTAATTATTGGGCTTGGGAGGAGAGAGATGGCAGATGTGCCATTTTTGCTAAACTAGAGGAGGAACCTGAGCAAGGAGATGCTTATGAATCCAGACATCTGTTCAAACAGGAATTGAGTGGTTTCTCTTTTGAAAAAATTTCATAAACATTTAGTCATGTGACAGACCTTGGGTTTTCTTCTAAATGGTTCTAGTAAATATAGAGTCAAACGGCATTGATCAATGGTTCAGATTGGTTCTCATATAAAGCATGACCTTGCATTTATTACTGAAATTTGTTCTGCTATCCTGGGTAGCTTCTGCAAAATCTTATTAAATATTGACTAACTTGCTTCATGTTGCTGTTTCTGGAATCTCAGTCTTATCTCTGCTTTCAGAGTTTAATTTATATTTGTGTAACTATCCTCTACAAAACCAATCATAGCAGGGATGCATGGATTACTGCATTCTGATTTTTTTGCCAAATGGAAAAGTGACCATTCATTCCCACAGGGATTTTCTGGCTAAATGCATAACCTCAATAAATTAAATGACAGAACTCCTCTCACTTCAGTACCACCTCTTTTATTCTACTGCAGCACTTTGAGAATTCCACTGCACAAGGGAGCTTATCAAAGTCTGTTGGAAATCCAGATAAATTACATCAAATGTTCTTTCCTTAGATAAATTAAGCAGACTGTTTTTTTTAATTAGATAATTTTTATCCACTTTAAGAAAAATACTTAGATTCTTATTGTCAAATAAATAATTTAATCTTCCATTTTCTGAGTTAATTTAAAAATAAAATAATGCTGATACTGAAATATGAGTTCTGTTCTATCTCAGAAGTTTGTCTATTCCCAAGTTCCCTGGAATGTGCTTATATTTGTCTGTTTCTTCTCCATGTGTTTCATATTCCCCACATGGTCCAAAACATTTTTTGGTGTGTTCAGAACAGATGCTGCTTTCAAGCTGATTCATGACCATCTTTCAAGGGGGTTGTGAGGGGAATTGTTCTCCTGCAAACTTCCTGATCACACTTCTCCTGCACAGATTGCAGATTTCAGTGCAGAGACCTATTTCTTTATGCATGTCAGAGAAGATGTTGCACTGAACACCACTTATGCTGCATGAGAATGGATTCTTCATTAGACATAAAAAAAGTGTGTTGGAATTTCTCATTTTCCAGGTGTGCACCATGTTGGGTGCTGAATAGGGAGCCAGGAGCCTGAGTAGCTTGTTAATCAGTAAGATTTATAATCCTCCTCCTCCTCCACATCAGAATTTAATAGGTAGGACTGGCACCTGTTACTACAGGTGTGAGGCTCTGGACCTAGAAGGCCAGACAACTGATGAGCTGGAGGAAAGTCCTTCCAGGATAGAGTGGTATCCTAAAACAACACCACCTGTACCCTGCACCGTGTCCTCCTCTATCAAGAAGAAAAGAAGGGTAGTTGTAATAGGAGACTCCTTTCTAAGGGGAATGAAGGGCCTGATATACAGACCAGAGCCAACTCATAGGAAAGTCTGCTGTCTCCCAGGGGCTTGGATAAAGGACATTACTGGAAAACTCTCCAGTCTAGTAAGGCCCTCTGATTACTACCCACTATTTATTGCTCAAGCTGGTAATGAGGAACAAAAAATTAGTTGGACATAAAGGGTTACAGTGAATGGAGGGACATCAGACTGGTGACATGTCACTAGTGGGGTNTTTCTAAGGGGAATGAAGGGCCTGATATACAGACCAGAGCCAACTCATAGGAAAGTCTGCTGTCTCCCAGGGGCTTGGATAAAGGACATTACTGGAAAACTCTCCAGTCTAGTAAGGCCCTCTGATTACTACCCACTATTTATTGCTCAAGCTGGTAATGAGGAACAAAAAATTAGTTGGACATAAAGGGTTACAGTGAATGGAGGGACATCAGACTGGTGACATGTCACTAGTGGGGTTCCACAAGGCTCCATCCTCAGCCCAGTGCTCTTCAATAAATGACCTGGATGCAAAACTGGCATGGATACTAAAGAAGTTTGCAGTTTACTGGGAGGAGATATTGACTCCCTTGAAGTAACAGAGGCCTTGCAGAGAGACCCGAACAGATTAGAGGGCTGGGCAATCACTAACTGTATGAAGTTCAACAAGGGATGAAGGGAAAGTGTCGGATTCTGGATCAGGAATGGAGCAACCCGAGTGAGAACAGTGACACAGAAAGAGACCTGGGGTCCTGGTTGAGGACAAGTTGAACATGAGTCAGCAGTGCCCTGGCAGCCAGTGAGGGCCAGCCATGTCCTGGGGAGCATCAGGCACAGAATCATAGCCAGGAAAAGGAAGGGACTGTCCCACTCTGCTCTGAGCTGGGGTGGCCTCACCTTGAGTGCTGGGGGCAGTTTTGGGTGCCACATTATAAGAAAGACATTGAAAACTTACAGAGTGTCCAAAAGAGGTCAACAAAGATGGGCTGCGAGGGGAACCCATATAAAGGAGTAGCTGAGGTCACTTGGTTTGTTCAGCCCAGAGGGCAGAAGACTGAGGAAAGACCACATTACAGTTACAACTTTTTTTGTGAGGGGAAGAGGAGTGGGAGACACTGATCTCTGTGGTGAGAGTGGCAGGACTTGAGGAAATGGCCTGAAGTGTCAGGAGATATTAAGGTTAAATATAATGAAGAGGTTTTTCACTCAGAGGGTGGCTGGACACTGGAACAGGCTCCCCAAGGAAGTGCTCACAGCACCAGCCTGACAGAGCTTGAAAAGTGCTTGGACAATGCTCTCAGTGACATGGTGTGACTCTTGGGGCTGTCCTGTGCAGGGTCAGGAGTTTGGTTCGATGATCCTTGTGAGTCTATTCCAACTCAGCTTAACCTGTGATTCCATGAAAAATGGGCCAGAGAAAAGGGAAGAGAAGAAAAAAATTCAAGTGAAATGAAATCAAATGAATTTAAATAGCAGCTCAGTGACAGACTGGGATCCCAGAACCTGGTTTTAATACCTGCACTTACATCCTATCTTCGCTGTCCCACTAAGCGTGGGACATACCCAAATTTATTCCAGCCTTTTCTCCAGGAACCAGATTATTTAGTACATATACGCTCCAAGAAAGTGTTTTTTCTTTGTCTAAGATCCTCATGGTATTTTTTGTCCACTGTTTTCTTTCTATTTTCTGTTTCTCTCTCCTCTGTATGCTGTATTGCTTGTTAAAGGTATTTGGGTATTTTACTGATAGTTTTATCAATTATGCAAGGAAGAGATATATCAGCCCTCCATTTGCCTGTTCAGCTTTGTAAAAAGACAAAGAATTCTACTGAATACTTTCTCCTAATAGAACTTCACCAGCTGTGTATTTATCTTCAAGCTGTGTCATCTTGAATTTATCATGTATTTATAGTGACGTCTGATGTGTCTGTGATGTAACTTAGTTATTTTTGTTGTTTATACCTTGTTCCAGCATGCCTGTCTAAAAGCATTATTATAACATTTTTGCTTTTACATGGTAATGTTATAAATTCCATATATATGCCCTTTATATTCCTGCCAGTAGATAGGTTGACCTCAGCGTGTTCTTAAGGTTATTTTACCTGCGTAT
Organism: Alaudala cheleensis; assembly: GCA_013398995.1. Classification (NCBI taxonomy): domain Eukaryota; kingdom Metazoa; phylum Chordata; class Aves; order Passeriformes; family Alaudidae; genus Alaudala; species Alaudala cheleensis. The sequence goes on from VWYE01026863.1 coordinate 264,143, forward strand.
GCCAAGGGACTCTACGTACTCTGCAGCAGTGAGTGTATTCTTTGTCACTAATTTGTCATATTTAAGAGGCTTTCTTTTCACAAATGAAAAATGTCCATTCCTATAAAAGAATCTCCTTTCATGTATCTCCAGTTGTTAGTCTAAACCAAGGTGGCTAATGTGTTAGAAATGTAGTCCATTGTACTCTGAAATCCACAGTCCAAAGTATGGAACTCTTGTAACACAGACTCTGGACAGTGTTATTTTTATACTTAAAACTTACCTAATTGAGATTTGGATCCAGCATAATGCTTATAAAAGAACTGAAATCTCCCAAACAAGATGAACAACAACTACCTGGATGGCAACAGGAGCCTTTGCTCTAAGCCTCCCTCTGGGGTGTCCTCTGTTGGACCAGGAGATACTTCCAAAGACACTTATTGGCTCAGTTCTTATACTTTAGCTGATTGTTAGTCTGTATAAGGACCCCAACACAAGAATGATTCTTCCTTATTGATATCTCTCAATGTGGTCAATCTCAACCACAAGGAAAACCCATATTAACTGCCTCTGTAAGAAACACTCTCCTATGTGAGCATTTCTGTATCAGCAAAAATTTTAAAAATACTTTTGACAAATATTTTATTAGTGTTCAAACTGACTGGATTTGTAGCAGGAACCAGTGAGGGTAGTCTCTGGAAGTCATTCTCCATGCTGAGAGAGAGATGTCTCCAGGATCATCTAAAATTTCCATCAGGAGGCCTTCTGCATGACCTGATCACGTGAATTGTGAAGGTGGTCAGCAGTTCAGGGAGTCACTCGGTTCCAAGTGTGTCCATTGTCTTCAGCCAGATTATTTTTCCACCTCTGCTGATCACCTCCTGCAAATGTCCTGTGCCACCCTCAAATTAACTGAGGCGTATTTGAGTGCACCATGTGCACAAACTGATAATCAGCTGCACCACTGTCATAGGTTTGCCCTGGCACCATGCCAGTGCACCTATGAATGTATATTTCTCAACAACTACTGTGGGATGTGAGTGAGAACAGAGCAGAGCAGGCCCAAATCTTGAAGACAAAACAAAATTTTATTAAACTACAGATTAACAGAAATGAAAACTCTCTAGAATATTTCTTCTTCTCTTCTCCCCAGTTTCTAACCCTTCCACGCTTAGGCATATATACACTTACTCATCCCTTCCATTCTACTTGCCTTACACCACCAAAAAAACTAATCTTCAATTCAGCAAAGAGAGAGAAGTCTCTCTTGCACCATAGACCTCCCCACAGCTCCATTTCTGGTGCTCTCACCACCATCCATGGACCCAAACTGCTCATAGGGCTTTTTCAAGGATGCTTAGCCAAATACCAGAAATATAACTACTCCGGTCACTCCCATTTTCCCCTGGGGCCAAGAGTTCTAAGAACAGAGATCTTCAAAACCATGAAGACAGAGGGCACCACCACACCCCCGTCTTCTCTTCTCTTCTTCTTCTCACTGCCACCATTTCCTGGCTCAANCTCCACCCTTCCCTCTTTTTGATTTCCCCCCCACCCCCAGTTCAGCGAGCTGGGGGCAGGGGACAGAGCAGTTTGCTCACCTGCGGCCAAGAACAGAGAGAGACCTCCCTGGAAATTCTTTCTTCTTTTACTCCTTGTATTCTCAGAGGCGTGTCTAACCTCTAACTACTTCCTGGGGACTCCAACTTTTTTTCATTTCCCCCTCAAACCACGACAACCACACTTATCACTAAATGTCAGGACTGATTTTTCATACCTGTATCTCATTTCCAGTTTAAATTCCTCAGGTCTGGACATGATATTTTTATTAGAATCATAATCTTTTATATTTCTGTGTCTGTGCCAGATCCTGGCTTCATAAGGGGAACAATTTAGAAATAGTATTTAGCTGCTGTTTTGAAATAGCTTTGTGGGTGTTTATGCTTTTCTTATTCTATGTGAACAAGGCTGTACTCCAGACTTGCTAGAGGCATCATGATATTCCGTATTTGTCAGGCTCTGATTTAATCTTAGCCCATTTTTCTCATTTTACTTTCAGATGCTCATTTGGCACACATGATCCCTCATCCATTTTAGTCAGTACAGGACTCTTCTATCAATATCCACAGAAAATTTTACCTCCTCCAGGATTATGCAAGCCCTTAGCAGTGGTGTTCTCTCACAGTTTGTTACTAAAGGTGTTTTGTTTTCCAATGTGAAATGTCACATATCTCAATAGAAGCTGCATTTCTGTAATATACAGGGAATTGTTTCCTATTATTTGTGTTCTCTTTTAACTAAATTCATTGCAGCATTGCTTGGGTTTAAAGGGATCTTGCATTCAAATATTTTTCCAGCAATGTGTTTTTTTGGGAACTGACAGTCTGGAGAGGGCTTTCTTTTCAGTATGTCATATCTAGCTAAAAGGCTAAGCTCAACAGGCTGTTAGGTGGAGTTTTTCTTCCAATCAAAATGAGGGTGCTAACCAATATCGCTAACTAATGAGTAGAAAAGCAGCTGATCAGTTAAAAATATCGTGTGTAGTTTTGGTCACCACCATATTAGAAAGGCTTGAAGCCATTGGAGAGTGACCCTTGTGGGTTTCTTCCAGCTCAGCTTAATCTGTGATTCTCTGATTCTCTGACTACTGTCTTCTTCCAAATCCATAAAACAATGGAGCCCTGTGTTTCATGCACAAGATTTTGGCACCCTGCTATGATCTGCTGGTATTTTGTCCCTCTGTGGTTTCTAAAATTTCTAAACACCCTTCTCCTCCTTATTTTTTTCTACAAGCCTCTGCACAAATACAGGAAAAGGATTTTCTGGGTAAGTATTTTTCTGTTTTAAGTCTTTGTATTGCTCTGGAATTATGGAGCAAGTTTAGTCAGCTGAATCTGCCTGTTGTACTGCCCTTACATAGAAAAATATAATTTTAAGCTTTTAAATAGGGGCCTAGCTCTAAATGTCAGGACACATATTCTTGCACAAACACCTCACTCATCTGCCCACTGTACCTCTTTTACATCATTGCTTCTGGAGAAACAATGCATTCCCACTGATTCATCCTTGTTGCAAGCAAGAATGTTAGAGTAAATAATACACACTCCTGTGGGTTTGAGCTCTTGACTGCAGATCTGAGAAAAAGAAAAAAAAGCAGCAAAAGGAACAGTAAGGAAATGGGGTATATTCCTCCAAGACCTGAAATTTTCCTTGTGTACCACCATGGGTCTTTCAGTCCCAGCTTAGTCATTGGGTCTCATGACTAAGCTGGTGATGTGCACTGGGGTACTTTGCCTCTGAGTTTGTCATGGGGAACTTGGCCCTGGTGTTTCCAGGGAACCTCACTGTTTTCAAGGAAAATGAAATTTTGTGACAGGAATACACCCACTCAATTCATGTCTAATTTATAGACCTTATTGTACCAAAGTTGTCTTCATTTGTTTGTACTCAGAGGATGCAAATGAGGCATCTGAGAATGATTCTGCTTTGATTAACGTGAAGACTGTTCATTCATGTTCATTTTTCCTCAGAGAAATTTCAGAAAATTCTCTGAATTTGTACCAGATTACACAGTGAGTTATCCCTCTACTGAAGAATGTCTAGACACCAAACATGCACCATAATAAATATGGACTCGGTATGCAAAGGAAAAAAATTCTGTTCACTCTGTTCTTACCCATAACAGGTGCTGCAAAACATCATGATTAATCAATAATACTAGTAAGAACAACAAAAATAGTCTTAGATACTTGAGTATAGCACAGTCTTTGTTTCCTCTAGTTATTGTTAGCAATAGTGAAGATGAATATTCAGCACATCTTATGGTATTGCACAAGTCATGATGTAGGTAGCTTGTTATTTGCTCTACTTAGATACTTACATGCTGAAAGGTTGAGGGCATTCATCTTATTAAATTTATAAAAAAGCTCTTCACCCAAATGTAACCTAATCTGAGATTTAGATATTCCACATATTCCTGAAACTGCTCTGCCTTTTTGTTCTCACAATCACAGGAAGTATTTTTTCTCATTCCTGAGATGATTAGATTTCTGATCCATGGTTTTCCACATAAAGGGATAAAATTTAATCTTGTTCACATCACTGACCCAAGGTTAAAATATCTGCAAGTGCTATGTTGAACACTGAATGAGGGACAGGTACTGTGTTAGTCTTCTCAGAGCACTGAATTTTACTCTTAGTGCTTCACAGGTCCCAGAGAAGTCACTTATGCTGGCTGGTAATGGCAAACTTCACTAGACTATCCCTGCAAACATAATAAATATAGCTTTAGTTAATTTTCCTGTATGTCAAACTGCTTCACTACACAGCAAAAAATACTTTAGCATACTAATCAGGCAAAATGAGAGAAACACAAAGTAGTCCTATTACAACCTTCTTGACTGTAACATCTGAGAGGTGTCAAATGCCATTCTCTCTGCATGCTTAAAAATCCTTTTATGCTGCTGTAGCTTTTCAAAGAAAATAAGCTATGTTTGTCAGAAATAAATAAAAAATCAGTATGCATATCTTTTTGATGTTACCCCCTTGTTGAACTGCAAGTAAATATGTGAAGGCACATAATTTCATACTACTCTTTTAACCAAAGCAGTTAAGATAACAAAATATTTTGTGTACTGAACATGTCTGAGATGAAAAGCGAAGAAGCCCTGTAAAAAATTTCTGGTATGTATAAACCAAATCTTTCTCATGATATTGTTTTTAACAGCCAAAGAGCTGTCAAAGGACTGTTTGCTGTAAGCTTATAAAAGCAAAAAAAAAACTTCCAAAACTTCATTAATATTATAAATAACATCTATATGGTATGAAGACTAAAATATCTAAAATTAAAGACGTGCTAATCCTAAAGTACCTTATTTTCAGAATGTCCGATCTCTTATTTGGACAAAGTCTGATCCAGCAGCAGGCTAATGACTAATTTATAATAGCCTTCCTTAAGGTCTAAGAGACATTTTAAATTTTTTCCTCTCTCTTTACGGCATGCCTGTGATAACTTAAGTCCCTCATTTGCATGAAAATATTATTCTGTAGCTTTCCTTCTAGTGATAGCTGGTCCAGGCAAATTGTAAAAAGCAGCCCCAAGCAATCTGCAACTTTTGCTTTGAGCAGAATGTAAGGGTACACTGACAGAAATGTTCATACTTCTCTCTTATAATTATGAATGTCTAGTGCCTTGTTATGTATCCTTGTTCCTTTTGACTGGATTGTTGTTTTTCTAGGACTAGAGGTATGCCCTTATAGGAAGAAACTCATCTGAAATGCCAAGCACCCACGGATCTACCCACAAGCCACTTCTGAGCAACAATTATGGTACAGGTTTGAATTCCTTCTGCAGAACTATACTAAATATGGTTGGAAATATTTTTCTTCCTAAGAAAGGTCCACTTTAATTTCTTTCCCTGTACAGAATAAAATCCAAGCCTTCAAGCATAGCTTTTAAAATGTCACAAATGTGCTTCCCTTTCTTCTCAGTTCTTTTTGGAGCTACTAAATAACAATAATAGTAAAAATGGCCCCTGGCATTTCTTTGAAATTGCTTGACATTCAATGTCAAAACCCAAATTCCCACTGCTCATCTCATTTAGATTCATAAACTTAAAAATGTAAATTCTTTAATCCTTCTTTAGATATATGAAATCTAAATATGTTCAATAAAAAAAATCTAGTTGAAAAACTTGCTAAGCTATATGCCAACAGCTAGCTGAAGTTTTGATATATTAGGTTTATTTTTACTAGAAACTTCTATGTTTTCTTTCCTTTTTTCCACTGTTTCTGTATGTGTTTTCTTTTCTTGCACTAATACACTTTCAATTGGCACTTTTTAGTTTCTTCTTTTTGCGTTGCGGAATAGTCCACAAAATTTGAATTTTATCTTTCCTCAGTGATTTAGTAAAAGTTCAAAAGAGATTCATAACTGAGCTATATAAACACAGAGGAAGAATTTACAATATTTGAAAGAAAGAAAAAGGACTTTATTTGCAATTCAGGTGTGGGATTTTTTATTTGTTTGGTTGCTGTTTTTATTTTAAATATATAATTACATGTGATCTCAATTGAGTTGACTGGAAACTTTTCATTTAGGTGTTTCATTGTCTACACTTATACATACATAGAAATTCTTCATAGCAGAGTTTACATTTCAGTCAGATTTTAAAACTTACTAGATTTTGTTAAAACAGTTTTTCCCTTTATCACTAAATTGTGGTCTATAAGTTCTGATTTACGCTTATCCTTTCTGCCAATCTAAGCCAAGTCTCTCTTTCATGTCCTATTTGATAACTTAGATCTATTGACTACATGGTTCATTGTCTTAAGCAGCTGATATACAAGCAAGAATTAACTCTGAAAGTCAGGCTGTCTTAATGCTTTACATAGTTAGCAGACACTGCTTATTTTTCATTAACAGCTTTCCTGTTTTCCTGTCTACAGTGGTCATAAACACGTGTACAGCATTTCTGGAACTCAAGTTCCTGTTTCTCTTGTTTTACAGCAGTTTCTGCTTGAAAAAAGGCTCTGTGTGAAAGTGGGAAATAACTTTGTTGACCAGGAAGCAGTGTTAGAACAGACTAGTGATGAAACCTTTCTCTCAAACATCACACAGAATCAAAGATTATGCTGAGTTGGAATAGATTCACAAGGGTCATGGAGCCAAACTCCTGGCTCTACACACGACAGCCTCAAGAGTCACACCGTGTGCCTAAGAGTGTTGTCCAAGTGCTTTTCAAACTCTGTAAGGCTTGTGCTGTGAGCACTTCTTTGGGGAGCCTGTTCCAGTGTCCAGCCACCCTCTGGGTGAAAAACTTTTCCCTGATATTAAACCTCAAGGTCTCCTGACACAACTTCAGGCCATTTCTTCAAGTCTTTTCACTGTCACCATAGAGAAGAGATCAGTGTCTGCCCCTCCTCTTCCCCTCACGAGGAAGTTGTAACTGCAGTGAGGTCTGTCCTCAGTTTCCTCTGGGCTGAACACACCAAGTGACCTCAGCCACTCCTCATGTGGCTTCCCCTTGAGGACGTTCACCATCTTCATTGGCCTCCTTTGGACACTCGCTAAGATCTTAATGGCTTATACTGTGTCACCCAAAACTGCCGCCAGCACTCGAGGTGAGGCTGCCCCAGTGCAGAGCAGAGCGGGACAATCTCCTCCCTTGACCTCTCCTTACAGAAGACAAAGGCTCAGAAAGCACAACAAAATTACTCTGTCTCACTTTTTCATATGTAGCACATGTATGTAACCAATTTTTAACCATAATTTAACCAATCACATAGTTGTAATGGCCATAAATACATTTTATTTCTGCTGCCGAATCACAATTTTGGTGTGATTTCAGTGGCTGCTCTGACAACTGTTTGTTGAAACAAAAAGTTATATTTTCTAAATCTATTTTTTGAAGTTAAGGTCCATGTTTCCTTTTTCTTTCTCTTTGAAATCACTCAACAGGAATACTATTTCTGAAGGTATGTATTTTTGCAAGTGAATTAAGGTATTTGCAAGAAATACAAGAAGGTAGTGATGATCCTATTCAGAAACTTATTCTTGAAATTTCTGGGATGTATACACTTCCCAAATGATTTTCTTCACTGATTTATTAAAAATTCATGAAAATTTTTTTCACATTTACTTCCCACACTTCCACATCTTGATATTTTGCTTTGCCTATGTCTTTTACAGATGTATCAATGTGACTCTGCATGGAATTTCAAAATGCTGTATTCAACATTTCGTTAAATATATATTATTCATAGACTGCTGCTTAAGGAAATAACATATACTCATTAGAAGGGTTTAGCAAATGCAGTTAAAATAAGTAATGCTTGGTGGATCAATGTTATGTGGCTTGTAGCACATATATCTTATACATATCTTTCAGCTTCCCAGAAATGGACTGGCTATTACAGATGACAAAACTATTGCATTTAAAAAAAATAAATTATTACACTATTTGCATGAAATTTTTGGTGAGCAGACTCACCATAATTTGTGGCCTCATTCTCCAGCTACTCTGGCTGTGTCTCTCAGTGCATTGGGAAGAACTAATGTAGAGTCTATATCCAGACTGTGCATCCTTTGATCTGCTAAGCTTTTAGTCCTCCCTTCTCCTAGCAACAGGAATATGAAGGTTCTATACAAAATAAAATGAAATATAAAATATTAAATTGAGGTATCCTATATTTTTCCATTTTGATACCTTTTAATTTCTGTGGAATTTTTTCCAAGTTGCTATCAGGGAATGACATGCTTTGTTGGATTGGAGACAATGTGCAAGATTGTTTTAGTTGTTAAAATTATGCTAAATGCAAGCAAATATACAGGAGTTAGACTCTGGAGCCCATTTATATCAAAGAAAGTTTTCTATGTTTTCTTGTTTTCTTGCTTTTTTTCATGTGTTTAAATATTTTTCATATATCTGTAGACTACTGAGAAATGACAAGATAAGTAGGATATATGGGTGGGAAAAACCATGCTATCACAGAGCTGATATGCAAGTCTGGCTTGTGTTACCAGAATTTGGCTGTAGTGCTGTGCACAGCTGAGAATTCTATGGACTTGTCATGAGGGCTGAAGACTTTCCAAACCTCAAGTGCAGGCTTTCCTTTATGTGCCTAACATCCCAGCATCTTTCACAAAGAGAGATGTGCTGAATGAGGTGCTGGGTGATTTTTTGTATTCTCTTAGTGAAGTCCTATAAATTGTGAGAAAATTAAAAGGCCTCAGGATGCAATTTTATTTTTAATTTTTAAAAATTTATTCTTCTTTTCTTTTTAAAAAATCATCAAATGTCCTAGCAAGAGAGCAACATGAAAAGACAATTGTTTACCACTATAATGGGGAGATAAAGCCTGTTAGTTTGCTCATTCCTTTATTGTTGCACAAATAAACCACTTCAAATAAGCAGGAAAGAAGACAAGTGTCTTGAAAGGTTCAAAAAGAAAAAAGGAAGTGTTGAGGTTTTTTTTTTCCTTTTCTTTTTCCTTTTTTGTTTCATTACTTCTACTCGTTAGCATGTCTGACTTTTAGTCTACTGTTCTGAATACGTGGTTTCTGGCAGAGCAAGGTGTGAAAATAAGGCACACATTTGCAAGGGGCTAAAATGAAATCTCTTAATAATAGCTTTATGTTGAATTGTAAAGGCAGACATTGTGCTGCCAACAGTAAGTAGACAACTTGTGCAGCTCAGGGATGCCACAGTCCCCACATGCAACAAGTTCACAGCAGCAGATGTTGGAAACTGAGACACTCCAACAAGCACAACTAATTTTCTCCACATATTACTTTGGAAATCCAGGCTGCACTTTGTGCTCATCCGGGTTCGATGGCTTTCAACAACTCCATTACTCTGACAGAAGTGACAGTGACACTTTGCTCTGCTGATGTACTGCTTTTTGTTTTGTGCAAGTACACAGATGAAGCTTTCACATAATTTATGTTCTTTAATTGTAAGAAAGAGCTTGTGATGAAATGTGAGAGGCAACAAGCCTCCTCATGTCACCACAGAGTAGCTAAGGTCATTCAGATGACAGCAAAGATTGCTTACAACATATGAAATCTACAGTCCTTTTGGAAGGATTCCAAAGTACAAATATTCACATGAAAATGCTATGCATTCTATGTTTTCTTAACAAACAAGGACACTTTTTCAAGGTCATTTTAGTGGTGATAAAATGTGTGGTTTTCAGCTGGAGAGCTAAATATTTTTAAAATCTGATTTTTCTTTGGATCCATTCATACATTGACTATCCCCCCTCCCTCTCACCAAAAAATATGTGGAAAAACCTCAAGACCCAAAAGCTAAGTTAACTCTAGTATTTCCTTGAGGGAGAGGACAGGAGAGAGGGGAATATCAGAGCATTCTTACGGTTCTGTTGGTAAATATTTCAGGATGTATTTTGCTTTGGTTAGATCTGCCTGGTTTCCTGGTTACCTGGATTTTTTGCATCGTCCAGAAAGCCTGTTTTGGTTGCACTTCTCTGGGACCATAATGCAAGCCAATAAGCGTGAGAGCTGCTTTGTGCTTTCTGAACTTATGAGTACTTTCCAATGGTCTTTCTTTCTTAAGGAGTCAAACCTAATTTTCTTATGGTCATGCCCATGAGATAATTCATCCTCTATGAGGTACCAGATACTTTCCATCAACAGAAAGAAACTGGCAGAGAATTGTATTTATAAGGCTTATTTATTTTCTTTCTCATAAAGCTCAAGTGATGATTTTTTTAACAGACAGAATAGCCCTGACCTTACATTAGGAAGGGATAACATAGGCCCCTGGAGTGAATGTATAAATATATGTGTAAATATATATAAACACGCATGTGCTTAAACATGTATGTGTATATATAGACACACAGATATAGGCTCAAAATATGTGAGAAAGAGAAATGTAATTTGAAGAAGGAAGGAAGTAAACAAGCATGTCAAGGGGATTTCAAAGTTTGCAAAGGTGCTGTCAGTTGGAGAACATGCTGTTATTTTTCCATATGTGATTTGCTGAGGATTAGAAAAATAATCCTGTAATAACGATTAGGTGCTTAACAACTGAAATGAAAAGAGAAGAAGAAATAATCCTGACTGGCCATTTTTATGTAGATGAGATGACAGGCTGTATCCACACCTGTGGTGTCCCACTCTTAAGGGGAAGCAAGCACCCAAGATTCACAGATGCTCAGGGTTGAAATTAATGACAGAAATAAGAGGGTCGGCAAAAGCTTGCAAAGTTTTATTAGCAAATAGCACACTTGGAATGGAAATTAGAATGTTAGTCCCTAATCCTAGGATAATCACACAGCAGTGGGTTTTGGATCAAGGACTAGGGTGAGAAGAAAGAGAGGCAGAGAGAGAGAAATTAAAGAAAGGGAGAGAGAAAAATAAGAAAGAAAGAAAAAGAGATCAACAGTCATGGTTTCAGCATAGATCCAACAGACGAGTTGTCCAGCCTGCACAAAGTTGCCTCAAGAGCTGGTTTTTGGTGTTTGAGACTTACACATTAGCCCCTTATCTTTTGGGCTTCTATCCCACTCTCGTGTCTGATCTTCTGTTGGTCCCCGGAATTATATATCACATTGTCAGTTTGCAGTTTCATATGGTGATTTATGAAGTGGCTGGAGATTTCCCAGAAGGCAACCCTGCCTGTTATTAAGTTTGCTGGTCTAGCTGAGCCCACTTCGTCCTTTGCTGAATCCTTTAGATTCATCACTGCACTACAGCATGTACCCGGCAGACTTGGGAACATTCAACTTGGGAGGAGAATGTTGAGGCTTTGTTCTATCCTCTCTCTTGACCTCAGTGGACTCAAACCCAGCTTCCATTTCTGTTAGTAGCAATTTCCTGTTTTTCATACATTCTACATGGATTTGTAATGTGTCATCCTAATTTCCCTCATTCACTCAGAGAAATTATCTTTTTTTCAAGTACTTTCTTTTCTAGCAGATTCTTTCATTTGCTTTGATTGCAAACCGAATTTTCTTTGACTGGAGCAATGTCTTTTACAAATAATTGTCATTGAGGATATCTCAAACATTTAGCCTTCTCACTAAAAACTTTAGCGCTGTCAGCATTTTTCTAAAGCATAAGAAATTTACGGATAGTATTACCAGCATCCTTATGTGGAATATCTATAGAAGATATTCCAGTCACATATTACTGAATTCCTTTACTCAGATGAAGCTTTTACCTTTGTCGAGAGGATTCAAGAACACACCAAGGACTTTTGGCCCTCTTTAAGAGGTTACAGCTCCCTCATGGACTGGTCAAAAGAAGCAAGGGGATATTGTTAATTATTCATTTAAAAGCCTGTCTTCTATACAGTGTGGAAGAACATGATCATTGCAAGGAGGTGTCTAAGCAAGGTGAATATATATGTATTCTGACTTTGGAAATCAATGCAACTGTCTGTACATCAGGTAATAAAATCAGATTTTATAAATACAAGAGACTATATGTTTGCTGCAGGAGCTCATCTAGAAGTCAAGTAGAGGATACTTTGCTTTCTAGGAGCATCATAGTTTTTCAGATCTCTAATTTAATATTCCTGAACTGATGAAATTAAAAAACTCCAACTAGTATATTACATTAAAAAAAAAAAAAAAGTTGTGCAATTGGAACCCACTCTGAAATTCCAGCAGTGCAGTACATTGGTGAGGTTTTTCTGCATGGGGCCCTTTTCCATATAGGTTCTTATTCCATGTTTCTCTGTTTTGAAGGCTCTTTGTGTGTTTGAACTTCTCCCAGGATGACTCAGCAGCTACTCTTCATGCTTGTGTCTTTTCAGTATTTAGGCAGTTGTAACCTTAGCACTGGGAAGACTATAAACAGTCTGTTGCACAGCTGCAACAGGACTTCAGAGGATGTTGGAGGTATTTCACAGCTGTCTTGAAGGACACCAGCTGAGACTGGAATTACTCAGGTAAGTAGTGAATATGTTGGTTGCGAAAAAAAATCAAGGAACAGGGTGTCGTAGTCATACACATTTGGCATTTCTAAGCTCAGCTTAGAAGAAACATCATTCACTTGTGAAGACTCTGCCATTTCTTCCATGATGCTTTTTCTGCCCTCTGTATCAGGAAAATAAAAATCTGCTGCATTATCACCAAAGAGAGTATGGGAAAAAATGCATGGCTCCTGGCTGAGAAGATAATACTGGTTTTGCAACTTGACCTTTGTTTTCATTATATCCTTTTAACCCTGGGCATTTCAGAAGCATAGCAACAGTAGTATTGACAATTTCACTCAGAGCAGTGCTTTGCTCTATTCTGAGGTAAAAGGTGTTAGTGGGCCCGTATGTAGGTTTGAAACACCTTCCCTTCCCTTCCCTTCCCTTCCCTTCCCTTCCCTTCCCTTCCCTTATCTCTATTTGTTTTATTTGTTTTGTTCCCACTTTGTGTTTCAGGAAGTGAGCAGATTTTTTGTGAGGTGGCCTGGTTGTCAGAGAGGATGATGATTTTGATTTATGTTTCACGGTTTGATACTTAGAGGATATTTTCCCATCTTTCAGGAAAGCAGGTGTCTCTGAGTAATTTAATTCATGTATTGGTGCTACTGAGATTTGAGGATATTACCTAGGCACGTACGGGCATGTTTCATTTGAGGAAGCTATCACTGACAACAGTCGTATCATTAGCAGTAACTAGGAAAGCTGCTGTTCTGCTTGTGATAAAATTGCACACCCAAAACAGACTGGTTAAACACATTTTCAGACAAAGATACCAGAAAATACTGTCAGCCATAGGACCCTGTTGGTCATTTTGCTGTTGATTTCTTAGGGAAGAACCTCAGACACTTTGCTAATGGTGGTAGCTTAAAGTCTTAGAAAGGTTCTGAGGGCAACTCTGAAGGTATTGACTTTACTACCTAAGCCTGTCATCTGGGCCTTTAATTAGGTGCATCTATTGAAAACAGACCAGGCAGGGGTCACTGTAGAGCCTGCTTTTAAGTTGTTCATGGGCTTTGTTTTATTTTAAAATCCGTTTCCATACACTGTAGATGTAGTTGGGCTGAAAAAATTTCTTCATAGCTGGAAAGTGCTGCTGATGCTTGGAGAATTTGATTCAGGATGCTTGCCATCAACATTTTACTGAGAATTTGTTTAATTAAACAATTTTTATCAGATAGTGAAAATTCTGCAAGAAGAGAGCAGTTGTCAAGTCAGTCTCTGAGGTCTGCTTTCCATCTCTGAATGGTACTGTGGTGTTTCCTGCTATAAACACTGAAATGTGTGTGTCAGTGCCAACATGCTCACAAGGGAAATGTAGCTCTCCTCAACCTCACTCTACCTTGTTGTGGAGTAAAAGCATTGTGTTGTGGAGAAAAAACATTGATTCCATGCGTCCATGTATTTCCAATTCACCTGAGAAACAATAGGAACCAGTGTGCTGTTCAGAGAGAGAAAATACCTTTCTATTCTTATTTCCTTTTATTTCTTTGTCCCTTTCCCTTTCCCTTTCCCTTTCCCTTTCCCTTTCCCTTTCCCTTTCCCTTTCCCTTTCCCTTTCCCTTCCCCTTCCCCTTCCCCTTCCCCTTTCCCTTTCCCTTCCCCTTTCCCTTTCCCCCCCTTTTTTTCTTTTTTTCTTATTTTTTATTCCTGTTAGAGTGTGCCTGCTGTCTCTCTTATGTGTAGCAAGTGTCAGGACAAAAAGCCTTTATTTACTCTATTTTAAAAGAATTATTATTATTATAGTTGTGAATACTGCTCTGCTTTTGTCTTGTAACTGCTTTTCTTTCGGGGCCAGCCTCAAAACTCATACCTTTGTTACTTCGTGTCAGTTTGAAGAGAGAAACTGCCACCAAATACCCCAGGCTAACGCTGGTACCTGTCACAGATGTGTTATAATACATTTTTATGTTTATTAGTTTATTTTTAAATTAATTTTTATATGGAAACAAACAGGATATATTTTTTAAGGTATCCAGTGAACCCTCTGTAAAAAAGTTTTAATAACCGTCAGATGTGTCTGTCTGGATAGATGTTACAGATGACCCACTCGAAAGAGAAAATAGCTGTAAACTTCTGTTTACTTAGGAAACATTTAAGGTTAGCAATAACTTATCCCTTGCCAGGCACCAGGGATGTTAAAACTCACAGAATTGAATTAATATCTTCAGGTTGTCCAGCCTGCTTGTAAATAGCCAGATGACGTGGATCTGTTTTTTTAGGGAGTCTTCAGGGGACCATGGTATTAGGAACAGAACATGCCTATGAAGACACAGCCTGGTCTGGAGAAGTTTACTGACTTCAGCTTTACAGAAAGACAAAAGAAAGGAGAAGGTAAATGTTATTTGTTATTGTTACAGTAGGGGATTGGGGCAGGGGGAGCAAACATCCTCCTGGCATATAAACTCAGTTAACATTCTTCTCTGGGGATTGCATCTGCTGTTGAGATTCTTACAAAAGGCAGGTGCCAGGTGAAACAGAAACCATGGGCTCATTCCACACAGTTTTAAAACAGAACTGAAGGGAGAATGCAAATCCCCTGCTGCAGGGAGAATCACTGAGAAAATTCACCAGTTATGACTTCCTAACCTCAAACACCGTGACTTGGGATATTTGTCAAAGTACTTTTAAAGGATGGAGCCCAGTGAATAAGTGATGGAAAAAACCCCAAAACATTTTCTTGATTGTTCTTTCATTATTTTCAATGATAAGTCTGGAAGTGTAGAGGATTTGAAGCAATGATTTCTTCCTCCTAGAGTCCTCAGTGTCCATGAAACTTTGGCTTCTCCTCTGGGAAACAGTACCATTATGAAGAGGGATGCTGGGAAAGGAAATACATTGCCAGTGCTGATATAAAACTCTGATTAAGATTTTAGGAATAGCTAAATAAATTGCTCTCATTACTAAACCTTCCACTCTGAAGCTTATACATCCTGCTGTTTGTGCTGGATGCTCACTTTTGTTTTTTCTAATGTTGCTTTATAAAAAAGAACACCACCAACTATTTCTGTTATTGATAATTTTCCACTGCTGCAAAGCTCTTTGTGTTTGTTGCTGTGACATTACTACCCACGCCTGAGCTTTCCCACAAAGTTACATCGTTGCTATACAGCACAATCATGTAGAATTTGGAGGAAAAACCACTTTTGAAACAGAAGCAGAAAAGATAATGCAGAGCAAGCCTGCTGATACCCTGCAGAATATTTAATTAACAGAATCGATCACTTCTTTGAGAGATAAAGTAAGTTGATAGAATTCAGGGAGAAAACACCTCTTTTTTTGGGGCAGGGATAGTTCCTTATTGACACTCCCACTGTTTTTTTAAATTAGTATCTCCTGATTCCCACAGAGAAGAGAAAAAAAATTAATTTTTTTTTTAAATTATGCGTTTAGGACCTCAGAATTCACCAGCTGATAAGGAACTTTACAACATATTCCTCTCAGAGGACAAGGCCTTTTCTTTCAAACTAATAGTTAATGCTTAAGGGATTTATGCAGTATGATAAATATGTGATGTGTCAAAGTACATTTTACATGTAAAAACAACACTGCTCTACATGCACACATACATGCAGAAAGAAGTTTTCTTTAAACAGATTTCCCAAGCTAGAAACAGGCAATCTATTTTTATACAGTATCTGACTAGTTTGTGATTCAGAAGATTTTTGTATTGATAAGTGTAGTTAGCATGAAACCATGTGTATTCCTATTCAAATAAATAAAGATGGTGGTCAGTTCCTAAAAATTCTTAACACCTGCTGAAATAGCTGAGCTCTAGACCTTAAAAACAGCTGCAGACCTATTGCTCTTCATGGATTTCTCTTTCTGTCATTGAAGTATAGTCAAACTAATGTGGGTGCATCAGGTATGCAGGAGTGTTAGCCCAATAAGATTTTAGCCCAATCACTACTTGAAGCCAGTGTAATCCTTTGGCAAGCAGACAGGCAAGCAAAAAGAAAAAAGTAAACACCAAAACTCATTCAAATGAAGCCGTATGAACCCAGACTTACTGTATCCATTTCATTCTAATGTGTGACAGTATTCATTACATTAGTTATGACTGTGTTATTTAAAGATTAAAAATCCAGTTTTATGGTTTTTCCTTCATGTTTACCTCAGATGTGTAGAAATGGAGTGGGAAGAACAGCATGAACTTTGCACACACAATAGCAGTCTTCTTGCTGTTGCTAGGTTCAAAAGTAAGGTACCAAAACTGTTATAAAGTATCAGAGTTAATTTTCTAGAACCTTAAACAGCTCTGGAGAATTAAATGCCATAAATACCTGGAATATTTAGTTTTATTCCTTTATATAAATTTTATATTTCTTAACACCTGTGTATTTCTGGAACCCAGTATCAGTCTCATTGCAGATCTATGTTCACATATATATTCAATATTCTTTTCTCTCCAGAATAAGCGAATAAGTTTGTCCGTGCAGATGTAACTTATGTATCTATTGACCACCTCAGCACTGAGTGCAATAAGCTTCACATCATTATAACCTAAAATATTGCCAGTGACAGGCCTGCACTATGGCGGGTTTGCCAGGACATAGAAGTCCTTCATTTCTTACAATCTCACCAGCAGAAGGCTCAGACCTCCCACTAAGGAGACAGTAAAAATAAAAGGATGCAGTCCTTTTCAACCAAAAGCGGGTAAAAGCCATGTTCCCTCAGAGGTGTTTTGAAATTTTTGGGATTTCTTTGCTGAGAGTATGGCTGACTGTGCGAGTGTCAGGATTAAAAGCAGACTGTCTGGCTCCAAGCAAGTGGGGCCAGGCATGGTGAGGGTGTCTGGGCACAGTCATAACCAAGCCACTCACAGCTGGGTGCTTGGCGGTGTACAAAAGACTGATGCTGAAGATGGTGGCAAGCATCAGCAGTTTATTATCCCACAGTACAACTTTTTATACTTTTCTTCTGTATCCCACACATAATGTGTGCTACTTTTTGAATTATAATTGGCTATGTGCATGTGCCTTCTACCCTTTTGGAACTGATCATTAATTTCTCTGTTCATTGTTGTAAATGTCAACGTGCATCCGCATTCCATGCTTCTTCTCCCTCAAAGTTGTTTACCTGTCTTGCTCAGGGACACAGCTGTAACTCATCAAGGCTGAGGCTGCCTGCATCCCCATTCCTGTTCTCCTACAGTGCTGACAGCTTTTGTGCCCTCAAACTTTCCTTGGGGGCTGCAGCTCACGGCACACTGCCCCTGGGCTGAAGGTAGAATGGGGACAAGACGGGCTGCCAAGGCATTGAAAGCTCTTGGCAGCATTGAAAGCTCTCAATTAGTGCTCTCCTGCGTGTTGCTTGGAATGACTTTGCTCCAAACATCAGCCCCTTCTTTGTGTCTTCTGACATGAGGGGACAACTAGCTCAGTTTGTGGTGGAATTCTCATTCCTGGTGGGGGAATCTGGAGGTGTGATCTACCTTTCTATTACATGAGAATCAGAGAAGGGGGCTTGCATCATGTTTTTCTTCTAGATCTGGTTTGCAGTGTTTCAGTTAAGTCCGGGGAGGAGGTTCAGGCTCCCACTCAGACGACCTATACCACTTCTTCCCATCCAAGCCACAATCCCACATTGTACAGGTTGCAGAAAGGTTTCAGGGAGCAGAAGCCTGCAGGCAGTGATCAGTGATCAGCCTGCCACAGCAGCTGAGGTCTCTGACATAAAGGTGTGTAGTTTAAAAACAGCCAGAGGTCTACAGCCTCAACCCTGCTGCCTTGTCTATAGGCATGAGAAAACAAAAAGCAGAGACTTCCAAAGCTAATTAAATAGTCAGGTATGTGTATGACTGGTGCCTGACATAGCATTGGGGCATGTTAGGGCACAAATACCTCTTAGGTGTAATTCTGCTTTAAAATGGATTTTGGCTTAGTAGGACTTGTGAGATCTTTGTAATCATCTAATAAATCTGTTCCCCAGACCTCAGTTTTTTTTTTTTTCTCTAAAAACTCAAACACTTGTAAAATATTCTGTCAAAGTCTTCCTACAACATTCCTTTTAGTGGTCCAGAGCCTACAGCCTCCTTTATTGGATTTCTAATAAATAATACGTTTTTAATTGTTTACCTCTCAAAGCTGCATGTTGGTTTTAACCTATGGCAAGAAGGCAAAGCTGAGATTCATAACCAGCAGAATTAATGGTGTTAACAAAGCACTATATTTTTCACCAGTTCTAGCTCTGTAAGATTGTATGACCATTTATTCTATGAAAGGGAAAGACAAAAATGGGAAAATCCCAGCATATCTGTAGGTTAAGGGGCCCAGCTGAGGACCAGGCATGCAAATCTTCAGTTGTAAAAAGAGGAATCAGTTGTCCTTTGTTACATAATTTTTAAATTGATCAGTCCTTTTGCTTTATAGACATCCACAGGCAGGGCAGTTTCCTCTCAAACATGGCCTGACTGTTCTTCCTGTTTTATTTTTCATATTTGCCTTCATTCTCTTTTACAATAGTGCCTTGTTAGTTCTGTTTAAAAGATAAGTTGAACTTTCAAAGCATGGAGCTGCTAGCTTTCAGTGTCATATCCTGCACAAGCCCTCCCCAAACTGAGTATGGAAATATACCCTTCATTGCCAGGAGGCTTAAGGGTATTTCCTTTATTTTTCTGCTTTACACTAATGCTTTACACAAAAGAAGCAGGATAGGTACAAACAGCATATATGGCAATGATTACTGGAGCTGTAGCTTCCTAGGCTGTGAAGATGTCCAGCTAATTAAATTTTCTCTGAGGCTTCCTTGACATTCTGTTCTCAAATTTGCAAATTGTGTGATATACTTTGCACTCTAAGTGATGTATGACATAGCCATCATTTACACTGACTGACTTATGAAAGGATTAGATGTTTCCTACCCAGATGACTAGCATTATTTGTACTTCCTTTGGTTTCTTTCTTTGATCTGTGCTTAAAGGAGAGAAAATCTGTCATGTTTAGCTGGAAAAAAAAAATCCTGATCACCTGCTGCTATGCGGAGTGCAAAGCTTCATGGATCTGAGATTATCATTAGTAATTTTGGATAATTAGTCAGGGAAAGTTTAGGGGTCTCATGTTCTACTGCACTGTAATCAGAGTCTTTTTCTGAAAGACAGATTCAGAAGAAAATAAATTCAGAAATTAATGCAATGTCAAAGACATTTGTTCATTGATTTTTCAAGTGACACCCCCCTTCCTTTTTAAAGTAGTTTTAATTTTTTTTCTTCAAAATCACTTTTAATTTCATTTGGATATTTCATCTTATTAAGAAACATTTTCAAGAAATAAAAATTACTGACTCTGCCATGTGAAATTTTCTGACTATGGAAGAATAATTTTGTCAGAAACTTTCTCTCTATGCTTGTAAGAATACTTCAGGAAAAGGGCACTGGCCCTCTTTTGTTGAGTTGTAGCATTTTTTCCTGGTTTTAGGGAGCAGTTTGTTTAGAGAAAGGAAACAATACTGTAGCATCAGTGCTTTGTCATCTAAAAGGGCTTGTACTTGTAGATTCCATTTGATCTTCAGATGCTGAGCTGCAAAGACAAAGAATAAGAAAATTTGGGTACACATTTCTGAACCAGCCTACTTAAGAAAACACAGGTGATCTTCAGAAAAAAAGAGACCCAGCAAAAGAGTATCCATCCATTTTGTTTACCATAGAGAAAGAAATACTTTTCTCATAAACAATCCAGCATACAAAAAGGGACTCTTAGCTGAATGTTTTGAACTGAAACATGATAGAAGAAAGAGGCTTATAAAACTAACTCATAAATGAAATTTCACAATGGACTCTTAAGGTCAACAATATGAAAATGTGGGTGGGAGAGGAAGGCAAAGTGTTTGCAAAAATCTACATCTACCAAAGGAATTATAATTAAGCTAACATAAATTATGCATCTGTGACAAATTGATCTGAAATTATCCTTTCGACTTTTAGAAAAAGGGTAACAAAAAATTTGAATTTGGGGTCCCATTGAGTTCTTATCTAATTCAGTTCCATCTGACATTTTACCCTTAGTGACTAAGAGTAACATGATAATTCTCTTCTTTGGATGGGCAGTGAAGGATCTCTTTATAAAATAATTTTCCAGGGCTTGCTTTTTGCCTGCTGTTATGATTTTGTACCATTTGCAGGGGCTGCCGATGGATTTGTGTATGTGCTAAAATGTACAATGCCCATATTTCGGAAAGGAAAAAGAAGTTGGGAGGGATGCTACGTACCAAATAAGTTCTTGAGTATTCATGTATCAATCTCCTAGTTTTAGGAGGTTTTCCATGTAGAAAAACTATACTAGTCCTTCATTTTTTAATAGCAAAGTGAGAGTTGATTTACATTTAATTCAAGAGTGAATTTCATTTTACTTTTCAAGAGGGAATTTAAAATCAAACAGCTGACTATAAATTAAACTTAAGAAGAAGACTAAGAATCTAGCACTTTAAGGCTGTTTTTGGTTTTTTGGTTTCTTTTTTCTTTCTTTTTTTTTTTTTTTTTAAGAAAGCTGTATTAAGGAAAAGATCAGGCTTTTTACACCAAACTAGCTCATGTCTGGACAACACAATAGACAAAACAAATCCTATCTACTATAAAAATAAATAAATTGCCCAGAGGCTGTTCACTGAGAATAGTGAATGCATCAAGATCTCAGCCTAAGAAAAGATTGTACAATATTACCTTCTTTATACACAATAAAAGAGACAAGCTTCTAATCTGCCAAAGCATTATGAAGCAGGAAGCATTATGACACTTTTTTAGGTGAAGTACATCTCATTATCTCCTGTTCTATTATGGATTATCTTTTGCAAGTGTCAGGTTTTAAAGCAAAAGAACACTATTTTTATTGGATGTTTTGTAAGAAGAAAGGCTTTTTACATAGGAGGGTGCCATTTGAATTTTATTTTGGAACTTCAGTATTTCTTACTGGCAATAATTGTAGGGCACTCATATTTTTGCAGATAAATAGGAGCATTAATCTGAACTCAGTTCAACCCTCCTATAGTAAAATCAGCAGCGATAAAATTTCACTACATGATCATAAATGGAAAATGGTTATAATGTATTGAGATATAAATGTTATATAATTTACCTTAATCTAGTGTGACACTAGAGATCTAGTGAAGCATGGAAAGCATAAGTGATTCAGTCCCACTGAAGTTCATGCCAAGAGCATCTTGCATTCTAAAATGTATGAAGCTTCTGTTTTGCTCTGGAGTGCAAAACTCAGACTTATATGAGAAACTACGCTGCAGTGGGCAGAGTGACCAGCATTTTTAGGTTGACAGGGGCTTACCATGACTGGCAGTGGGAGATTGAAATCCAAACCAGTGTACACTAACTAGAGCTTTGTAATCTTGTGTGATTATGCATTTCTACTAACTATTGTTCATTTCAAAAAGGCACAGGGTTGCATTTTGCCTTTCACACAGGTATGAAGATGGTTGGACAAGACCAAAAAACAAACAAAACAAAGCAAAACAAAACAACCCCCCCAAACAACAACAACAAACCAAACCAGAACAAACCAAACCAAACCAAACCAAACCAAACCAAACCAAACCAAACCAAACCAAACCAAACCAAAACAAAACAAAACAAAACAGAGGAAAATGACAGAACAAAACATTGACATCTGCTTTCCTTGTGGTCTATTTACAACAGTTTCAGTAATCATTTTTCATCTACAACCATGAGATATTACCTAGTCCCTTTCCACCCTAAACACCTCTGTCCCTTGAGGCCTCTGGTTTTGCTGGGTAATTGGAATTGGTAACCTGTGAGCAGGTAAGCAGCCATCCAAACCCGACTGCACCAAAGAGTGTAAAGACCTCTTTTTAACCTCCAGTTTCTTCTGAGATTGCAGACTCATTTTTTATTTTTGTTTAAAAACAACCCATCCCACCACACACTAAAATATCAAAATACTTCAACCTGCTGCATAAGCTGGATAATGCTAAAGGCCTCACTTGCTGTCAAAGGAGTAGAAAGCTGCAGCAATTACTTTGCTGTCCTGGTAGACTTTGATGAGTGTGATGCCCTATGAGGGGAAAATATTCTTATTCTTTATTAATTTTGTAATTGTTTTCTTTTACTGTTGACACCTAAAGGCAGTTGCCTTCTGAAGGTATAATAGATTTTTTTTTCTGTTTGAAATGTCTTGGTTATTCTGTTAATAATTTATTCAATCAGTGGAAATTAAGAGTTTAAAATTCTATTAATAAATCCATAACATTATATTTTGGATCTTTGTTTCTCTTTAGAGAAAAAAAGGAATTAGAGGTCATCTCAAGAATCGAAAGGAATTTGGTTATGTGAAATATATTTGACATAGTATGGCCTAGTGTGTATGAAAAACAGCTTACAAAATTCTTTGAGAAATAGTTTTCATGCATTTTCTCCAGGGTATCCATACTTTAAAAACCTGGTTTTGCAGAACTTTCATCTTCTGGTGGCAGAGAGTCACAAAGGGTAGAGGAAGAATGCTTTTAATAGTTGCCAGTTAACTTTCCCTCTTTAGTGACAACAGACTGACTATATTTCTTAATGCAAACTTCATAACTGAACCACAGTTTAGTCCAACATCCACTGTTTTGGATGGAAAGACTCTTTTTATGATATTTAGAATTTCTTCTCTTTTCAGAATCCATTGATCTGCAAGTTCTTTACAAAACACTTTCAATGTGTCAGGTTGTTCACAGCGGTTGTGGAGTGTCCATCCTTGGAAATACTCAAGAAGTCAACTGGAAGTGAATCTAGGCAACTAACTGTACACAACCCTGTTTGAGCTCAGTGTTTGATAAGAAGACCTTCTAAGGCCACTTCTCCCACAACTCTGGGATCGTATGAGTCCACCTCTACAAATATTCGTATTTTGATAAATCAGGAGCAACTAGACTGGAAATTCTCAAGGGAGTTAAAGTGAATTTGAGCACCAAAACGTTCCTGGATATTCCAGTTACAGTTCAGAAGCTTCAGACAATCACTTGAAAAATCTGAGGCCAAATTACTGATAGAGGGTAATCCTGTCAAAACAGACCAATTAGTCCTCGCTTATGTGAAATTTTATTTCCCCTCCATGAGGGGAAAAGAAAAATTGGTCCTAGTTTCTCCTTATTCAGCCCTTCAAGTGAGATTGTCAGGGCATAAAATCCCAAGTCTGTTTTTAAAAAGTATTGCACATGCAGAAAACAACAAGCTGCTGTTCGAAACCTCTGGAAGTCTTAACTGGACTGGGAGCTGGCTCTTAGCAGCTGGGTTGCAAAGTCTTCACCTATAATCTGCGGTAATGTATGTCCCTTTATGCTTTGTTAAAACCTGAACAAGATATGCAAGTTTTCACTTGATGTCTGTGAACTCTAGATGTAACAATTTCTAAATCTATAGCTGAAAATTTCCATTAGCTGTGCTTTTCATCATTTTTCTCCTTGAAAAAAAGCAGAGTGACTCCAAACCAGAAAAATTACCCCCAAAGTCAACAAAACAAAATGTCTTTGTCTGTATCACAAGCCTGCAAGGCATGTGGCAGATTACATCTACTTTTACCTGAGGCATAGTGAAACAAATGATGTTATAGTCCCTTTCATGAGAACTGATGTCTTGTTTTGGAAGCTAATAACAAACTATTCATAAAATGTGAACTTTTTTTAGCACAATGTAACTTTACTCAACTTTTCTATGTTTTTATTACTGTGTGACAAAAATGCCTTCAACATGTATTTCACATCAATGGACTTTATGTGTTTTCTGTCACTATGTGTTAGTCTAACTCAATCTAACATAGAAAATATCTTCCTACTGCCTTTACACATAATAAACTGTGTAATTTTACAGCCAAAAAAAGTGTATTTTTGAATGCAAAAGAAATTGTAACTTCTCATATATTTATATAGAGTAATGTTTAAAATATTTCCATTTATACCAGGGACCAGAGGGATATAGCACCAGCAATGCTATATCAAACATATATCAAATTAAGTTTTCTAGTGGTGTACAGTCAAATTCTTAGGAAGTTCACCAGTGCACAGAAGTTTTCTCTGGAGTGTGGAGGTTTACTTTTACCAAAGCAGAGGAAGTTGTACAGCTCTGCAAACCAGGCAGGAAGAAGACTGTAAGGGTATATTACCTCTCCTATAATGTATCTATGTGCCCTGGAAAACACACTTGTTCTTACTGTGTAAGTTATAAAGTACATTGTGAACACAGAATAATTGTATATTGATATGTACCTTGCTCTTGCGCTTTTTTATTTTTTCTTTAGGCATTTGCATTCTTTTTCGTACATCAAAAATGAAGTTTTTGAGATATTTTAAGGACAGTCTCTTAAAGCAGGATTCTTGGCTTCAATCTGGGTTCTTAGGCTGCTCAGTGTCTGGCAGACCAGTCTGAAAATTGCACTGTTTCCAGGTAAATTCATGTGCTTTTCAAAAACATTACCACCCAAATCACATGCCTGGTACCGTGTCCAGTCAGGTTTTGGAGGCTGTAGACTCCCCAGCCTTGTAGGGCTGTCTGCTCCAGGGTTTGGTCACAAAGTGAAAAACCTGTGGTTTTCTTGCTTATAAAAAGAAATTTCCATTTTCCCATTTATGCCCATTGCTTTCTGTTCTATCTCTGGGCATCATTGAGAAGAAAGTCTGATTTCATGTTCTTTGCATTTTCTCATCAGGTATTTATATCAGTGTACTAGATACCCCTGGGCTTTTTGTTCTCTGAGTGAACAGTCCCATCTCTCTCAGCTTCCCTCATATGAGAAATGCTCAAATCCCTTCAGAATCTTTGTGGAGCTTCACTGGACCAGCAGGCTAATGTCTCTGTTGCTCTGAGGAGATCAGAACTGGACCCACCACTCCATGTGTGTCCTCACCAGGACTTGGCAGAGAGGGAAATACGCCTTCCTCAAGCTGCTGTCTGCAAGTCAGGATGCATACCTCCTGATGCATCCCTGACTACTGTTAACTGTCTTTGCAATGGGGACACATTGCTGGCTCATATTTGAATTTCTGTCCATCAGAAACCCCATCTCCTCTACAAAGCTGCTTTCCAGCTGGGTGGTCCCCACTCCATATGCTGGTGCCTGGGTTTGTACCTCCCCAGGTGCAGAATTTAGCATTTGTTTACCTAGTGGATGATTTAACAAGGGAACACAGACCTGTCATTTTAACAACAGCTTATAAATTACATCTAAAATGAAAAGAAAATAGAATTTTTTTCTTGTTTTCAGTGTGATGCACATGGTAATTAGTTTTTGATAGAAACAGTAGCTGCAAACTCCTACATGTGTTGACAAATGAACATTTTAGGTGGCAAAAGCTTGATTGGGCAGCTTATACTGAAGAACTGCTATTCCCCTCAAGCATGATAATAAAACTGATTTTATTTTTAATTGTCAAAAAATCAGCTATTGTTTTGAAGTTACCATAATCCCACCTCTAGAAATGGTTTACATTTACAAGACCTTCTGTAAAAACAAATTATATAATGTGACATAACCAAAAGCAGTAAAACAAAAAGGGGATAGAGGTGATGAAAGTTTTACCCACCCACTCACTGCTCTTCTTTCTGGCTCGCACTCCTTTTCTGATATGCAAAATTTTTGTGCAAAATCTACTGATTAAGTTTTGGGGTTCAATGTGTAACTATTAAGTAACTATTTCCTTCAAGATCCATCAGATTTGCTTATTTCTGTTCCTAGAAGGTAGAACCATTATATGGCACTGTCCAGCTAAAACAATTTAACAGAAGCCAGTAAATTTTGTTTAGAAACCTAAAGGGAGCCATACAATGCACTGGAAAGGCTGTATTACATAGACAGTTGGACACTGATGGCATTCAATTAATTTTCATATTAATTCCTGACAACACCACAGTCTTTACTTGGACAGTAGATTCCATTGAAGGTTCAGGCATCTGTCAAGGAAGGATTTGCTCTGGTGAATCTAAGCAAGACCAAAGAGGTGTTGGAAACAGTTTAAAATAAAAACTAAGAAGATTTCTCCCCTTCTCTCATTAGAGAACATACTAATTGTACAAGATTACTGAACTGCTCTGCTCATTCCACTGAGCAATGATGTGGATGAGTTCAGATGAGAGGATGATATTAGCATATTACAAAGTGTAAAATAAACTACCTATACAAAACTTTTCCTAATTTGGGTTTTTGAAGGTAATTTTTTTCCATACAGTCTGATAAACTGAAATGGGAGAGACTTAAAAAATGAAACAAGATTATTAACATGGATATAGTTCTCAAATTACTCTAGAACTCTGGAAAAGAGAAAGCAAAGCCTGTACTTGGAGTCACTGAAATCCTCATATAAAGAATATATCTGATGTTACTCAGAGTGAACAGCAATTTAATTACATTCAGTAAGCTGGATAAATAGCAAGGAGTGTATGCCAACAAAATTTCTACATGGAGTAGTATCCTGTATGCAGGTTGGAAAGGAAGTAGACTGAGAGAAAATAAGGGTTGTGTGAAGCTAAAAATGAAAGAAACTTGCCTCCTCAAAACAAGTATTTTTCTTTCAAATAGAAATGATATTACAACAGAACAATCGCAGAAAATTATTTCTTCTAGCCATGAATAGCTGAAACCATTTTTATCTGTCATAATTTTTCCCTTGTAGAAACCATGCAATGCAATGGCAATAAGTTTGGAATCATTGTATATCAGAAAGACAGCTTATTTATGTTTTTTAGAAATGGTGGTTTTTTTAAAGGGGTTGAGATATAATTAGTGCGGATGTCAAAATAATGCTTTAAGCAAAAAATAAAGTAAACTATTTATTTATCACTTTTACAAAGGGACTACAAAATACTCTGCCTTTTTTCTTTCTAATTCCTAGACATACATATACACAGCAATGCATGTATATTTCAACTGTCTTCAAAAGATCAAAAGAAAAATATATAATTAGAAGAAATTTTTATTCTCAGCAGCATAAATCTTAATAAATAAAGGATTTTTACTCAAGAATGTAGGAAAGAGAAATTAGGCATCTACATGACATAAGAAAACCTGTGTATTATACTATCCTTGCAAAAATATATTTTCTCCTTGTAAAAGTGAGTGGAATGATTCTTTCAAAATGGATTGAAAAACTATTTGTTTCAATTACACTGGCATATGGATGTCTAAGCTGAAATAATTTATATGAACTGTTATCGTAAGAAATGAATTGGCTTGAAGTAGGAAACCAAGTCCAAAGGCAAATAGCAAAAGCCCTTTTCTGCATCTGCAGCTCTCAAATCCTTGTGGAAAAACCTGCCTCTCAAGCCTAGAGGCACCTATATACAATGGAGCACTTATACATCCTTTACACCTGCACACTACTGCTGTAGTTTCACATACCATTGCAGGTGAGTCTACATTTCTCTATGTAAACGGTAAACCAGGTATTGGTGGACCTGACTGTCAGTACTACAACATTACAATTCTGTGTATATTTATTGCCACTATTTAATCTTTCTATTTGAATCAACGCCGTGAATGACAGATTTCTGGGGACAAATCATATCTTCTATTCCTCACCTTATTAAATTAAAAAGAAAGTAGGAAAAATAAACTGAAGTTTTACTTCTGTGGCCTCCTACTCTATAGCTTCTTGTCTTGGCTGCACACTCAAAATAGTAAACCAGAATAATTTTGCATGACCATTTTTACTCCAGATTTAACATTTGGTGACACTGATACAGTGTAGCACGTGGCCAGAGTGGAGTGAGCCCTGTGCAGATGTATCAAGTCTCTGAGGGTGCCTGTACCTCACAGAATGGCTTAAAAGTAAATTGTGAGATGCCTCCTTGGGTATGCTTTGTAAAGCAAAAGACTTAATAAACTTATAACAAACAATAAAAGAACAAAATGTCCTGAACACAGGTACATGCAAACAGTGCACCTTGCTATGACATCCCAAGAAGCCTGAGAAGCCTTGTTCTCTGCCTTAAATACAGAATGATTTAGGTGGAGTTTTTGGCAAACTGCCCAATAGAGAATGGCTACATTTCTGAAAGACAGGTAAAGAGACCCATCTGTGCCTCTGTCCTGGCATTGAGCTAGGAGAATGAAGAAACTTCTAGGGCTTTTCCTTTTAAGTTATATGGTAAAACTGAAATCCTTTTCCTTATGTGGAAAATACCTGTTTGGTTTAAAGTTGCACTACTACATGACACGGCCTCACATTCTCAAATGAACTTTGTCAAAAGATTTTTTTTTTCCTCCTGAGATTTGTCAAGTGGATGAGAAGTTTGTGTACAAACACTTGAGCTTTATCACAGTAAAGTGACATGCAGTGGAGTAGAAGACAATTTGCATTTATTATCTAGGTATCTCATAAAATTTATTCATACTAATTTTTGTATTTTTTAGAGGATAGAACACATGGAGCCACTTTATTGACAACCAGACCACCCTTTAAAAAGTCATATCATTATTTACTTCTACTTTTGTTCATAAATATTACATAATCTGGCCTGTCAGTGTTCTCTTCTGCTCAGATCCAGTATCAAACAGAAGAACTGAAAATCTGACATTTTACTAATATGTAGAAGTTAAAGTTAGAAAGCTCACAAAGAATTGAATATACTATCCTTGCTGAAATTATTATGTATGACAAAACATTACTTTTAAGCAATAAATGAAGCCGCACTTTCCCTGTAAGCCCACTCATGTGTTTATTTCACCTTAACTATGTGAATGTAAGATGTATTAAGCATTATTTGTTTAATTACTATGAGATGGTATATTTTTATTAGGCAAAAACATTTGTTGCTAAAATAATGATGACTTTATTATGCCAATTAACAGAACGTGTGCCCTTCACATCTGCTTAACTTCATGCTTATCTAGGACTTTTTTCTCTTTTTTTTTTTCTTCATTCTTTGGTAAAATTGACTTCCAAAACATCTTTCTAAACATGTAACTATTACAGTGTTTAAGTTAATTGAGCAAAATAGTATAAACTATGGTAAAAAAGAAATTACTGTGCTGACAGCTGGTGGTAACCCATAACATTTTAAAGTTTTAAGTAATGAAAAGAAAAAAATTGTTCAAGGGAATAAGGCACCCAGGTTCTGATGATTCATACATTGGTTGCCTAAATCTAAGAGCTTTTTGTAATGGATGGCTCATTACAAACAAATTATTTCAGATTAACTATTCGTTTTGAACTTCAGTGCCACTTTCAGATACATTTACAGCATCTGATGAAACACAGGCCTGGCAGTAGGCTAAATGCTGTCCTGATTTTTTTGTTTTGTGTTGTTTTGAACCCCTTTTTAGTTTGAGAATTGTATTAATGTATCGGTATTAATTGTAATAATTGTGTCAGCATTAATGACAATGAAGAACTGTTGCTGGTGGAGAGGAGTTAACACTTCTGTGTCAAGTGTTCCTGAGGTATCCCCAGAGTACTGGAGATGCCCTTGGGATACTAGTAGTAATGCTTCTCTTCCTACTAGATTGCATGGCATGACAACTGTGAGCTGCAGTTTTTCTGTAGCTTGAGCTTGTTGCATCCAAATTGCTCTGAAGGCATTCTGCCTCTGTCTTTACTGTCTTTGTCATTTCACTCTAATAGGAAGATTTTTTTGACCTGTATTTTTCTTAGTTAAGAATGGTGGGATATATGGCGATAATCTTGACTTTCTTTGCTCTGAGCCAGCCATGGCACAAGTGAAAGGTATAATTGACATTATCTTAAGTTACTTCAGTT
The DNA here is from genome assembly GCA_013398995.1 of Alaudala cheleensis. Taxonomy (NCBI): domain Eukaryota; kingdom Metazoa; phylum Chordata; class Aves; order Passeriformes; family Alaudidae; genus Alaudala; species Alaudala cheleensis. The sequence continues at coordinate 294,253 of VWYE01026863.1, forward strand.
TACCTAACTATCAAAATAACTGCCTATATACCTTAAAAAAACCTTATGTGAGGTTAAAGAGTCTCCTGTTTTCAGGGTGCCATCATGGACTGACTGCACCATGATTGTCTAGCGCTGTAGGAGTTTGGCAGTTTTACAAGCCAAACAGAACACTATGTATCTAGAAAGCAGTTTTACTGTTTCATTCAAAAAAAAGCTAAGTCTTCTCTGATACATGACAGATGAGGGGAAACAATTAATATCTTTGGGATAAGGGAACAGGTGAATCTAGGTCCCAGATAATGCTTCAGGCAGTTGCTCTGTGGTTTATGTTTGAAGATCATTGCTGCCAATTAACTTGAGAAAATATTAACTCCTAAACTTAGGATGAAAACTAGTATAAAAACACCAAAAGTTTTATCTAAATATTTCAAATTGTTAAAAAAAAAGGAAAAAGAAGTCAATGTTACCACATGTCTGTAACATCTTGCTAGGTAGAATTACAATAATATTTTGCAAAATAAATTTTTCAGTACCTTAAGAGAGTATAAAAAAGGCTGGAAAAATAAAGTTACTTTGATTTTTTTTTTCTAGTTCCAAGATGATGTATTGATATGTGTTAGACATCTCATTCAGAAAATTCCTTTGATGAGAGTATAATTTAAATAACACAAGCAGTTCTGTTCTCCAGGTCACTACTGATGCATGCACAAGGTTGAAGGTCTGGGTTTAGGAGTTGTGTTTTTTTCCTTTTTTCTTATTTTTAATTATGTATTTTGCTATAACAATGAGCTAATTACTCATCTTTCAAGACAGCTTTTTGAGGATAATGTAGAAAAAACAATATATGGTCAAATTTGACTTTAGGAATGTCATATTTTGAAGACTGAAGGAAATAAGATTCTGTTTTTCCAAACATATGTTCAATTGGATCTGATGTTCATTTTCTTAAGCTTCTCATGTTATGATATTTCAGATCAAGGGAAGAATTAATGTGCAAGATGGACTCTGAAGTCCAGGTAAAGGACTTGAGCCCATAAAAACTCTGGGTTAAATTTAGAGAGCGACTTTAGTGAGCTCTTAGAGACTTAAGGTACCACTACTGTGTTTTCAAGGAAGCAAATCAAGTCTTGATTTTTCAGAATCTAAGGAAAAAAAGGTGATGACTGGAGAGAGATTCAGCAACAAGACAAGAAATAGTCTCAAGAACATAAACAGCTGTGTCTACTAAAGAAAAATACCTTTTACTTTGGAAGGGATTAAGATGCTTGTAAGAATGACTGACTGGCTTGTATAAATGGCAATTAGGCTAGTAGTCACAATGTGACATGGTCCAATAGGAATGATTTCCTATGTCCTTTTTTATTTAAAAAAGGTTAAGTTTACTTGGTGGCTCTCACTTATCCCCAGACAAATTAATTAATTGCTTTCAGTTTAATTCAAAATCAAGACCTACAGGAGTGATGCAATCGTGTTTAGAGAAAGTCATAAAGTCTCAAGAACCTTGAATTCTATATTAATTCAGTAAAATTAGTGAACATACACTTCAAAGAACTGTTTGATATATTGTAACAGAGCATTATAAAAAGTCTGTACATGCAGACCTAATTTCTACACTACTTGAATGCTTCCTCTATATATATTTAGGAGCCTTACAATTTCTTACAGCGTTAGTTACTTGCTTGTATTTGCTGAAGCTGGAAAGAAGCTACAGAAATCTGGTGTTTGCCAGATTTGATTTGGTTGTTTATTCAGGTTGTGGGTTTATTTTTTGGGGTTTTTGGATTTTTTTGGGTTTGTTTTTGTTTTGTTTCTTTTTTGTTTGTTTGTTTGTTTTTTCTTTGTTTTGTTTTTATGTTTTCTGCTGCTGAAATTCTCTACCTCTTGGTTGCCCAAAGTATAGCAGCAACCATTGGTGTTTTCAGTTGGACGGCTTTTCCTTGCATGAAAAATACCGACAAAACCATGGTAATTTGAAAAAGTCTTCCATTGCACAACTCAGCCTTTCACAGTGATTTGTATTTTCAGTCTGTCTCTGCTGAAATTTTGCTTCCCTCTTTAAGTATAAACATCCTAATTTTTCCATCTCATTGTGAACTCTCTGCAATCCCTGGCATCTGCAGGTGCAGGCCCAGCAGTAGCTGTGTAGCTGTTAACAGTAAATTCCTCTGCCATACACTATGAGGGAGATGGTTAGACAATATGATCGCTACTGAGATCAATAACTTAATTGGTGGCAGTTTTACTGCAAAAGCTCTGCTTCATTTTGTTATAAATTTTGTCTTTTATATCCAAACACATTGCCTAACAGGCAATGACCCAAATACTGTATGATGTGCATGCTGTAACACTGCAAACATGTTGAGCAAAATCTAGTAGGCAAATTAATTCAGCGCAGTACTGCAAAGGAGTAAAACCAGATGAGTTATTTGACAACTGTATTGCTCAAAAAGCTGCCTAAGTAACAGAATCCTTTTAATCCACTGACAGACAGTAAAACACTTGTGTTTTTGCTGGCTGATCAGTAACTGAGCACAATCTCATGCTGTAATTTGCAATGACAATCTGCAATGGCCAAACCACTATAAAGCTTTTTGGTCCGGATATTGATAAAGAGATGGTGCAGAAGTTTTGACACAGCTTTGTGTATTTCCTACTAAAGCACTACCATTATATCTTATTGACAGTGGCAACCCCAGTGCTGTAAGTTATCAAGTCAGAAAATCTTTTCTGAACTGACTTCATTAGGTGAGGTTTGGTTTAAGTTCATTTATTTAGTTCTGCCATTTTAGTTGGGAAGCTCTCACCTGATCTCTTTGCTAACTTGACACTTCATCTCACAGCAACATTAAATAAGGCTAAATTCAGAGTCTTAAATTCAGTTGGAAACTCCAACAGATTCAGCTTTGCAATTTTTGTAACAAGGACCATGCACCACCACAACTCTGCCTAAAATGAATGGCAACTTAGTCTTTCTGAGAAGTGGGTTTAACTGCATAGGATACTTGGATTGAAATGATTCAGTTTTCTTCTATTTTAACTCCTATTCTCATTGTACCACAAATTGCCATATTTAAACGTGGAAATACTTACTCTTTGTAACATTGTCCAGGCTCCAAAATAAATTTCCTGATGGGTACAGTGGCTACATTTTAGCTGAGAAATTTAGTTGACTTTATTGTGGATGCAGGGTAAACTACTCTAGACAGAACTTTTGTGGATGGACTTGTATCTCAAAAAATGCACTCCTACTTCCAAAACAGATGTTTCCCCACTCTATGCTGACATACATTTTAATAGGATTATGTGCAAAATGGAAACAGTTTTTTGATCAGAAGAAATTAAGGTTCTTTCAGGTGGAGAAAGAGGGAAGAGCAGTTCCTTGGCCTATACAGGCTAACCCTTTGCCACAGTTTGTACACTGCACTGCAAAAGTCCATTTGTGGGCAAACTCATCCTATGTGCATTATGGAAATCCCTGATGAAAAGAATTTTCTCCTCTATATTTGAAAGCTAGTAAATCCCTTCTAAATAAAACTTAAATTCAGCTGTGAAAAAGCGGCTTGTTTTCAAACAACAAATTTATTCATGGCCATATTCAGAGCTGTAAAGAAACATATCTTTTTCATAATTGTTTTAGTAAAGACTACTGGAAAATGGTTTCACTCACTTTTTTTTTTTTTGTATTGTTTTGTCCCAGATGAACATAAAATATTTTATATTTCAGTCACAATAATATGGGTAAATTTTTATAGCAAAAGTACTCATAAAAACTAGTCTTTCTATATTCATATCTACCACATCTCTAATATGAACTATTTTACCATAGGGGAAATATAGCTAATACAAATGCACCTTTTTTTCCCCCTCTATTTTAGCTGCATGATCAGCTACAATGGAATTCAGGTGTGTTAATTAAAAACATAAAAGAAAATACCAATGGTTTCAAAATATGATTGTTACTAAAAGTTTGTCTTGGAAGGATTTTTTCCCTTTACCCACATATATCTAGGGGCTAATCTCAGCTGATAAAAATAAGTCTCTGTAATAACATTGGTTTTCCACAGTCTCTGAATCCTAAACAGCCTCATACTATTTTTTTATAGATCTATATATCTATGCCTATATTTATATATTTACACACAGGTTATATGGTAGTCTGCTGTATTTACCTAAATGAAAATCTTTGCTGTTCCTCAGTTTTTTTCTTCCTTTAGCCCATATTAGTGTTTACACCATATATGCATATATAAGTATAAAACTGCTTCTCTAGAGAATCATATGAGGGGAAGAAATCCCACAATTCTTATACATGTAGGATTGAATCTGTGAACAAGGCACCAGTAATCAAGATGTTTTTATTCATTCATTTGTGTGTACTGTTATTTACTTTAAAGGGATTTGAAGAACTTTGTGTGGAGAAAGATCCACAAGTCCCTGCACATCTTGTTAATTCTGACATAAATGGAAGGGATTCTTGATTATTTGTATTTGTCCCTAGGTGCATCCTTTGGCCAAAAGAGCAAACACAGGTTAAGCACAGGTGATGAAGTAAAAATCTATATCTGAAGTAAGAACTAGTAGCCTCTGGTTAGGACACAGCAGAAGTTATGGTTTAAGATACATTAATAAAGAAACAACCCCTTGACAAGAAAAATGCCAGATCCCTCTTCCCACTGTTGCTAGGAACTGCAATAAATGTTGGTGTCATCAGGGGATGACTCTTTTCTCTTTTACTGTCTGCATCTTGCTGCAGCCTGGTGTATTCAACCAAGCCCCCAAAATGTTGAGGGGAAGCACAAGGCAAGACAGCTACCCCTCATGAGGACTGAAGGAGGAAGACAAAAGCATGACCTTGGCAAGTGACAATGATATACCTAATATTCATGCTGAGAATGGCAAATATCAGCCCTGCTGTTTTTTCTTGACCAACTTAATAGGCACAGTAATTATTTATCAGCAAAAACAATAGACCAAGGAAAGCTAATCTGTTCCCTGGCCTGTGAGCACTTCTGGCCTTCCCCTAGTAGAATAGTTCCCTGCAAAGAGCTTCCCTCTTTGTTCCTTATTTTCCCTCAGGCTCTCAGTACACCATGTTTCTCAAGTGTCATAATTTTATTCTTCTTTCTCCCCTTTTGATCACAGCTCCTTCCCACAAAATACCTTTCCTTTTTAACATTCTTTCTTCCTTTTAGGAATAAAGCTTTGCACTGGGACTTCTTAATCTCATGGGAGGTAGTGATTTTTTACACCAAGGGAGATCAAAAGCAGTTTAATTTTATTTTTCCAAATTTTTTTGGACAGAGAATGTGTCTACACTTTTGCAGGATGATGTGCACTCACAGTTCTCATGTGCTCGAGTATTTGCAATTATATGCAAATATAATTAGGTGCAAAGTCTCAAAGTAACTTACAGGCTTGGCTGTGATCCAATGCCAAGTTAATAATAGATATATGGACTTGGGTTGACTCAGTGCAGACAAAGTGAGGCAGGATATTCTTCTCTGCCTCATACTTCAAATATCAAATTTAAATAGATTTGGTTTGCTTTGAAAAAATGCTATCACACTTGTAAGGTTGAGAAGATCCTGACTGAATAGAAAAATTATTGAACAATGTACGGAAGCAAGAAGATGCTTATGAGCTTACATAGGTCATTCAGGACTTGAAAGCTGCCTAGCAAGCACAACAGAAGAAATTCGCTACCTCTCTGAGGGAATCCTTCTGGACAAACCATCCAGCCCATACCTGGATAAACACATCATATGATGGGTGAACAACTGGTCCATGGATTAGGCACAAAGGGTTACAGTGAGTGGGTGATATCAGACTGGCACCCGAGTGAGGTTCCACAAGACTCCATCCTCAGCCCTGTACTCTTCAACATCTTCATAAATGGTTTGGACAGAGGACTGGAATGGATACTAAACAAGTTGATATAAAACTGGGAGGAACTGTAGAGGATAGGGTGATCCTGCAGTGAGGCCTCAACAAACTAGAGGGCTGGACAATCACCAGCCCTATGAAGTTTAACAAGGAAAAGTACTGGATTCTGCACCAGGGACAGCAACTCTAAATACAATCCCTACTGATCATTGCTCCTTGAGGCTGGGAGCATTCATGTGTCTTGGTGCTCAGATCTTTCACTCTCCAAGACTAACAACACTCTCCAGTGACTCCAATACCAGCAGTATGGAAAACTTTTTTTTCCCATGGAAGTATTTTAAAGATTGATTGATTGATACATTGAGATCAAGGAGCTCAGTCAATGAGGCTCTCTAAGGGCTGAAAAAACAGAAAAGATGCAACCAGAGTTTATAAATACATTTTTCTGTGATTATCTTCTCAAGAACTCCTCATTATTTGTTGCAGGGCATGCTCACCATAAGCCTTGCTACCCATTTGATTCCTTATATTTGATGGAAAGGGAACTACAGTCTCAAAAGTGGATGTTTTGAAACTGTTTGAGACCTGCCACATCAATTTCTTTTCTATCTGAAAATTATCATTATTATCTCATTGCATATTATTTAATTTGCTTTTAAAGAATAGAGAACCTTACCTGGAAATGCCTGTGACAGATGATTCCCCTCTGATAAATGTTAATTTTAATGTTCTGCATTCTTCTTCCTGAATGTAAAATATGTATTTGAACTTGGAATCATGTTTTTTCCTTCTGAGGGGAAACTTATGGTTTGTGAGGAAACTGAATAAAACAAGGCTTGGAGAATCAGATGGAATGCTTCACAAGGTGTGATTCTGAAGGCAGTTTTGGCAGTCCTTATGGCAGTCAGTGAAACAGAAAATACGCTGGCTCGACTTATGGCATGTTGGTCACTTTAAGTAGGTTTAACACCTAGAGTTTTTTGAGTTTGGTTGTTTGTTTTTTTTTTTTTTTTTTTGTTTTTTTTTTTTTTTNTTTTGGTTTTTTTTTTTCCTTCCATGTGAAATGAAATAAAAAGATTCTGTTTTGTTGTAGCTTTTCTGTTCACTATGGCTAACTGATGAAGTAAATGGATTTCATCTTGTGAAACCTAAAACTGTTCATATTACAGCTTGTTTACTATTTGTGATCCAGTGACAAGAATATTTGTCTTAATCACTATTAAGACCAGAAGTTTCACTCTTTTTTTCTTCCTTATTTTGAATTTTTTATCATTTTAATGGAACATAACTTGAGACCTAGATGAAAATTTTTATAAAAACCAAATATTGCTTTCAATCCAGATTCAGCTGTGCATTTATTTAATGTGTAACATAAACTTCATGTTTATCCTACAACTCTATTTTCCTGTACATCAAAAGATTTATAGTCTTAAAACAAATGATCCCTTTGATTCACTGATACATACAGTTTAGAATAGATTGACCAAGCTGAACTGTCTTCTGCTACAGCTTCACTGAAATGTATTACAATTGTAGCAATTTATTCCAAAAGAATTTCTTGCGGAAAATACTAATTCACTGTAATTCTCAGGAGACAGTGCATGAGCATTTTGTGGGGATTGAGAGCTGGATTTGAAAGATTATGATCAGGGTATAATTGTAGGGATTCTGTGCACCAGATAATGCTGTCATTTGCTTACTTCTGGTTTCAATTAACTATCTTCTAGGGATATTCAGAGAGAGTCTCCACTGGTGTGGATCAGCATAGCTGAGCTGAAATAAGGGAGAAATACCATTCATTTACACAAGCTTATTTTCTCACTTGGGGCAAACTGCATGTTAATGAAACCCACAGGATATAATAAATGGGGAAAATGTATGAACATCAATAAGGATAAAGAAGTAATAAGAAGACAACCTAATAACATAAGATATCTGAATGGAAGATTAAATGAGATTCTAGGAAAATACAAACAAGTCTATCTCGGGGGGGGGAAAAAATGATGCTGATACTTTACTCCAGCACAGTAAGAAAAACCTAGAAAGTGGTAATTGTGTGTGATTTGGAGAAAGTACTCAGACTGGAATTTGACTCTCAGTGCTCATTGACTTTCAATAGGGTTGGGAAACTAGCTCCACTCCTTACATTCAAAAAGCAATTCATCATCTGGCAGTAATTTATGCTGGTATATTTGAGTTTATTTTGTTTGTTTCCTTAAAACATCTAGTAGAATATGGGGATGCAAAACAAAACATTTTCTTTTAGGAACAGAAAAAATAGCTCAGGTCACACCTAAGAATGTTTATGTGCATCCAGAATACTGTTTTGTGTTTCTTGAGAAATCCTCCTATTTTAAACAAACTAACTTACAAAGGAATTAAGGATACCTATAACAGAAGAAGGAAGACAGTTACTTTCCAAATGCATGCTTCATGTTCTCTGTCCTGGCAGAACAATGAGATAATTTGGGCAAGGTGTGCTATGAATTTTTAATGTTATGTCTCATTGTGTACAGAATAATGGTCCAGTGTGAACTGCAGGAAGCCATGGTTAAGGCCATTATAACCTCAAATGGACATGCTACTTGATGTATGTCAAATAATAGGACTTTGTAAAGGGGAGGACTGGGCAGGTTTATATTATCTTTTCAATGTCAGCTTTTAAAGTAAGTACCCAGATGCAAAGCTTTAGTTTTTTAACTTGAAAAAGGCTTTTACAAAGCGGAGAGACTCTTCTAAGAGGTGCTAAGGTTCCAGAAAGTGACTCCAAATGGATGTGCAAATGAATTAATGGAGAAACTATTTAACACCGTGTGTCTTAAGCAAACGTAAATCTGAAAAAATATCTGCTTCTGGTCAGCTTCAGTCAGTTTGTTCAACCCCCCCATGTGTCTTCAGAAATTTAGGAAATAGTATTTTTTCCAGTTTATACCATGGACTCAGCCTTTGTGTTTTCATCTCTAAAATAAAGATGATATTATGTACCAAATGATGAAAATCTTCCTCCTCTCCAGTTTTAAAATTTACTGTCACATTCAAATACTTCTTTTAGTTACTTCAAGACAAGCTGCCCATGAAACTATTTTATTACGGAAACATGTCACCTGTGAAGAGTATAAAGAATGATAAGAACTGCATGGAGGGGAAATAAACAGGCGTTCTCTGTAGCTTGCTGTGATATTAACACATTTTTTTTCTGTATAATGCAGACAGCTTTTCTGTAATGCTAGGAGAAAGCTTTTTATTTGCTAACATTTTTCTGTTTCTGACTCTTCCCCTATACATATATTTCTCATGTTAACTTCTGCATGCTGCTATTCAAGATTTTCTTACATGGTTTATAAAAGCAACCATGAATCCCTTACCAATTTTTAAGCTTTTATATAAATGGCTTCCTAATTTCTTACACCTCAACTCTAACTGCATCCCCTCCAAGCCACCCTCATTGCCATCTATCTCTGTGCATATGCCTGCCTTTTATGGCTATAACTGGCCAAATGTTCTGCAAATAGCTTGCAAATGTTTGCCCTAACTAATTTGCTCCACTTTCCTGCAGACAGCAATTTTCAGCTGCTCCTTAGTGAGGCTGGTATGGATAACTTGTTCAGAGAGACCCTTCAACACTAGATCAGTTCTTCAGCAGTAAGGGGAACAAAACTTGTTTCCAATGTTTCATAAACTGCAACTCGCCAATGATTGGATGACTTTAAGTGGTAATAAACCTATGGATAGAGGCAACAGGAGATGGTTTTGCTTGTAAGTGCTTAGGTTCTCAGTGTGAATAACCTGACTGAAATTCAAGGTCCTGTTTACCTCAGTCAAGTTAGACAGAAATGTTACATCCTTTGTGGGGACCTTGCCCTTTTTCTGCACTACCTAACCCGCACCAGGCTCTCAGTCAGAACTCCACATCCTTCACTCTTTGCTCTGTAACAAATACCTGGTGGAAATCTACAGGAGGAACTGTCAGGACCTTGGCAACTAAGATAGGAGAGGTCAGATTTCAGACAAAGTGAAATTGAATGATTGGCTTTTCTGAGTTCCTATGTACTAAGGTCAGCCTAAAGTAATTTAGGAAGCCAGATGTAGGTTTGTTCTTTATTCAAGTGTCAACTTTTGAACTTTGTTTCCCTAGCTGCAAAGGAGGATGAAAGTTCCCCAAAGAAAAGAGCTTACCCTGAGTAAGTCAGGCCAAGATGCAAGATGAGAGGTTTTTACACGATGTTGGACATAACCTCTTTGACTGATGAACTATGCTGTTCCAAGCACCCAGAAATACATGGGAGGAAGTGGGAGGATGATTCCAGTGTGGGGCACCATGGGTTATCATGGAGCTGTGTGTCTTGCTATGCAGCCAGTAGCAAAAATGGCTTAAAAAGACACAGAAAACAAAAGTTCTCATAAGGCTCTTTATTTGTATTATTTTCCCCTAAAGTGAACATACTTTCTCAGAAAAATGCAGTGTTTCAACTGTTCAGAGCCTCAATAGACTCCTCTGAGTACCAAGAAATCTTGATTCAGACCTTAGTTCAGATATTTCTTGGCAGAAATGTCATTCAGCTTCTTCACTGCGCAGCTGTTACCTGGAAAATTCCTGGGTTTAGACTGGACCCACTAGCTGAGTCAGAGCTGATGTGATAAAGCCCAGAGCTTTGGTGTTATCCCAGGTTAGACCAGGCTAGGTATTTGAAACTTGATGGAAAAATCAATGCCTTGAGGACAATAAGGTCAGCACTCACTATTGCCCACTGTGTAACAGAGGATATGTGACAACATAACTTGCACTGATTTTGATGCCCTCCCCCAGAGGCTTAACATTCAGGTACAACCTGTAATTATTAACTCTTTACAAACAAATCTATCCTTGTACAAGTAATTTTCTCCTTCCTGGACCTTGCATTAAAGTCTTTCTTTTGTCTTCAGTTCATTATAGACTCTCTTGATGCAAAGCCTTTTATATAACTACCTCTGAAGGATGCAGTTCAGGCGCAAAAGCTTTTGTAATGTATTCCTCAAATACTACCATGCATTTTAAACAATCTTTAAAAATCCCAGCATTCAAACTCTGTAAATAATAAAGCAAAATCTATGGAGTGTAATGCTGGGTGGTGCATTGGGACATTCTTGGGGGAGTGTGAATATCTTTTTTCTTTAGATCAAATGATTTCACTGTAGGAACAGTCAGGACAAACTCCATAATCGAGTCTTTAAGCTGTATCACAATGTTGTTAGCAATGCTTTGCCTCTGTATGCTTTTTGCCTTGTCTGGATTGTAAAAGGTGTCTGAAATAAATGAATTCAATTATGGTTCATTCAATGCCAACATTGCTCCTTGTTAAAATTTCTGGACAATAGTTGGAGCTATAGAGGCACAGATAGTGTTTACACTGCAATTCAGGTACTTTTTTTTCCTTCAAGAGTCTGCAGGATTTCCTTAGCTTTTTGTTTGAGTATAGCAACTCTCATTTGTTGGAAATGGCAAAATATCAGAGATCGAAGCTCTGGGCATTTGAGAGATTTTGTGGCTTAAAATGGTGAGGACTAGTGCTGACTGATCTGAGAGAGTAAACAAGAATGCTTCAGTCCCTGTGTCTGTCAGCTGCAGAGCCCTTTTCCAACTACCTCACATATATTTTGCCAATTATGCTTCTGTTTTAAATCTGCTTATCTGCACACTTTCAAAAAACAGGGCCTGTCCTTCTCCTTATAAGCTTGATCTGGCAAGGGTGTCTCTTAAGGTACCAGAGTAGTAGATATGAAGCCATTGCTTATGACTGATTGTTTTCAATAATCTCATAAAAATTTTGCCACTCTGTGGTGCGTGGGTAGGTAATATCATATTAAAATGGTCTTTATCTCTTTGTTGCAGCTGTTCTCCTCAATTCCATGAAAGCTGTTTATGATCCTATTTGTGTACATCCAGAAAACCGTGTAATTGTGTCTGCTACCTCAATACCCCTAGATGTAATGAGTGATCTGGTCACCTGCACTTCTGGTATGAGCTGACTTCAACATGAGATCATTGTTTATTGTAGACACTTTCTTTTCTGTCCTTCTACAACATCCTGATACTACAGATATCAGGGTGCTGTGGTGTGTTTTATGTTCAGAATGGTTTGTTCCCCTTTCTCCTCTCCCTACAGCACTGGTTTGATAATACCCACTGTCAATCTTCCCTGACCCTACCCCTTAGTCCAGAAGCTTCCATGACAATCCCCCATTCCTACTCCCTTTGTCAATCCCCTGAAATCCTATACCCTTCTTCTAGAAAATTCAGATTTCCTCGATAGATGATTGGTTTGCAGACTCTGTACCCTCCCCGATAACTCCCTCATTTGTTAGTGTGATGTCTATCATTTTACCTGTATCATTTTACCTGTCTATCATTTACCCCGTTTCCTTCCCATTGGCCAGAGATTTCCCCCCTCCCCTGAGACCACCCCCATTTAAAAGTTCATGCACAGGGCCGTTTGGGGTCTTCGGATGCTGTTCCCCCTGGAGAATAAAACTCTCTTGTACTTAACTCTGAAGACCCTCTCCTCATTCTTTGCTTCCACTCCCTGCACTTCTGCCTCCCCTGCAGGAGCTTTAGCTCCTAGCTGCTTCCTGGATCGTGCTGCTTCTGGGGAGTGTCCCCAGCCTGACATGGTACTTGTGGAGGGCTGAGCTGGGATTTCAAAAAGGTACAGTGTCATCAGGGCACACCCTTCTAATGTACCACCTCATAGATACTTTTTACTCATACTACACAGATATTTTTAACAGCATCCATTTTCTTCCTCTACCACCTACTTCCAGCATTAGAGGAAGAAAATGGATGCTGTTAAAAGCCTCTATGTAACCAGCACACATGTAATTCAGTTATAATCACATGATGAATGAATATGCCTCCTGCAGCTAGAGGAGCTTTGGCATTCACAATTGATTCAAAATTATATATTCTAGGCAAATAAGCTAGTTAAGTTCCTGTGTGGATTTAGCTTTTAAGGAGAAATGTAATTCAGCCACAAACTTCATCTATCCCCTCAGAATGTTTGAAGGTTTTTCAAGGCAGATGTGTGTCCTTGGAGTGAGTACGAACACTTTTGAGGAAAATCCTATAAAAATGGTAAATTTTCAAAGATTAAGAAATGAATTCAGTTCTCCTTGCTCTTTTGCTCCCTCATGCTTCTATAAGAAGGCTGTCCAAGTTTCCCACTGCAAAAAAAAGAATACTTTCTCTGGCAATTTTTGGGTTTAGTCCCATATTTATTCACTCTCTGCTCAACCTTTCTACAGCATATAATTCTGTTGATATAAACAGAATTAATCACATTAAATATGTGCTCAAACATTTCTAGGCAGCAGCTCTAAGACAATACACAAGGATTTGTCTTATCTAACTCCTCCTGCTCCTGTGAAATTATTTTCTATTTATCATAGGAATCAACAGCTCTAAAGCATCTGAAGGGATTTGCAAATTTTCTTCTGAATATATTTGGCTAGAAAAAGAAAAATGACTAACTATCTTGGAAATAATAAAAATATAATGAGCATGTTCATGTTTTAAGGTCTGAAAAATGAATCATGAAGGTTTTCAGAATCCCCCAAGGATAAGAAACAAGCAGTTTAGTTTCCTCAGGCCAAGATCCCTGGAGCCTGTAGACATCTCCTCACCCCCAGGACACACACCCTAAAAGTTGTCTTCTCTGCATTCAGACCTTCACACCTCTCATTTCAGTGTTCTGTTGCTTTGTGCTGAATATAATGATAATTTCATATCCAGAGAACTTTCTGAGAGGTGCAATGCCTACCATCACCCACCTCTGTTCAGATTTCAGTAAGCAGTCCTTTCAAAAACTGCTGTAGCTTCTCTGTGAGAAATGAAACAAACTCTCTTTCTCCTTCAATTTTTCTAGAAGTACATAAGAAGGAACACATTGAAAAAAAATTAACAGGCTGAACCTGTTTCAGAATGTGTTTTCACATTTTAAGTTTTGAAAAGTGAAAAATGAATCTTTGAATAGAAGTTCATCTGTTAATTTGCCATCTCTGTGAAAATGTGACATTTTAATTTGTGAAGTATTAGCATTTCTTTTGCTTAAAAACTTGTTGTTGGATTTGTTTTGTTTTTATTTTTCTATGGAAAACCCTGGGATTTTTCTTTCTTCTTGATTTGTGAAACCTATCTTTCATACCAGTAAATGTTAACTTTTTTGGCATGGAGAATCCCAATCACTGCAGAAATGTTCCTGTGACAATAGAAATGAAACATAATTTCCAGAACTTCTGAAGAATGATTCAAGCATTTTTATTATTCATAAACAACTACAGGATTCTTGGAAGTTTCTTAACAAAAGAAATAGTAGATGTGAAAGAATCATTTAGATTTTTCAGTAATATATTCCACTCTGCTAAACAAAATGAAATTTCTCTATTTAGGCCAAATGAAAAAAAAGTAGTCTTAATTTCTGAAATAAATTTTTTAAGATTACTCTCGAAGCATAAGGAGGCATGGTTGATGTAGAAATAGATCCCTTCGGATGAGTTTTGCTTCTGCTTGTGACAAATATCTGGTTTAGCAGTCGTATCTGGGTCCTCCTATAAGAGTCTCTTGACCTCTGTTCTTAGCACTGGAAGTCCTATTGTTGTTCATGGAGTGTCTTCCACTTGCCTTATCAGTGCTATAGGTTAGTGTTAGTGACTTGCGTAGAAAGTGTGGGGATATTTTTGAGGCACTTCTTCAATTTAACCATAACCTAATTGATAGCAGGTTGTGGTTAATGTTAAAACACAAAGCCCCTTTTTAATGACTTTAATTATTTCCATAATACGCTGGGTGTCAGATGCTTATTTATCTTGCTTTTTAGTGAAATTAATATGGCATAATTCGTCTGCACACAAACAGGCAGATAATATATCACCTTACAAGTGAGTCCTACCACATGCTTATTTGCTTGTTTTCTTGTTGATTTTAATAGGGCTCTATTGCTGGAGAGTCACCAGAGCTATATCAAAGAATAATTTAATTTTTTTTCTTTTTTTATAATCTTGGTTAACTCTGCAGAGAAACACAACTGCTATGCTCATTATACACTAAGTTAGACGTCTTGTGAAAAGTTAAAAAAAATTCTCAGGATGTGCTCCAGATCTAAACAAATTCACTGAACAGATTCCAGCTTGCCTCAGTGGAAGCTGGTCAGGGCATTCACAGAAAGGCATATTTCTCTGAGTACTTGAATAAAAATAAAGGTTTCAAGAAGCTCAAATTATCAAAACCTAGAGCTGTAGTTCTTAAAATGAGGTGGTCAGATCAATGATCGATACATTGACACTGTAAGACACTGAGGATGAAAAAGACATTTTAATGGATATGGGGTGCAGTCCTGTCAA
>VWYE01026864.1:6166-43504 GCA_013398995.1 Alaudala cheleensis
AAAAAAAGAGGCTGCCAGAAGGAATTTCTCCATCCCTGGGAGTGGAAAGCTGCCCCTAAAGCACCATCTAGTGTCACTGCCTCACCCCGCAGCCGAGCAGGCCCTGCCAGCATCCCTGTCCCCACCCCAGGTGCCACCGAGGGACCACAAGCTCCCCAATTCCCCTCCCTCCCATCCCCACCTCCAGCACCAGCACTGCAGCATTTCCTGCAACCTCTCCACTATAACATCCTCCCAGGGCTGCAACCCCGTCCCCAGCCCGGCAGGGACTGTCCCAGCAGCAGGGAGGGTGGGCAGGGGGCAGTGCAAAGGTCGAGTAAGAAGGTGCCAAGCGAAACCACTTACGCACAGTGAGGCCGGCAGCATTTCCATCCTACCTTTGCTGTCGCCATATCAGACGTCTCCATGCTTTCTGCTTGGCCTAGCAGTGAACAAGGGCATCGGGGGAGAGGGGAGGGAGGGAGGGAGGGGAGAGAAAGGGAAAGTCAAAAGAGGACGAAGAACAACAGGCAAACAACTTGACAGGAGGGTGAGAACAGTGACAGTCACTTAGGGGTTAGACCCAAACTTCTGCCCTCCCTCTGAGAGGGATAAGGGCAGGAAAAGCATCTCAAGCAGATGGCCCCAGGTTGGGAACTTGTTTGGAGCCTGGCACAAGACCTGAGTCACATCTCTTCCACCCTACCACCACCCAAGGGTCGAGTGGGATGCTGAGGGACAGAGAGGACCCTGCTCCTCCTCCTCCTGCTCCTCGCAGCTTCCTTCCCAGGCTGAGCTCCTGCAGGGAGCCGGGGAACAACCCAGCTTCGGGGAACAACCCAGCCTCGGGGGGAATCCCGGCTTCGAGGCACANTCGGGGAACAACCCAGCCTCGGGGAACATCCCGGCTTCGAGGAACATCCCAGCTTTGGGGAACATCTCAACTTCCAGCGAGCAGGGGAACAAAAAAACCCCAGCTTCCAGGGAGCAGAACATCCCAGCTTCCAGGAGAACACCCCAGCTTCCAGGGAGCCAGGGAACACCCCAGCTTCAGGGAACAACCCCGCTCCCAGGCAGCTGCTGATCCTCCCTCTCCCTCTGCGGGAAGGCAGAGCCGCACTCCCCACCCTCCCCGCTGGGCATTTCAGGAGTCAGGAGGGGAGGGAGGAAGCAGGTGGGCTCTGGGCAGTGCACGGGTGCAGGAGGAGTGCTCAGACACGAGGGGGGTGGATGTGGGGGAGGAAAGAGAAGAGTGAGGCAGGCAGGCAGGCCGGCGAAGCGGCGATGGTGCAGAACAGCCGTGCCCGGGGGCACTGAGAGGTGCGGGGCGCTGCCTCCTCAGCCGCACCCCCCTGAGCACACTCACCTCGCACAACACTCACAGAACGGCCGGGCCTGACCCTGGCGGCTCTTTGCGGCAGGCTCAGGCGGGGCTGGAAGGCAGCGAGCCCCCGGGCAGAGGTGCGCTGGGTGCCGGCAGCGGGAGGCACCCGTAGCTGCGCGGCGCTGCCCGGATTGGCGCAGCACGCCGGCTCCGTGCCGCCCCATTCATCCCCCGGCTCCTGCCTGCCGCTCCTCCTGGCCTGCCCTGCTCCTGCAGATCGGCCTGCAGCCCCGGGAGGCTGCCCCGGCTGCGAGGGAGGCAGGGCAGGCACCGCAGGGCTCCGGCAGACTGCGAGCCCCGGAGGGTGAGCAGCATCCCTGCCTCAAAGTGCTTATTCATCCCCGGGTACCCGGGCAGGAGCGTGCAGAGACCCGCAAATGGATTTGCAGAAGGGTTTAAACACACCGAAGGGTTTAAATACATCAAAAGGTTTAAACAAACCGAGGGGTTCGAACACACCGAGGGGTTCGAACACACCGAGGGGTTTGAACACACCGAGGGGTTCGAACACACCGTGGGGCAGCTCAGCCTCTGCAAAACCAGAGCGCTGCTGCTCCCCCTGGGCACAGGCGCTGTCACACACCCACGAGCACACCCACGGGGGTTTAGTATATTCTGTATTTTATNGGTTAGTATATTCTGTATTTTATATCCCTTGCAGATCCACGGGGGTTTAGTATATTCAATGTTTTCCAGTCCTGGCAGACCCACGAGGGTTTCGTATATTCAGTATTTTATACCCCTGGCAGACCACGGGGGGTTTCGTATATTCTGTATTTTATACCCCTGGAAGACCCATGGGGGTTTAGTATATTCACTATTTTCTAGCCCTGGTAACTCACAAGGGTTTAGTTTATTCTGTATTTTATACCCCTGGCNCAGCTCAGCCTCTGCAAAACCAGAGCGCTGCTGCTCCCCCTGGGCACAGGCGCTGTCACACACCCACGAGCACACCCACGGGGGTTAGTATATTCTGTATTTTATATCCCTNCAGCTTAATTAAAGACTTTCAGCAAATCCTGAGCTACAGAATCCTAATTTTGCAATTCAGAAAAAGTCGAATTTCCACGTTTCAGCCTCTTTGCAGCAGAGGCTCCCTGGAGCTGCAGCAGCTCCTGAACTTAAAAGCAAACAGGAAACATCTCCTGAGGAAGTGCAGTGTTCGGAAGGGANCCCTGGCAGACCCACGAGGGTTTAGTATATTCAGCATTTTCTAGCCCTGGTAAACTCAGAAGGGTTTAGTGTATTCAGTATTTTATACCCCTGGCAGACCATGGGGGTTTAGTACATTCAATATTTTCCAACCCTGGCAGGCCCATGGGAGTTTAGTATATTCAATATTTTACACCCCTGGTAAACCCACAAGGGTTTAGTATATTCAGTATTTTCCAGCCCTGGTAGGCCCATGGGAGTTTAGTATATTCAGTGTTTTCCAGCCCTGGTAAACCCACTAGGGTTTTTAGTATATTCAATATTTTCCACCCCTGGCAGACCCATGAGTGTGTTCAATCTCTTCCAGCCCTGCCCTCAGTGCTGCAGGGACATGGGACAGAAGCCACCCTGCTGCAGATGTGCAGAGGGGAGCAGGCTGGGAATCCTCAGCAGCCCCAGGAAGGGCCATGAGCACAGAGAGCACTCCTGGCCTGGCACACAGAGAATGAGCTCTGTGCCATGTGTTTGTGCTGGGACGTGCCCAGGCGTGCTTGCACAGAGCCAGGCTGGCACACTGCACCTTTGTGCTCTGAATACACAAATCCTCGGGAAGACAGGAGGTTTGCATGGGATTTTGGGAAGGAATCCTTCCCTGGGAGGGTGCTGGGCCCTGGCACAGGGTGCCCAGAGAAGCTGTGGCTGCCCCTGGATCCCTGGCAGTGCCCAAGGCCGGGTTGGACGGGGCTTGGAGCAGCCTGGGATGGTGGAAGATGTCTCTGCCCACGGCAGGGTGGCACTGGATGGGTTTAAGTTCCCTTCCATCCCAAATCATTCCATCTGAACACTTATTTCAACCTCCTGAGGCATCCAGTGCAGACACAGAGATGCACAAACAGCAAACCCACACACAGTGGACAGTCTGCTCCCCAACCCCTCCTTCATGAAGCCACTGATGTCCCTTAATGACATTTCTACTTCTGTGATTTTCTGCAAGTTCACAGCAGCATGGGAAGGGAAAAAACAAACCAAAAAACCCCACAACAGCTTAATTAAAGACTTTCAGCAAATCCTGAGCTACAGAATCCTAATTTTGCAATTCAGAAAAAGTCGAATTTCCACGTTTCAGCCTCTTTGCAGCAGAGGCTCCCTGGAGCTGCAGCAGCTCCTGAACTTAAAAGCAAACAGGAAACATCTCCTGAGGAAGTGCAGTGTTCGGAAGGGAACAGCCCACTGTGAAATGCCTGAGCTCTGGGGAGGAATTCCAGCTCTATAAATAGCCACAGCCACGGCCGTGTCAGCCGGGGCTCGAGCTCATAATTGCCTCCAAAAGAACATCTTAAAAATGAGAAAACATCGCTTTTTTGTAAGTATTACACTTCAAATAGTCGCAACTCACAGCCAGCAGGGCATCCTCTGGATGGCTTCACATCCCCCAGGGCAGCCTCACCTCTCAAAGGCTCCCGGGGAGTCAAAAATTCCCTTCTTCAAGTGCCCACGCAGTGCAAACAAAGGGCTGAGGAGGCTCAGACAGATTAATTTGCCAGGAGAGGTGCATGACCCGCAGGCAGAGAATTCAACGTGCTGCCTCTGAGGCACCACTTCAGCCACGCTGGGATCCTCCCGTATGGGGAAAAAAGGGAAAAAGGCTGCAGGAATTAGGGAAGCACCAAAAAAACCCCTCTGTGGGTCTGTGAAATGCATGCAAATGTTAGCGACAGAACCAGGGGAGGGGAAATTAGAGCCAAATCAGGAAATGTTACGGGGAGAGAGGAAGAACTGCCACAGGGAGTGTCAGGAGGAGAGAGTTTCATTGCTGTGCACCTCGGTTACAGGTTACAGATCCCCAGGACAATGAGGCAGCTGGGTAAAATCGCGAGTCCTTCCCGGAGCCAGCAGCGATCTGCAGCGTTCCAGATGCCATCACAGCATCTGCCAGCCAGGGCACACCTCCATTTCCCTGGGAAAAATCCTCAGCCGGGACTCCCTCTGCGCTGCAGCAGCTGGGAAGTCACATGAGGCTTCATTTCCAGAAAAAAAAAAAAAAAGAAAAAGAAAAATGCATTTCTCTCTCTCTCTGGGCATGCTGGGAGCTGTAGTTGAAGAGCCTTTCCTGAGCTGTGACTGCAGCTCGGGCTCCTGGGAGGGACAGGAAAGTGGAACAGCAGCACAGCACCTCCAGCTGCTCGGAATAAGAGAGTGGAGAAAAACATCCCTGCATCAAAAGGAGAAAAATAATTCCCCAGAGAGACTTGGGAATAGGATGAATATTTGTCTCAGGAGAATGAGGGGCAGCACCAAGAAGGCAGAGAAACTGGGATGATTCAGATTATAATTGCTGCTTTCTTGAGCAATATTCAAATAAAAAATCCTGCTCTCACACAATCTTTTGGCTCTTTCCCTGCCCTCATTGTCCTGCATGTTTGAACTGCACCTTCCCTGAGCCTGAGGTGGTGCAATAACCTCTCCCAGCCCAGCCACTGCAGAGCTGGGTAACAGAGCACTGACTCACGGCCTCAGAGAGAAATCCCCCCTCTCATCTTCTGCTCAGTTGAAAGGAAAGTCATTTCCTTAAAACTGCCTTCATTGCCAAGAAGTTGCAGCCACGGTGAGAAGGCAGCAGGACGTCACTGCCTTGGGCAGAAATATTGTGGTTGTTCTTGCACCGAGAGACAGGGAGATTCTGAATTATCTCATGGCCTGAAATAATTCCCATCACACCACAGCCTGATTTTCACCCAGCAGAATGCTGACCATGCAGACTCCCCAAATCAGAGGGCTTCTAAGTGCCCAAAGCCTTTAGACCTGTTGGAACTGAAATCTTTCCAGTCCATCAAGTTAACAAGTTTATAACAAGTTTATATAAATCTTTCCAATAACCTGGAGTCCCTGAGCTGGCACTGCCTGAGGGATCATCCATGGAGGCACAGGAGAAACCAAACCTTCTGTTCCCATCTGGATCTGTGGGGTATCTCATGCAATATCCTATAAAAAATACCCTCCAGTTTCAGATGAAGTGGTGAAGAAAGCACACTATGATATTATTTTGGCTTTAAGAATAAAAGCCACTAGAGGGATGACTGCAGAGGAGGAGAAAGATCCTGAATCCCTCATTTCTGAAACCTGAGATGGAAGAAAGCAGCTCCAGAGCACAACTTGAGGCTGCAGAGACATTTCAGAGCAGCACTGAAAGCCTCCCCCAGCCCCTCCTGCACATCCAGGGGCTCTCCCAGTGACAGAACAAAGGCTGGCAACAGGAACAGGGTGCAGAGGATGCCCCTTCCCCACAGAGCCCCACTCCCTCGGGGTACCCAGCATCAATCCTGGGCACTGATGGGCGGCAGGTGCTGCACAAAGCCTCAACTCACATCAAGAAATCCAAGCCTGGAGCAAAGATCCTTGTCCAGAGTAAAGAAATAATGAAATCTTGCAGTGCTGGAAGCTTTGCCAGACCCCCAAACAGACCCATATCCCATGGCCTGGCACTGAAACAGCAGGAAGGGGTTCAGCAGCCAAAGGTTTGGGGCAGGGCTCACCAAGGGGAAGGAGAGCAGGCAGCAGGGAGAGCTTAAGGAAAATACTAGATTAAAGTTGGAGAAGAGGGAAAAAAGCAGAGGGACTCAAGGACAGAGCGTGGCTGGTGCCATCCCAGAGCCTGACCTTGTCCCACACACACACACACACACCTCAGCACCAAACCACACACCCAAAGCTCTGCACGGCCCGGGAAGGGATGGATGGGGAGGCAGACGAGCAGAAGAAGAAAGGCAGAGGTCAGGCAGCACTCACACGGTTACAGTCATCGGCAGGAAGGGGGGAGCCTGTCCCAGGCCAGCTCCCAGCAGCCCGAGGGAGCGTCCCTTCAGCGGCAGGGGAGGAAACACCGCTGCGCTCAAAGAGGATAAAATCCCGGCTGGGTTACACACGCACAGTGGGGCAGGGGGAAAAGCAGCACAGAGCCGTGACCTCGGAATCCAGCGTGGAGGGATGCAGAGCTGCCATGGAGGCGGCCCTGGGATGGCTTTTTTTGGGGGGGCTGGCTGTGGCCACGGCAGCCCGGCCCCGGAGGAAGCAGCAGTGACGAGGCTGATGAGAGGGCAGAGCTGAGCTGAGAGAGCTCCGCGGAGCTGCGCAGGAGGCAGCGGGCTCTCTGCTCTGCTCTGCTCTCAGATTTCTCCCATCACAGGCCTTTCCATTTTAAAGGAGCAGCTGCCTCGCAGCCTTCTGGCCAGATGTGCTGCTGCTGCTGTGGGGTGGGATGCAGGGAGCTGAGAGGATGGATTTGCCCTTGAAACAAAGGGAATGAAATTCCCAAGGGCAGAATTTCCCACTACCACTGTCACAGCTTTCCCCAAATCTCCTGAAACAGGAGATTTCACTTTTCTCGTGAAAAGTGTGGATATTCAGCTCAGAAAGAAGCCAGGGGATTCCTTGCAGAGGTAAAATCCATTAAGGGATGTTCCAAGCTCCTTTTGAATGGTTGGTACCTCTCCTTTTTTTGACTGCTGACTATGAAATGTGAAGATGCTCGTGTTTCCCAAGGTAACCATTGCAAATCTCTCAATATTCCAAAGATTTGCAGCACTAAAAGCACAGGCCATGAGGAACTGTGTGTGTCAACACTGCAGATTTGGGAGAGAGCTGGTCACTGGCACTCACACTCAGCAACCTCTAGACCAGGAGCAGGAGGATCCTTCACCAAACCAGCACAAAACCCCTCCAATTCCCAGTCCATCCCAGTGGAATTTTTCTGTTCCACCAGAGAATGAAGAAGAAATGCCCTGCAGTTTCAGAAAGAGCTGATGACTGTAACATCCCGAGGTCTCTGTAAGGACAGGAGCACGTTCCAGCTGAAGGAAGCAATTCCCAGATCCCTTTCCCCCATTCACAACCTGCCCCAGTCCCAGGGGAAGCTGAGGCAGCACTGGTGGGGCTCAGGAGCAATTTCTGCTTCAGCTGCTTAAGGCAGAAGGATCAGCATCCCCCTGTGCCTTCAGCTTCCCTCAGCCAGGGCACTGACCAGCAAAACTCCAGTTTATTGTGGGCCCAGCTTCTCCAAAAATTAAAAGGGGAGAACAAAAGGAAATATTCTGTAAAAAATAAACTCTCTGTTTCTGCCCTCCAGTCCTGCCTGCCAATTTATTGGGTTTGATCTCACCCATCCCTGCACGATTTCTCCTCACCTGTGCATTTATCCTTTCTCTGCCCCACTGCACATCAACCAAGCCACTACAAATCCAGAGATTTTGCCTCATCTCATCCCCAGGATTGAGTGAGGCTTGAAATCTTGGAGATTTTACTCAAAGCAGAAGCAGATTAAAGCTGCAGCAAGCCAAGGAGCTCCTACCTTGGGACAGCCTTTCCACCCCATGGCTTTGAGTTAAAAATCTCTGTGAGAAGAGGGAAAAGATGGCATTTACTCCTCACAGACACCAGCAGCAGCAGCTCCAGCTGCTCACTCCACTCCTCAGCACAAAAACAGACACTCTGTGGTCCAGATGTGATGTCTGACATCATATTTTTGAGTTTTATTAAGTGGATGCACATCTCCACCTCCCAGGAAGCCTTCTGCAATGGGAAACTCCCCTTTTAAACTGGATTTTGGCTGAAAGAAGCTAAGGGAGATGTTTTATTATGTGCATTTTCACATATTATTTGTCTTTTCTCCTGGTTAGACCCACAGATGGAGGTCTGTGGGTCTAAAATCACTTTTTACTTCCCCTTGAACAGCACACCAGCTCCCAGAACATCCCCCAGGAAACTCTACATGCAAATAACATTTGCATTGTCACAGTGGATTTGCAATGATTCACAAGGAAAAGATGTCAGGAAAAAAAAAGGGTGAAGAGCTGCACCCCATCCCAGCCCTTTTCACTCAAACACCAGCTTTGTGTCACTGCCCTCAGCAGCTGCCCCACACAGGGTGACAAAGCAGGGGACAAAGGCAGTTCCAGAGGGGTTTTTGTGCAGCAGGAACACTCATGGGCTGACTCACACCTTGCTTGCTGCTGCCAGCCCAGCTGGAACGTTCCCTGCAGGAAGGAAGGTGGGTTTCTGTGACAGGCACACAAAGAGGTGGTGCCCACACTCTGCTCTTCCTCAGGGTTTGGAGGCAGACCCAAATCCAAACTCACTTTCAAGTTATTGCAAAAGCACCAGGGTTGTGATGAGGGACCCTGTGAGAGCTCAGCAGCCTCCAAGCCTTGTCCAGAACAGTTTTAGAAACTTCCCATCTGTGGGGGATAAAACTCCTCAGGGATCTGAGTGCACCAGGACCCTTCCTGCCACGGCTCTGTGCTGGAAAAGGGGCTCAGAATGCTGTGCCAAAGGGAAAAGGACAGAGGCAGAAAGATGCAGAATAAACAAGCACTAAAAACATAAATAATATGGGATTCATCCATTTTCAAACTTTGACCTCTTTTCTGCTCTTTCCACGAGTTCCTGGGAAAATTCAAGCAGCCAACAGAATTTCTTCAACTTGTCTCTGTCACAAACTTTCCCCTGGTTCCCTAGAAAGCTGTGTGGTGAGTTTTGATTCACTATTTGAGAAATCTTTATTTGATTGCCCAGAGCAACAGCAAACCCTGGAGCTGCACAGATAAAGGAACTAAGATGAGATGCAGGGTTTATCAAAGACAGAGATCTTAAAGTTAACTCTGCTTCCCCATTTAGATATGAGCTCTATGTAAATCATTTGGATTTACAGCCATATAAATGTAAATAATTCTGATTTATTTGGGGTTTTTTGTGTAAATAGTTTTTTTTATTATCTCTTGTAAACTGCCACTCACTTCCCTCTCTATTTCCAGCCTTGCTTTCCTCTCTTCAACAGTTTCTCCACCTTAGGCTGAGTCTAAGGACTGATATTTCCTCTATTTCAGCACCTTAGCTTTTAATTAAAACACACTTTGCACCCTTAAACCTGAGGGTGCCTCGGTGCTGTGACAAAGAACAAGTCCTTGGATCAAGCAGGACCAGGCTGATGAATTTGGGGTAATTTGGTGAAAATTCCAGGCAATTCATGCATAACTTTGCCTCCTTTCAGTGATTTTGGGTTCTCTGATGTGCACAATTCCAAATCTGTGGCTCCACCCCAGCCTTACCCACCCCTGGAATTATTTGAAGTCAAGCACAATTACTTGGACCCTCTACCTCACCTTTGTCCTTACACAGAATTAGTGTTTAAACATCTGAGCAACTCAGACTTAATTCACCACCTCTTTTTACCTCTGTGAGGTAAAAAAAGGAATTCAGATTTCATAAATAGCGACATGAAGTGACTCACCCAGGCAATCAAAGCACTGAATTCCCATCACCTCCCATTAAATCCTTCCTTCCAAAACCCCCCTAAAACGACTTTGCCATCCCAGAGATGGAGTGAGGCTCCCCCTCAGCACGACCCAGCACAGCAGAACTTACATGGATTTGCAGAGGGACAGCTTTTTCCTCAGGGAGGTGACGCAGGGGTGGCACACCTGCCTGGGCTCCTGGACCATGGCAGCACCTCCCAGCCCTGCAGGCAGCAGCAGCACTCCCAGCTCAGGAGGAAGAGCTGCCAGAGAGCCCCAAATGCAGCCAGAGAAAGGCAAGAACGTTCAGGCTTCTCCTAAAACATCCCAGAGCTGGAGCAGGGCCCTTGGGAGTGCCTGGCTGTGAGGATCCTGCCTGGGAGGGTTCCAGCCCTCCTCAGCTCTGTGCTCTTCTTTTTTTATTCATCTCAGAATCAACTCAGCAGCTCTTGGATTTTGGCTGGGGCAGCTCCTTTCAGCACTTTCCCAGCTGTCCTGGGGTGGGTGCAGCTCGTTCCCTGCCCTGAGCACCCTGGGCTGCTCCTGCCCTTGCTCTGGGATGCCAGGGCAGTGTGCCAAGGCAAGGTGCAGCTCCCAGGGTACAGCACCTGCCTGCCTGCCCTCCTTCCTGCTCACATCCTGCTGCTCTGATGGAATCCTGGGGTTTTAGGGGTTTTTTTTAAGAGCTGGTGTACAACAGTCAATGGATAAGTGACCAGAACTGCCCTGGAGTTCTTCAAAAAAAGGAAGTTCAGAGATTCAAATCTGTGCTTGGAGGACTCTTTGTCAAAAAAATACCACCTAAAAGCAGCAAAAAAAAAAAATTTCCTCCCTGTTTGATTTCTGAGGGGGTTTAAAAGATTCAAGATGCCTCAGAAACCACCTTTATCTGTGTTGTTTGTAATAGCAAACAAAGGCTCTGTTATCCTCCTCACCAATTCCTGCCCAGCTCACATTAAAAGGTGTGTTTGAGTTATTTTTTGGTGAGGTTTCATGAGCACAAACCACCAATATCCAAAGGAAGACTGTACCAGTGGAGGCTGAGGGAATTACATCAGCAAATGAGACCAAAAAAAAAAGTAGAAAATATAATTTACAATCCCTCACATGGATAATTTTAGGATCCATGAAAAGAGAGGTTGATTGTAATTAAATTTAGGCAGCAGGAACGTTGCTGGTCCTAAATAGAAGAGGTCAGGAGGCTCAGCATTGCTCTGGCTTTGCATAAATAATTCTGAGATCTGCCTGTGCTGCTGAATTCTGCCCCTTCCAGCCAGGAAAATACTGTTGGCACCAACCTAAATGCTGCTTTTAAATCCACCTGAAACAGGCAGCACTTCCAAAGGATTCCCTGCTGCTACACCCACAAATTCATCAACAAATCCTAACCCTGCTTACCCTGTGGAATTCCAGCTGAAATGGAACAGCAGCACCTCACACTGAGGTGATGCCCTCAGTCACACTCTTCATTTCCTGGCTGCAAACACTCAATCAGGGGTGTTTTGTTAATTAATCCAGGCTCCACAGCCATGGGGAGATGGATAATTGGAGTGAAACGTGGAGGAAAAGGTGAGTTCCAACTCCCAAGGGCTGATTCTGAGCCAAACCCCCCCCTGTGGGATATTAATTGGCTCCTTAGGGTCACTCTCAAATGAGTCAATTCCTCTTATTTTAGGGGCTGGATGCATTTCCCCACTTCCAAATTGATGAAAAATACAGTTTTTAAACATTGCTAAGACCAACAGAAATCACATTTCTTTTTAGATGAATCTGAGAAGTGCAAGGAGAATAAACCAGTGATAACTCAAGGCTCACAGTTCACACCCAGTACATGAAAACTCAGCACATTCAGGCTCCAAATTTGACCTCCAAGACGCAGCAAAACTCCTCATCATGTGGCTCTGAGCAAAGCAACATTCATAAATCACACACCAAAATAAACATCAAAAGTGGGGTTTCAACAGCTTTTGTGCCAATGCTGCGATTTGAAATGGTCATTAATCAACCCAAATTAAAGTTTGCTCTGGAACTCCCCAGCAGTTCTCAGCCAGGTGCTGCACACAGCTCCAGGACTGCCACAACACATCTAAAGTGAATAAAACAACCCAGAGCCTGTCTTTGCTGAGGGCTGGATCCACCCAAGAAATTCCATTTGTGCATTTTTAATTTATATATAATACAATTTAATTTTTTTTGCTAATTGCCAGCACACAGAACCTCTGATGGAGTTTGGGGGATGAGCCTCAGAACACAATTCTGGCTGTTTCAAGGGCTCAGTGCATTGTCCTGCTTTCAAGGCGATGAAAAATGCAGCTTTTCACACATCGATGAGACCAATTTAAATCACTTTTTTGTTTTTAAACAGCTCTGTGAAGTACAAAGGTAATGAATGAGGGCCTGGAGCACTCAGGAGGTGCTGTCCCATGTACAGACTCACCTGTCCTCACGTGTGCAGGGGCTCAGGAAGCGCGCGGAGTCATCGTCGTGGCTGCTCTGCTGGCTGCTCTGCTGGCTGCTGCAAGGGACAGCACAGTTAGGGCTGGGCAACATCCTTTGGAGCACACAGCTTTAAATCCAGAGCACAAACACCAGATCTGTGACCTCTGGAGCATTCAGCTTCAAATCCAGATTGAGGAAAACATCTTTGTGTCCTCTAGAACATTCAATTTAAATCCAGATCACAGGAAACATCTGTGTGACCTCTGGAACACTCAGCTTTAAATCCAGAGCATGGAAAACATCATTGTAACCTCTAGAACACTCATCTTAAACCCAGATTGGGGGAAACAGATCTTTGTGTCCTCTGGAACACTCAATTTAAATCCAGATCACAGAAACCTCTCTGTGACCTCTGGAACACTAAGCTTTAAATCCAGATTGAGGAAAACAGATCTTTGTGACCTCTGAAACACTCAATTTAAATCCAGATCACAGAAATTATCTCTGTGACCTCTGGAACACTCAGCTTTAAATCCAGAGCACAGAAAACAAGTCTGTTTGATCTCCTCTGGAACATTCAGCTTTAAATCCAGAGCACAGAAAACAGATCTGTTTGATCTCCTCTGGAACATTCAGCTTTAAATCCAGAGCACAGAAAACATCTGTGTGACCTCTGGAACATTCAGCTTTAAACCCAGATTGAGGAAAACAGATCTCTGTGACCTCTGGAACACTCAGCTCTAAATCCAGATGACAGAAAACATCCTTGTGACCTCTGGAACACTCTGCTTTAAGTCTAGGTCAAGGAAAACACAGACAGAGCTGGGTAATCTCTGGAACACTCAGTTTAAATTCAAATGGAGAAAAACACAGTCAGAGCTGAGGAACCTCCTCTGGAACACTCAGCTTTAAACCCTGATTGAGGAAAACAGACCTGTTTGACCTCTGGAACACTCAGTTTTAAATCCAGATCACAGAAAACATCTTTGTGACCTCTGGCACACTCAGCTTTAAACCTAGGTCAAGGAAAACACAGACAGAGCTGGGAAACCTCCTCTAAAACCCTCAGTTTTAAATCCAGATTACAGAATACAGATCTGTTTGACCTCCTGTGGAAGGCCCAGCTTAAATCCAGACCAGGGAAAACACAGACAGAGCTGGGTAATCTCTGGAACACTCACTTTAAACCCAGATCACAGAAAACAGATCTTTGTGACCTCTGAAACACTCAGCTTTAAATCCAGATCAGGAAAACACAGACAGAGCTGTTTGACCTCCTTTGGAGCACTCAGCTGATTACAGATCTTTGTGACCTCTGGAACTCACTTTAAATCCAGATGCAGGAAAACCAAACACAAGGTTCACATTTGGGGTTGGAAAGAGGAAACAGCAGGAGGCAGTGAATTTATACCTGACTCACAACTGGCACGAGGGTTTGGAGTCTCCTGATCTCACTTTGGGACAGATCCCTGAGAACTTCCTGAAGCATCAAAGTGACCTGGGCAGCATCTCCTCATTCCTTACAGCCACCCATCCCAGCACCGGGCTGCTGGGGGTCCATCCCCACCCCAGGCCCGGGCAGAGCAAGAAAAGAGCAGGAAAAACCAACTTTGGAAGAGGCCAAGCACTGAATTCCTGGTGAGATTTGCAAGCTGAGCCCACAAGATGTCACTGTCCCCTCTGGAACGGGTGTGTTGTGGAGATAATTGTTATTTACTGCACATTTATCCTGTGGAGTTCTCCTCAATCCCCCCCGTGGCAGCTCCAGGGGCTCCTCAGGATTCCCACATTCCATGTCCTCTCCTGCTGAGCTGATTCTGCCTCCAGGTGAGGCTGGAGGGGCTCCTGGGCAGGATTTACATCTGCTCTGCTGGGTACCACCGGCTCTGAAATCCTGGCAAACCCCAATCGAGCAGCACAAACTGGTCTGGGAGCTCAGACAGGGGTAAATTGCTCTGTTGGGAGGGTCTAACTCGTTAAATCAAACTCATTTCAGTCTGTATCACCTGCACTGGACACATCTCATTGTGCAGAGGCACAGAAATAAAAATATGGGATTAAAAAACCTCCACCAAAATTACATTTTTTCATTCTAAAGAACAATTTTTATCCAGTAACATCTGTTTTGGGGGGAAACAGTACCAAAACTGCAAATTGCACATTTCCACGAGGTGCACTTGGTAATTAAAACAAATTAAAGGATGGATTTTCCCTTCTCTCTTCTGGTGAGAGTTTTTTTGCCAAACAATTTTCAGTTTTCTGCGAAGAATAAAAAGCCAGTGACTCTTAATTTCAGTCAATATTTTCCTCAACCCCCTTCATTTTGACCAGCTGCTTCTCTGAGGCTCCACCTGAGAGAACAGGACGTTTCTGAGAGCAGCACACCTGGCAGAGGGACACCCTCAGTGTTTGGGAGGCATCACCTGGCACTGCCCAGCGTTTCTGCCCCTCCTGAGCACGGCACAGAGCTTTGGTGCTGTGAGGAGAGACAGGAGAGCAGGCTGAACCTCTCAGAAAAGGTAATTAGTGATCAGGATTATAAAAACCCTTGGAAAAGCAGAACTCAGCCTCTGAGGCTGAGCATGGGAAACCACAGAACTCCTGAAATGAGGGGAGAATTCTGTGCTGCTCCAAGCTGAAAATCAATAGTTGGGTAAGAACAACACGTTCCTAAAAGCAAATTAACCTTTTTCTTGCACTTCTGAGCCTCATTATGGCCCAGTGCACAGAGAGAAGCACATTCACCCTCCTCTGCCAAAAGAATCCCCCCTTTTGCTCAGAGGAAACACTGCAGGGATCATTTCCATCATTTCTTTCTGCATAGAAAACCCTCCCAATCAAACTCTCCCATTTGGGTTCAGCTGGAGCCCAACTTACCCCAGGAGAATTCCCAGTCTGTCCCAGCCCAGCAGTGCTGGGAGCACCACGTGAGAGCTCCCTTTGGGACAGCCAAAATGAACCTTAGACCTGTTCCTGCTCATCCACCTCATAAAGTTCACGTTTCAAATGGAGGTTTAAAATTTAACAGAAGCCGGGCCCTGCAGCTCATTGAAATACAACACCTCAGCTCGAGATTGGGAGCAATTAAACACTCAGAGAAAAATCACTTTGAGCCCCCCCGTCCCCTCCAGCGTGAGCTGTTTCACCAGGAGAGTCTTTTGCATCAAACTTTGGGAGCTTTTCACACAAAAGAAAATGATTTCAGCCTCCTGGTTATCAGGCAGTGGGGCTGTTAAATCGACTGAAATGCTCAGAGTGGTTGAAACGCAGAACCTGCTGTTTTGTGATGTTTTTTTTCAGTCCATTTGAGGAGAACCTGCTATTAAGTGTTCCTCTGGAACGGCACAGTGACAATCTAAAATATGGGATAATGAAGGGAGGTAAAGCAAGGTGGGATTTGTACTGAGGAATAACACAGAGAGAAGCGTTCAGACAGAATTTTGTATCCACAGAGAAAATAAAAAGCTGGATAAACCACTCAGGAAATCAGCAAAACAAGTCTCATTCCAAAGCCCAGCAGAGAGAAACCTGAATTTGGACAAGGTTTAAATCTCCAGCCCAGGGTGTCCCTTTTGTTCTGATCATTTCTAAGACAATAAAAACACTTAAAGGTTTGTGCCCTGTGGTTTTCCCCTTAATTCTCATGCAAACTCCTTAGTTATTACTTTAGAGAATGAACAAAATGCCTCAACACAGATTAACCAGGCCTTTTAACAATTAAATCTGTGAAGATTCTGCTTCCAGCACTCCTCAACCAAACAATTCACCCAGGCAACCCAAGTATAAAAACCTCATTTTTCTACTGACTAAACCCAGGTGTTCTAATCCCACACACTTTGTTTCCAGCAAATTCGAATTTGTTGTTGTTGCCTTAATTATTTCAATATTTCTCTTGCACTTGGGAAGTTATGAGCTATAAACTAGATTTTGTATTATTATTATTTATTTTAAAAGGCAGGGAAGTCTCATTTTATTCAGATTTCAGGCTCTGAAGGACAAGGCAGAGCCAGGATCTCTGGTTTTATGCATGAGCAGCTTTCAGAGCTGAGCAGGTCTCCCAGCAGGAGATATTTATCATGATTCCACAAAGTTCAGGCACTCAGGGCAATTTTTTTTTGCACACCAAGAACCTTCTGGAACTCCTGTGCCCTCCAGGTGTGGGTGATAAACCCAATGGACTTTTAAATCTCCAGGTGTGTCTGGCAGAATTTTAATCCAAGGACATTTTTTTTTTCCCAAAGTTGGGGATGAATGGGATAAGGAGAGAAATGGGACAGAAAGAGCTGACCTGGAAAAATGTCCTGTGTCCTGGAAAATGGGATCACTGGAAAATTGGAACATTATCCAAAAAAATCACAGCTATCAGTGAGAATTCCAGGTGTGAGCCCAGATGAGAATTTTGTCTTCACTTTGTTTAATTAACCCCTTTATTCATAAGGCTTTGGGTTCAGTATCACCTGTTCTTTTAAAAAAAAATTGAATAATTGACAATTGGCCATCAAGGATAAGAATTCTCCTGTTTCCAACCATTGTGGCAACAGTTTTAAACTAAAATCTACCAAAATATTCCCAACACACGAATATTTTCACCATCAGATTTGGGGACTGAAGGATCTGCAGGTTATAATCAAACACATCAAGGTTTCAGTTAAAATGTACACATTTTTTATTTGTTATTTGAACAACTAAAGGCTTCTTTTTATTCTCACAGCTGCAAGCACAAAGACTTGACTCTACCCACCTGCCACCTAGAAATAAAATAATTATAGTGGCTGAAAATCAGCCACCAGGCAGAGGATGGCAGTGCCAACACCTGGTGTGAGTTATGGCTCCTTCCAAACTGGCAAAGAAGTTCCAATCATGCCTTTTAAAGGGTTTTTACACTGACAAAAATCCATATAATTTTAAGCCAGAGCTCACTATTTTAAGTCTAGATTTGTAATGAAAATGGAATATTTTAGAGGGTGATGTGCAAAGGGCCTCCATTTGAAAATTGAAGAATTTGAAAAAGAAGAATTTTAAATCCTTCTGGAAAATTCCCAGCTCCAAACCTTCCCATAACTCAATTCCAAGGCTGGGGAGGGTGTAAAGCCACGTTTGCAGCCTGAACCCGTTGGAAATGATCAAATAAAAGATAAGACACAACTGTAAATGTCACCTAGATGCCACCTAGACCCCCAAAATAGTGTCAGTTCAATTCCGGGGTTGTGACCCTGCAGTAAAATCATCACCTCTTCAAAGGGGCAGCACCGAGTCCTCCCCTCTCACCTCATTTATTTCACAAAGGAAAAACATCATCACCAACCTCCCCCTCTGGCCGGACAAACCCTGTCACCAAAATCTCATTGACCAATTCACAGCAGCCTTGCACTGGGAGGAGAATCTGTGGAAAACCACTGAGATAATGGGAATTAATTGTTCAATTCCATCGGGAATTAATTGCCCAATTCCATCGGGAATTAATTGCTCAATTCCATTGGCAGGCTCTGTGCTGGGCACGGATGGCCCAAAAATGGCAAATATTTGCTGACCAGATAAGATCAACAACATTTCAGTGTGTAAATCACTCCTTTTCTAAAGCTCTTGGGTGACTGCTTGCCCTAAACCACACAAATACTGCCAGGCAAATATTTTAAAAGCAAACCACAAACTGCTGCACGAAGGCAGTGAGATTCAGCCAAAAAATTAATAAGTAATAATTAAAAAAAAAACACCAAAGCTGGTGGAATCCACAGTTTCTTGGCACAGAAAAGCAGAAACAAATGGCAAAAAATCTGCAGTGGCAGCAAAGAGCACATCAGCACTCCCAGGAGACAGGCATGGAGCTGAAAAAGCAAAAAAAAAATCACTTTTCTGGGAGAACTTTAGGCCTCATTTGAACCTGCAGGTTCCAAAAGGAAAAAGTTACATTAATACTGAGTTGTTACCAAGCCATGATTTGTGTGTTTTCAAAATTCAGCACCACACAGAGGGAACTTTGTGCTCGTGGCTTCTCCAAAGCCACCAAAAAAGCAAAGCAGAGAAGAGCAGCTGCTCCCCAAACACTTGAATCGCCCAAATCCTCAATGAACCAACCCCAGCTATGAGCAAAACTGGGGGGAAACAAAAGCATTNAACTTTAGGCCTCATTTGAACCTGCAGGTTCCAAAAGGAAAAAGTTACATTAATACTGAGTTGTTACCAAGCCATGATTTGTGTGTTTTCAAAATTCAGCACCACACAGAGGGAACTTTGTGCTCGTGGCTTCTCCAAAGCCACCAAAAAAGCAAAGCAGAGAAGAACAGCTGCTCCCCAAACACTTGTCTGGCCCAAATCCTCAATTCACCAGCCCCAGCTACGACCAAACTGGGGGGAAACAAAAGCATTTGTCCCTTCCATGGTGGAGCCACCAGTTCTTTGCACAAACCAGATTTTAACAAGAATTGCAGCAGAAATGAGCGAGCCCAGCACACACCCACTTCCCAATTCTTGCTCAGAGAGGAGCAGCCCCATTTCCTCCCCTCTGAGCCACAGCTGGGACGGGGAAGTTCAGCAAAAACTGAACAAACTGAGAAGTGCAAAATTTCGAGGGGCTCATTCTGCAGCTTCTGTGGCTGTTATAAATACATTTTATGTATTTATATTATTGTATTATTGGCTTTTTGCAAATATTAAATTGAATGCTGTATATATAACAGGATAACCTTGCTGTATGAATATAATTTTTATTTCTGCTGTTAACAAAATTTAGAAATAGTTGTGTGATAAATATATTTTAGACCATAGAATAAGATTAAAATGGAAACTATGTGATGTTAAAATGCTTTTATTCATGTAATTAATTCAGGGAATGATGATTCCTCACATTTGTGGATTATCCTGTCTGGATGAAGGAAACAGTGAAAGAACCCCAAAAGGATTTATTGACTCCCCATCATCAGGGAGTGTGAAAACAACAGGATGGAACCACGAGGAGAAGTAAAATACATTGATTTAATCTACAGGATGGCATGAAGACAAGTCAAAGGTTAAAAACAAGCCAAGAACATCTAAAGGAATGTTTGAATAATGCACGATGGCCTATGAATATGCAACAGGCTGATGAAATAAAAGAAAGTATTTTAAAAGGGTGTTTCCAAGAGAGTGAGGTGTGCTCCTGGCTGAAGAGCTGAAACTCTTGGCTGAAGCACCCGGGGTTGTCAATCTTTTGTTTTATTTCTGTCTCCTTATTTTTATTTCTTTCTCCTATATTTATTTCATGTCCTTTTTATTAAACTCTTCACACTTTACCAAGAAAGTGAAGCTCGTTTTTCAGTGACCAAACCTCAGCCCAGAGCTCCCCAACCACCCCAGCCCAAGGCTGGAGCTGCTCCCTCTCCACCAGCAAACACCTCCACGATGTTCCCAAAGCCTTGCATCACTTTTCCATAATGGAACAGGCTCTAGAACCTTAATCTTGAAGCTTTTTAGTTTTTTTTTTTCCTCAATCAGCAGTTTCTTAGGGTAAAAATAAAAAAAAAAAATCACATCACTCAGCTTCCTTCCTCTGGAAAATACCACAATATTTTTCACACATGTTGGAGTCAAGAGAAAGGGGAATGACCAATAATTTATTCCCAGAAATGCTCAGAGTGAATTTCAATTTAATTAAGGAAAACAAAAGCATTATGGGCTACTTGAAACTAAAGGCTCATTTATCTTTATAAGCCAATTCAAAATATCTAAATAATATTTTTAGGTCAAGTTCCAGCAAATCAGCAGTTCACTGTTAACTGATTTATATCACTAGAGGGATCTAAAGACAGTTTTTTAAGGAAAAAAAGGAGAATTTTTACCTCAGAACATGAAGGGAAGCAGCCTCAGAGCCCAGTGCTGAGCAGTGCTGGAGCCTCCCCTCATTTGTTGCACCCTCTGAGATAAGTTATCAGGATTTCATCTGAAAAACCTCCCATTTGCAAAGCTGGCAGCTCAGGAAACCTCCAGCTCCTCAGCACAGACACTTCCCTGAGCTGGGATGGAATTCTTCTCATAATACACTTCATTTTTAGTGTGGTAGAGACACTTCAGGACTTGGACAAGTCTTTCCTTTTGGATGAATCCCCAGTGAGTGTCGGATTTTCCAGCAGAAACCCAACCTGAGTAAATTCATCTATAGAAATGTCAAGAGCTGCTGCACAAGCTGCTCCTCCCTGATCCAACAAAATCCACAAGTTCTGCACCTTTTGGAGCACCAACTTCTCCTCTTTAACCAGTCCTGATCCCAGGCCTAAGGGAGAGCTGTCCTTAAATTGAAGCCTGAACGATCTACTCAGCAATTCTTGCCCCAAAATCACGTGCAGGTCCCGAAATCACAAGCAAAGGGTGGCTTGAAGAGGTAAATAATGAATTAAAGCTGATTAAAAGCTCATGCCCACATCAATAATGCACGCAGGTTGCATGCACAGCAAAATGCCACAAGGTTGGCCCTGAAGAAAGAGACATCATCAGGTCTTAATTTAAAATAAAATTAAATTGTGCACCTGTGTGCAGAGTTCATGGTTTATAAAGGTAAATAACTTCATTACCTGGGTGAGGTGTGGAGGAGGAGCTGCCTGCATCCCTCGTAAAAACCACCCTATTCATCATCTGCACAGCGACCTTGAGGTTTGCACCATCATCCTTTGATCAAAGCCACGTCCCAGGGCCAGTCCTACCCCCGAGGAATTCCCTTCCTGCTCCCTCACCTCCATCAGGGGCAGGAAAGGCTCTCACAGCCAAACCTGGCGTTTCATGGGAGGGAAAGGAACAGTCTCCTCCCAGCCCTAACAGCTCCCAGAGAACCAGCAGGCAAACAAATTATCCCAATTATCCAGGCTGTTAAAAACTAACCAGGAGGTTGGACGAGACCTGGAGCATTGAGGCAGCGCCGGGAGTGCTGGAAGCGTTTGTTTATTCATTGGATGCTCGCTGGATGCTGATGGTCACAGAGCTCGGGGCTGTGTGAGCAGAGCCCGGCTGGAGCACAGGCTGCTCCCTCCAGGAGCCAGCTTTCCTTGGGAAAACCCTGCCACAGGTATCCGGGGAGAAAAGCTACCAACAGTGACATTCCAGCAGCTCGATGGCAGCTCAGCCAGAGAAATGGAGTGATTGGGAGCAAAGGGTGTGTGTTTGTGCAGTGGGAGCAAAGCCTGGTGCCTGCTCCTTTTGCCAGGGGAAATTTGGGGATCTGAACTGCTGATGGGATTCCTGCACTGCTGATGGGATACCTGCACTCCCAATGGGATTCCTGCATTCCCGATGGGATACCTGCTCTCCTGATGGGATTCCTGCACTCCTGATGGGTTCCTGCATTGCTGATGGGATTCCTGCACTCCCAATGGGATACCCACACTCCCCATGGGATTCCTGCACTGCTGGTGGGATACCTGCACTCTCAATGGGATTCCTGCACTCCCCATGGGATACCCATGATCCCAATGGGATTCCTGCACTCTAAATGGGATTCCTGCACTCCCGATGGGATTCCTGCACTCTCAATGGGATTCCTGCACTCCCAATGGGATACCCACACTCCCCATGGGATTCCTGCACTCCTCATGGGATTCCTGCACTCCCAGCACAGGGTGGCACCCTTTGGGAACCCCTGTGACACCTGGGCAGCCCAAGCCCTGTCACTGTGTGAACCCCAAGTGACTGAATGAGATGAAAGCTTGGTGAATGAGCTGCTGCACAAATCCCTCCAGCCCAGCTGTCCCTGCTGGCCTCAGACAAAGGGATGGCACCCAGGTGACACAGCAGCATCTGTCACACGCAGCAGTGGCACAGCAGAGCAGCAGCACAGAGCAGGTGCTCTCTCTGACCCTGCTAAAGCAGCAGGAGCAAACAGGCAACATCTGTTTTACAGCAAAACAGCTTCTTGCCCTAAAAAAGTTGCATTTCACTCAGGGCACAGCAGAGTTTACCCTGCGTCCCTTTCAAATCAATGTCACAAAACCCCTCAGGGATCACCACCCCTTCCATGGCCAGCTCCCCACACACTCTGTGCTGTTTCCTGCTGGGCTGTGAGAGGGTGATCCCTGCACTCTGGCAGCCCACAGGCTCAGCACAGTGACCACCAAACCGGGCTGTTCCACCTGGGGAGGGGACAATTCCAGCTGGGAACACACATTTCACGTGGCAGAAGGGGCAGATCTGGAGCAGCTGCACATGAAGGAATGAAGGAGGTGCCACGCTGGCTCTGCTGTGCTAATGCCACCTAAGCCATCCACCACTCCTCCTTTTTTTCCAGTCACTGCTTAGGAAACATCACCAAAAACTCCCTGGGAGATGAATAAGCAGGAAGCTGTCAGCATGGCCGTGTAAATAACACGTGTACAAGGAAACTCAGTTGTTTCTGCTGCCTTCACATGAAAAGAAATGCGTCTTGGCCTGCCTGAAACTCATTCATCATCAATAAATCCCAGTTAAGCCCTTCAGCTGAATGATTGGATCCTTCATCCTCTGAACTTCAAGCCATAACTTCAATATTCTGACACTCCAGCATGTGCCTCATGCATTATCTTTCCCATTTTGTGTGCTGTGCCTGAATCACTGCTTGCATCACCACTATGTGGAAATCAGAATTATTTCCTGAACCAAGTGATATTTTTCAATGTCAGCTTGCTGAGAGGGATTACCAGATCCTCAATGGCAGGCATTCATGGATGGAAGTTCTTGAAAAATTAATTAGCTGACAGAGTGACCTTGCTAAAGGGACCTGATGCAAGAAAAATTACCACGTAATCAGATTGGACATTCAGAGCTCTGCCCTGTAAACACACAAGTGAGTCAGTGTGGTTTGGGGGGGGTGCAGAAATGCTGAAGGTTTCTCTTTTTTTGGAAGTGCAGCCCATCCTTTAAACACAGCCCCACACACCAGCTGCAACCAGGGGAAGGAAACTTGGCCTACACTAAACCAGCCTAAAGAGTTATAAAGTGGTCATTTCTTGGAGTCATCTTTAACATTGTGTTTTTGGGGCCTTCAGGAGAGGCAGATTGTCAAAGGAAGAGTTAATTCCATGTGGGGTGCCCTGCAGAGGGTTACATAAGGTGCAGCTTTATCTCTGTGTGGCCACACAATACACAATTAATGCCTGGGCATTAATTCCCCGTGTTGACAGGCTCTTGGAGGTCTTTGGGAATGATTTGTGCCCCTTTGAGCCAAAGGACTGTGTGACTTTCAGGTCTGGAAAGCTGCCAAGGACTGAGCCTGGACACCTTGACACACAGACCCACTGGGCTGCCTGCTTTCTGTCTCTTGTCCTCTCTTTGTGCCAGTACTGAGCTAAAGACACCAAGGGACGTCTCAGTGGTGGGAATGAGCATCTCCACTAAACCCTGGCACAGCTTTGGCATCATCATCATCATCACACACAGGTAGAGGCAGCAGAGAGGTCACTCCTGTCTCTCAGGGTCTCCTCAGGACACCTGGGTGAAGATAAATCTTCTCACCCACTGGCTGTGTGTGGCCTGGAGGGCCACGAGCAAGGACAGAGCCTGGGCCTGCCCTTCCCACAGAGCTCCCAGGCCTTTTGCTCTTTTCCCAGCGCATCCAACCAACACCGGGGCAACATTCCAGCCAAGAGGTGAGGACACACTGCGGGGAGAGGCACCTCCAGGGGAACAACTGACCCTTCCAGCCTAGTTTGGCCTGTCCCAGCATCACCTTGGGAGCAGAGCAGAGGACCTACCTGCTCTCACTGCACTCCTTCTTCTCTCGGACGCGCAGCCACTTGCGCAGGAGGAAGCGCTTGCGGCGGGGGGAGGCACTGGGAGTGGAGCAGTTGGACCAGGGGGTGTCCTCGTCGCTCGAGGGGGTGATCTCAATGGACGGCAGCTGCAGGTATTCCTTGCTGGAGGAAGGCGAATCCTGGCACCCG
Organism: Alaudala cheleensis; assembly: GCA_013398995.1. NCBI lineage: Eukaryota > Metazoa > Chordata > Aves > Passeriformes > Alaudidae > Alaudala > Alaudala cheleensis. Next base: position 30,283 of record VWYE01026864.1, read on the forward strand.
CCGGCCTCCAGGCTCTGCTCCTGCACGTTCTTCATCCGCCTCATCTTGAAGCGCTTCCTGCGCAGGGTCGGCGTGGAGGAGCTGGACCAGGCGCAGCCGCCCTCCAGCACCTGCTGCTCGGGGACCCGCAGCGCCGGCAGCCGCAGGGTTTCTGTCATGTTGGCAGCTGGCATCGGACTCCCTTTCCTCCTTTCTGCTCCCACCCCCCAAAGGCGCTGCTAGCCGCGGTGCGGGTGTAAAGCACACCGAGCCTTTTCCTCCTCCCCCTGTGCCCGGCGCTGCCCTCCCTCCCTCCCTCTCAAGCAGGAAACCTCATGTTCTTCACGTGCTCTCGTTTAACAACCAGCGGGGCCGGCAGGGGGATGGATGGGGCCGCACGGACGTGCCACAAGGGAAGCCAGTTTCGGGTTTCTTTTCTCCTTCTCTCCAGCGAGTCCCTGCCCTGTCTCTGTCTCGCAGCGGGTTTGGCACTGACAGCGAGGGCTTGGCCGGGTTTCAGCTCCCCTGCCCAGCCCCGCTTTGCCTCCCGCTGGATTCGGGGAAGGACAATTCTCCCGGGGCTGCTCTAGGAAAACTCGGCTGTGGTTCTTCTCAGGCAAGCATGGAGTGGAGCGGCGTGGAGCTGTGGGGAGGGCAGAGAGAGAGACAAGAGGGAGGGGAGGAACAAGGCTCGATAAAAATCAGGGAAAAAAAAAAAGAGTGGCAGCAGCAGCAGCAGCAGCACGTTGTGTTTATGTAGGGGCAGCTGTCGCGAGTGTGACCGCGCTCCTAATCCCGAGAGCCGGGGTTTTGTTACCGAAAATGCCGCTGCTACAAATGCACCGTGGAAAAGGGGGAAGGAGGGGGAAGAGCCTCCCGGAGGAGCCAGTCGGGCAGGGTTGGTCGCTTTTGTCCCACCCTCCTGCTCAGCCAGAACTTTCGGCCTTCTTTCACAATAATTCCCTTTTTTTTTTTTGGTTGTTGTCCCCACTGACTGCTCGCAGAGAGGGCAGAGGAGGAGGGGGATTGAGGAACAGCCACAAAAATCAGCAGCAGCAGAACTGGCGGCGCTTTTAGCTCAGTTTCACCCGAGTGAAAGCTGATTTAAAAGAGCTCTCGTGGGGCGATGCTGCTTCCAAAATGCCCGTGGGGGATGGAGGGGGTGAGGAACCCACAGAGACACCACAAAGGACAGCGACACGAGCAGGACGGGACAGAGCAGGGACAATTCTCAGGCATCCACACACCAAGGGAGCCCCAGCGAGGGTCGGACACTCGGAGCAGCAGCCACAGGACACGGCTTGGGAAGTTCTGGTGGCGAAATCAGATCAGCAAAAATGCTGTGACAGATTCTCTGTCAGCATCCTCTGAGTTTTGCTGACTGATCCTGCATGAGGCCCTATTTTCATGTGGAAAAAAAATATAAAATATAAGTTCCTTAAGGCAGTGACCAAAACTCAGCTGCGTGAATTTGCAGTGTGCTCCCTCCCTCCCTCTCTCTCTCTCTCTCTCTCTCTCTCAAAAAAAGAAAAATCAACACAAGAACCCCTCTTAAATCAACCTGACACAGTTTTCATTGTTTTCATTGTTCAACAGCCTGGGCCTTTAAAAATATTAGCTTCAGGTTAGAAAATATTTGTCAACCCAAATCCAAATAGTTACTCTTGCACGGACTGCCTCGGTTTTGTTTGAAAATAAACTTCACAGGAACTCTGAACATCAGAAACTGCCATCCAGGACACAGATAATGTGTCAGCAAAGGAAGATTTAGAGCAGCAGGAACAAGGGGGAAGGAAAGATTTCAATCAAATGACAGAGCACTTTAAATGCTCAAGTGCTATATTTAATTCCTGCACTGTCCTTTTTGCTCTGCTCATTCTGTAAGTTAATAGCCTGACAGCTCCTCTGAAGGATTTCTGGAGAATCTGTCACCTCGGTCTCCATGCACCAGGTGCACACACACAAACAGAATGCCTTCCACAAACGCCCACTTCAAAAGAGAAACTCAAATAAACGCGGTTTGTTGTTTTCTTTTTTAGTCCAAGGAACAAAAAATCTACACTTCGGACAAAATGCCAATATTTCAAAGGTAGTTTGGGTGGCTTTGCATCTTCTCTGCCTCGGGGGCAGATCCCTTTCCTCCCACATCTTGCCATGATTTCTATCTCCTCACCACACAGCCAGAAGCCTTCCTGGCTACCTCATAATCCCAAAAAATGACATTTCACCTTCTTCCCGGGGCATCTGGCACTCAAACCCGCATAGCACCGCTCCTGAATTTTAACCAAGGGAATGTGAACCTCCACACGATCCCCCTCCCTGCTCTGGGGGAGGGATGAGCAGCCCCTGGGAGATGCTCGGGAAGGTTTGTTCCATGAATTAATGAGTCAGATCTCCCGTGGAATCCTTCATCAGCTGCTCAAGAGCCTCGTTTAATTGCGGCAACAAGTCCAAATGAGGGTCAAAGCTTGCACTCTGGAGCGATCCTTTAGCACAGTGGGCACTGCAAACCCTCCCAGTGCCCACAGCAATTATCTCATTAATCCACACGAGGAGTCTGGGCCAGAGAAGCTTTGGTCACCACTTTGTCACCCAAGGAAAAGCCGGTGCTGTCACCAGGCTGATTTTCCACCCTGAGCCCGCTGAACTCACTTGGAGAAAAAACCTTTTCCCACCTCATTTTTACACGGAAAAGGGAATAATTCTCTGTACCCAGGGAGTGACCAAGGCTCATTTACAGCCCGTTCCCGGCACGTTTTGAGGGGATGCACCTGCCTGATGCTCTGGGGAAAGAGAGGAGCGGTGCCATGAGAGCAGAGCTCCAACACCTGACCCGGAGCGAGAGATTCCAGCACTATTTCTGTCCCTCCCCGAGGTTAATGACTGTCCCTGCAGTTTAATCATCTCCTAATGACGGGTTTATTCCAGCGACAAGGCCCCGGGTTGATCCTTTCTCCTCCTCAATTATTCGGGGTTCTCCAGAAAAGGGCTTGCAAGGGAAGCAATTAGCGAAGAAAAATCTTATTTAAAAAAAATCAAATCCCTTCCCTGAAGAAAGGACATGAACTCATGGCAGCCCAGGTTCTTTGCCAGACTTTTCCAGGCTCTCCTGTGGGTTTCAGGGACAGCAAAATGGGAGGTGAATGCAGAGTAGTGGCTGGCACTGAGAGCACAGGGTGAAAAACCAATTTTATTAATTAAAAGCAGCTATTTTTAAGCACAGGAAATGCATTACAGCTTCTTCAGAAGTTGAACCAAGTTGCTCAGATGCAGGTCTGGCTGCAGAAGCTGTGCCAGGCCAGGGGGAGAGATTGGAACATCCACAGCCTGGGAAGAACTCAAGCAGAATTCCCTTTTTTCCCCACAGTCCAACACCATTTTCAACTTCTTTCCATTCCTGTGCACACAGCTGAGAGTGGCAGGTTCTGCAGCTCAGGCATGACCCTGCTGAGTCAAAATTCTGTTTTTCCAAAGTTCAAAACCATGCAGGGAGCTTTNCGCTCAGATGCAAATCTGGCTGCAGAAGCTCTGCCAGGCCAGGCAGATTGGAGCATCCACAGCCTGGGAAGAACTCGAGCAGAATTCCCTTTTTCCCCACAGTCCAACAGCATTTTCAACTTCTTTCCATTCCTGTGCACACAGCTGAGAGTGGCAGGTTCTGCAGCTCAGGCATGACCCTGCTGAGTCAAAATTCTGTTTTTCCAAAGTTCAGAACCATGCAGGGAGCTTTTTGGGGGGTTTTTTTGTCAGTTGCATTGTTGGGTTTGGGGGTTTTTGTTTGTTTGTTTTTGGTTTTGTTGGTTTTTGTTTTGGTTTTTTGTGTAGAACTCGAATTTCTCTGGGTTTTGGCCTCTGGANAGAATCTATATTATAGCTATTATATCTATATAGAAATATCGATATAATATAGATTTTATATAGATATCTATAAATACATTTATATATGCTTTTCTAGAAGGCATTACCTAGAGATTAACACCTATTTGTGCCTTCCCTTCCACAACAAACAATTCCCACTCCAGCCACAGCCATTGAAGACTCCAGCCCATGAACTGGTGCTGAAAGGTTTCACCAGACATTTCATCTCTGACCTCAGTCACAGCAGCAGCCCCCAGATGTGTGAGATCCCCCCAGAGCTGCAGGAGCTGCCAGATGTGATTCCAGCAGCACATGGAACATTTCCTCAGCGTTAGGGCAGAACTTTCACAGTTCATTTCTCCAGGCACTTTTCTCTCTCCAAATTCAAGGGGACAGTGGAGCCAGGGATAGCAAACAATACAAATGAGATCAGTGTCGTGGCTGGGCAGTGCTAATCCATCAGGAGATGCAGCAGGGCACAGGTTGCAGAGCTGTTTGACAGGCTGAGCTCTCTCTGTGTTTCAGGGAATGATTTGGCACTGCCTGTTCACACTGATGGAGTGATTCTGCCGCAGCATCAGCAAGGGGAGCTCGTTTCTTCTCCTAAACCTAATGAGGATTAATTAAACTCAGTCCATCACAGGACAGGGGGTGATCCATCAGAGTGAACTTCCATTGGAGCCTGGGTTTGGTCTGTGGTGTGGGAAGGAATCCCATGGAATTCCTCTCCCTGCTGTGACCTAAGGGATCACAGCTCACCTTTGAGCACAGGAGGACAATTCTGGGGGTCCAAAAGGGCTCTGTACGTTTCCCCTCTCAGGTAAAATCCCAGCTCCCAGAGCCCAGCCCAGCCAGGCTGGTTTGAACCCAGGCAGGAACAGCTCTGCTTCCATTCAGCACCTGGACAAAACAAATCCTCCCCAAGTCCAAGAAAGGAGGAAGGTTCTGTAACAGGACCCCCTCCAGGCCAGCCATTGAGGCTCTCACAAGATCAATAATTCCCCACTCGAGGGAGATGCAGTGAATTATTTGTACAGAGAGCAGCCAGGCTGGGAAGGCTGGCCCTGAGCAGCACAACTGAGGGTGGAATTCCAGCCCCTGCATCCCCTCAGCAGGGCTGACGTGGATCTGCTCCCCACCAGAGCCTTTATTTGAGCTCAGAACAAAACCCACCAGGTGCTGCAGCAGTGCTGGGGTGGCCTTTTGGGATGGCCTGGCTCCAGTTTACATCCATGCCTGGCACAGAGCTGGGAATTGCTCCTGGCTGTGCCTTCCCTGCTGCTGCCCTGGCTGGTGCAGCAAATTCAGATCCAGGAAATTCAGATCCAGGAAACCCAGGTCCAGGAAATTCAGATCCAGGAAATTCAGATCCAGGAAACCCAGGTCCAGGAAACCCAGGGTTCTACAGCTGAGCTGAAGAGAACAAATCACTGTTGCCTCTGGGTTGTGGTTTTCTACCAACAGCACGGTTGGAAGTGGAGTGTTCTGGAATATTTCTGCTTTCTGTCTTATCTTTGAGACAAAACCAATCCTGAAATGGGTGTTATCATCTTTCTTTGTGGGATTTCAAGAGGAAGAACACATCTTTGTCCTACAGAAATACCGTGGAAGGGAATGTCTGCCAGGAAAATATTTAAATTTCATTCTGCACAAGGCACCAAAGCTATCTCTGCACTCCCAAGAGCCACTAAAGAGACAGAGGAACAAAAGAGGTTCTTTCCTGTGATTTGTAAACTCATTTTACACTAAATATAAATAAATTTATAAATCCCATTCTTGCCCATCACCTCAAAGCTCCACGAGTGCAGCAAAGCTGCTGCAGCCTGTGCCTCCAATCAGGCAAATGCCTGAGGACAACTGTCAGTGCTCCTCACCAGCCCTCCAAGATCCAAAAAAACACCTTGTGGCCAACTGCAACCCCTTCTCCTCCAGCTGCCTGTGCCATTCACAGCCCTGACCCTCCACTGGTGGTGTGGAAATGGATCCATCCAAGGGCACCTCCCCACCCCCAGCATCCACCCAGTGTTCACAGATCACAGAACACAGACAAATACCTGTTTGTTGGTGTGGATTACGTGCCAAAAAACCTGTTTGGTGCATGAAATATGCACAGAAAACTCATCCCCGTGGTTCTGGTTTGTATAGAAATATACACATTTTTAGAACAGTGTATGTTATAAAATATATAATAGTATATGTGAGGCATTCCCTCACCTGCAGCATCTAATTAGAGATAATTAATCTGAGGTTACCCTCAATGAGTGTGGAACAGCTCTGCCACAAAGTAAACCCCACATTGATCCTGTGCAATGGGAATTCACTGAACTGAATTCCTGGGGCAGGAATTCAAACCTGGGTGTGCAGCTGCAGGTGTGAAACACCTGAGAAAAGCAGCGAATCCCGAATATCTTCAGAACAACCTCTTCTATTTCCCAAACAAACACCAACACATCTTCCCAGCAGCGATTTTCCTTTGTTTTCCTACGTTTTCCTTCGCCAGGGATGCCCGGGGTGTGTTCCCCTGCGGGCACAGGTTGTCAATAATCTCAATAAACACACACAGCCCCAGTGCCAGAGCCTCCCCCTGACCCGGGTCCCAGCAGTTCCTGAGGATGGTGTTTAATTAAACGACCATCGTTTAATGGAATAGCTTGGAGCTGCCAGGCTGTGTCTCCAGGAATCTGCTTTTTGCCCCCTAAAATTACCATTTTTGTGCTCCTGTGAGGCTCTTGGGGAAAATAAGGTCAAACTCTGCAGAGAATCTCGCTCAAGGTCAGAGTCAGGAGCTCACACTGAGGTGCCCAGCAGGACTCAATTCCAAGTATCCCCAGAGCTACAAACTCCACTAGAAACCACCTAAAAAAATTTTGTTTTCCCCCTTTTCTTCCCTTTTAACATTCAAGTAGCAACAGAGGCCAACAGGTGATGCTTCTCCAGCTGCTTGGGGTTTTAAATCACATGAAACAGTCACAATTCCTGTTTTTATACACCAAGATTTGTGCCCAGAAATGTTTGAGTAGCACAGAGGGAGCACCACACATCACCTGACCTGCCCTGTAAATAATCTCAGCAATTCAGATTTACAACCAGTGTGACTCCTGAGGAGAACTAACCCAAAAAAAAGCTTTATTTTTCCTCAAAGCCAGGCAGATAGTTATGGTTTTACTCTTGCTGAGAGCCTGAATATCAGGGTTCCTGCATTTTACCCCTTCGTCCTTCAGAGAGAGCCATCTCACATTTTGTCACAATTTCCTCCCAGATAACACTGAGATCAAGCAGTGCCTGATGTACTGGAACTGTGCAAGTTTAATTTAAGGAAGAACAGAAGGCACCTGGTGATCTCCAAATTCTCTCAGAACAGTCCAGGAGATCTCCAGACTTCTGGGGGCTGAAAATTCCATGTCCTGTCACCAACAAGAACAACTTGAGTGCAAAACCAGCATCCATTTCAAGGTGGAAAATAGAAAATAAGTGATTCCTTGTCGCTTCTCCTTCCTGAGCAGAGCTGAGGCAGACACTGAGATCCAGCTGCTTGTGAGCCAGAAAATCTGCTTTGCTGCAAATGAATAATTCATGTGTCTGACAATCTCACTGCCCTTTTTTTCCTCTATTAAATTTAGGCAGGGGGGAGCCACCAGTGTTTGCTGAGCTTTAATTCTCAGAATTCTCCAATTCTGTCACACACACGATGGCAATTTCTCTCTTACCCTGCCTGAACCATAACTCAATTTGCAGGCAACAGGGAAATATTCTCAAATCCAACATAAATCTGGCTGCTTCAATATTGCACCTCTGCTGGTTTTGTCTCTGGTTTTGTGTTTGCAGCTCCTACCAAATTTCATGGCCACTGCTGTGTGTTTGCCACGATTTCCAGGCATGGGAAAGTTCCCAAGGACATGAAATTATATTCAAATTCCATCTTAAACCAGGGGCTGTGATAAGTGCAAGGAATGCTCTTGAATCCAACACTGTGTGAAGAGAGGAAAAGAAATAATCTTCAAAATAATCCAAATTAGCCCCATGTCCCAGCACCAAAAGACACCTGGCCTGAAGAAGTTGTGTTTTTCCTTCATCCACCTAAAAAGGGGCTTTTATTTGTCAGATGTTTTTTTTGAAAAGGGCATCTCTGGGATTGGCTCAATTGGTCAGAGCTGGGTGCTAAAAATACCAGAATTTTGGGGTCAGTCCCTTTAAGAGCTGATCCTTATGGATCAGAATATTCTGGAATTCACATTACAAATGTCTTTGCTTCAGATCTCAGTGGTGATTGGGGTTCCCACATTCCCATTCCCATCTCTCTGCCTGAGAGCCCCTTCATTCCAAAATTATCATAATTCAGAGGGAGGGGGTTCACATCCTCAGGGGAGGTTCCTGCCTTCCTTAGGAGACACCTGTATCTTTCCAAACCAACACAAAGGTATTTCTTTTAACATCTCAAAAGTCTGAACTGCTGTAGTTGCCACAGAACATTGCCAGGCACTGTGATGCTGGACAGGGCTATTTCCTCCCATGAATTCACCAGCCATGCACAAAAATCATCTCTGGAACCCCAAGAAACCTCTCAACCAACAGCCCCATCATCTTTGGCTGATCATTAACTGGTCCAGAGCTTTCCACAGTGGCCACATCTCTCATTGATTTGGTCCAGCCCATTGAATTTGGAGATCAAGGGCTCCTTTCTGAGAGCAGAGATGTTTCTGGGTGTTCCAGGTATGAGGCACTGCTGTTTTCAGAGCTGTGCACGGAGCAGGAGGCACAGAGGACTCAGGGAAGGTGTGTGGGTAAAGAATCCTCCCAAGACATCCCTAATTCAAACTTGTCATATTGAAGAGTTTATTGTGCTTGGGTTTTTATTTTTTTGAACTCCCACATAAAGCTGTTTTCAAATCTGAACTAATAATTCACAAATCTGAACTAATAATTCACAAGCAGAACATCTTTTCAGGCTCAAATTCCAGCTCCATCCAGGAGAGGTGTGAGGGAAAAATCCAATTCCAAACGATGCCACTCCACTTGGATCAGAGCTGGAAGGAAACCTCTGAACCACAAATTCAGCTTTCCCAAGTTCTGGCTCTAAGTTGCAAAATTCTTCAGCATCTGAGTCAATAACCTGTGCAGGGCTGGAGGCTGAGCTGCTTGCAGGATCTTTTCATTAGTTATAAATACACCTGCCACTCATTTTTGCCTTCGTGCTCTCTCACTCCCACTTCTCCCCAGCCAGCCACTATTAGATCTGAGCAAACAATGACATTTACAGGATTATTTTCTAAAAAAAAAATAAGAAATCATCTTCCTGGGCCTCTCAGCACTGAGCCTGGGGCTGAGCTGCACAATGACACCTCTGCAAGGTTGTAATGAAAAAGCTGATATTAAACAGAAAGAAAAGCCCCAGTAAGTGGAAGCTCAGTGAAGCATCAGATAAATGTCTTTTTTTTTTTAAATACACTGGAATCTGGCAATTACCTGGCACATCAGCGTGAATAACATGCAATAATAATTAAATCTAAGGCACAGAGCTGATCCAAGTGGCTGATTTGGGTCTAAAATAACCAGTGGGATTTATAATTAGGCATAGCTGCAGTGGTGCTGGGAGCAGGGTGGCTCCCAATTGCTGAAGGCAGTTCTTAAAGGCAAAACTTTTTATTTCAATATTAATTTGTGTCCCAAAAAAAAGCAGCAAATCTGTTCACTTTGGGGGATCTGTTGATTTTTTTTCTCTTCCACTTCCAAGAGGATAATCCTAAATTTCATCCCTAAGAGGCTGGACCTGTTGCATCTTTGATTTTCACACAAAGAGGTGGAATTGTCTCTGCAATCACCTCTAAGTGTGTTTGTGAGTTATCCCTGGGTTTAACCATGTTCCAGCTCAGGAGCTTCCAGCATTTCCTTGGGCCATACACAGAATTATTATCAGAATCCCAGGGAGACTTTGCTGATGGTGATTTAAGTTTCCCCCTCCAGCACAGCACAGGTAATTAATAATTCATTAAATTGTAAAAGTAAGTAATAATTATAGCAGCTTTTTCCTAAAAAAAAAACTGGGGCATGGAAGGGGAAAGAGATTTTTGTGTGCTCACTGATTTGGTCCCTGCACTGCCATAGCTCAGATAATCCTCGAATTTTCACCAAAATTCAGTGGAATTTCCACTTCCACACCAAGTTTTTGGGATTGTCCTGGTTTTAGGACAGAACTTAATCCCAGCTGGAACCAAAATAAGGCTCAGACTAATTGCTAATTGCTCTTGCAAAGTTCCTGTGCTCAGTGGAATCCAGCAGGAGTTGTTACAGGATTTTTCCAAGCTTAGGAATGGGCAGATAAATTGAATATATAAAGAGCTGTGTGCCCAAGATGTGAAAATGCATCCCCAGGCAGCTCAGATCCCAACAATCTGCCCATTTATCCCCAAATGGAGAGCACCTAATGAGGAGGCAGAAGCCCAGACAGATGGATGAGCAGGCTGGAGTCTCTCTCCCCCTCAAGAAGTGAGGATTCAGCAGCATCTGCTGCAGACATCCAGAAGGTTCCTGTCACACAAATAAAAATAATCATCATCTGCCAGCCTGGGATCCCTGCAGCAGGGATTTGTGGAGAGCTGGGATTCATGGAGAGCTGGGATTCATGGAGAGCTGGGATTCATGGAGAGCTGGGATTCTCAGCTCCAGGAAATGCAGCTGTTCTCTGGGGGAGTGAGCACAGAGCCCAGCCCTGTGAGCACAACACCCAGGGATGGGGAATCTGCAGGAACTGGGGAATCTCCATCCCTTTTTTTCACTCATCAGACTCAAAGGCAACTGCAGGGATTGGATATTTACTGCAGGAATTGGATATTTACTACAATAATTGGGTATTTACTGCAGGAATTAGATATTTACTGCAATAATTGGATATTTATTGCAGGAATTGGATATTTACTGCAATAATTGGATATTTACTGCAGGAATTAGATATTTACTGCAGGAATTAGATATTTACTGCAATAGTTGGATATTTACTGCAGGGATTGGATATTTACTGCAGGAATTAGATATTTACTGCAATAATTGGATATTTACTGCAGGAATTGGATATTTACTGCAATAATTGGATATTTACTGCAGGAATTCGATATTTACTGCAGGAATTAGATATTTACTGCAATAGTTGGATATTTACTGCAGGGATTGGATATTTACTGCAGGAATTAGATATTTACTGCAATAATTGGATATTTACTGCAGGAATTGGATATTTACTGCAATAATTGGATATTTACTGCAGGAATTCGATATTTACTGCAGGAATTAGATATTTACTGCAATAGTTGGATATTTACTGCAGGGATTGGATATTTACTGCAGGAATTAGATATTTACTGCAATAATTGGATATTTACTGCAGGAATTGGATATTTACTGCAATAATTGGATATTTACTGCAGGAATTCGATATTTACTGCAGGAATTAGATATTTACTGCAATAGTTGGATATTTACTGCAGGGATTGGATATTTACTGCAGGAATTAGATATTTACTGCAATAATTGGATATTTACTGCAGGAATTGGATATTTACTGCAATAATTGGATATTTACTGCAGGAATTCGATATTTACTGCAGGAATTGGATATTTACTGCAGGATTTGGATATTTATTGCAGGGATTGGATATTTCCTGAGGGCAGCCTGGTAGGAACACAATTCCTCAGCAGGTGCTTCCACAAGTCGTTTTCTCTAATGAACCTGCACAAAAAAAAAAAAAAAAAACCAAAAAAGACCAGAAGAACAGAAAATCCCAAATTACTTGTCTCAAAGGAACTTTTAAAAAATGGTAATACCAAAACACTCTTAAGTGAGAGCATCAGCAGAGGGGGGAAACAAGTGGAGAGGTGGAATCAGAGCACAGCACTGCTGTTCCCTCTCAGAGTGGCACAAAAACGTCTGGAAAGGCACTGGAGCTGTTTGTGGGGTAAGAGGGGCTCAGCCAGTGCAGCCCAACCCCAGAACTGCTCCCAGAGCTGCCAGGACACCTGGAAGCAGCCCAGGCTCCATTGCAGAGGGAGCTGTTCCTCACTGGGACAGCAGGGGAGGTGACAATGAGCTGCCCCATTCACAGGGCACAGTTTGGGTGTCTCGAGTTCAGGGTTGTTATTCAGGTGTGAGCTGATCCTGGGGGCCAATAAACCCACCTAAAGCACAGGGTTAATGCCCAGCATTAGAGACTGAGGTCTCTGAGCAATGCAGAACATCACATCCATCTCCCAGGTCAATAACTGCAGAATTTCAGAACCAAATTTGAGCTAGATTTGATAGAGAGGGACAAAGATCCATTATTTCACTCTGTAGGTCACTAATGAGCTAAAAGATGTGAATATCAATTGAAGCAACAGGCTCAGATGAACTCACATTCAAGAGATCCCTTCACATTTTTCTCAGCAAAAAAGTCTGTGACAAGAAGCACTCACTACTGAGCTTATTGCTGAGGATAAAAAAGCCTCTGATGTCCTTATAATCCCAATAATTCTCCTGCAGACTGGTATTTACACTCAGCACAACCACATCCATCATTTCTGCACACCCCTGTGCAAGAGGCAGTGTTTTACCAAACTGACCTACATAACACAGCAATTCTTTTTCTCTTCAGCACTGACTCCAATTCCAGCAGCAAACTCCTCCACATTTATTGCAGTTTCCTTCACAAACACTTTAAGGAAATTGCTGTTGTTCCATATTTAAAAAAAAAAAAAAAAAGCAAACTTGAGTTACACGCAACAAGCAGAGCTGCACATCCTCTACTCACACTCTTCTCATTTCTGGTAGCTATGAGGGGTGGGGGGTTTGTTGTTTTTGGACTAAAATTGCCATATTTGCACAATTAACACCCAGCCAAGCACACATCTCTGACAGCCAGTGGAAATCCTGTCCCTGCTCTGTGTGACAGGAATGTCCCAGCAGCAGGACAAAGAAACAACCCCCTCAAACCCCTCTGCCTTGGGCTGCAGTGCCAGATGTCCCCAGCAGTGTGTGTTCTATCCCCAGCTGTTCAATCCAGCTGTGCAGGGCTCTTTATCTCTCCCACCACCCACCCTCCCTCCAGGCCATCTCTGCTGGTCAGGGGCCATTGAGGCTCCTGCAGGGCTGAGAAAATTCCATCATCCCACTGGGAGAGGCTGCACCCGGGGGGAGGAGCCCAGCATTCCCACCTGGATAAAACCTGAGCCTTGGAACAGCAGCACAGCCCCTGTTTGCTCTGGATTCCCTGAGGAGACCAGACCCATCTCAGCACCACGGGACCTTCAGAGGGAACTGCACCCTTGGACAGGATCATCTCTGCTCCACCAGAGCCACACCTGGCACTGCAGGAGGACTTGATGGGACTGGGACCAACACCCTGAGCAACAGTGTCAG
>VWYE01026864.1:48164-73783 GCA_013398995.1 Alaudala cheleensis
GTGGTTTTTTTTGGGGGTGGGTGGGTTGGGGTTTTTTTTTTGGGGTTTTTTGGGGGTTTTTTGGGTTTTATGTTTTCTCTGTGGGTTTTTTTTTTTTGCTTTTTGAACTGTGACTTGCAGAGTTTGAGCTTTACCTCAGGCTTTTTTTTTTTTTTTCCCCCCTTTATTAGAAAGGCTCCAGAATTGCAGGATAAGTAACAGGGCAGGGAGCAGTGCCATGCTGTGTGTCAGGAGCTCACAGGGGCACCAGGCACCACTCCAGCCTTGCTGGAGACATCACAGCCCTTCCCTCCCGAGATGTTGCCATGGAAACCTCGAGTTATGTCTATAGGGGAAGAGGAAAAAAAAAATAAAAAATAGGTTTCCTAAAGGTATGGATGGAGCAGCTCCATGGAAACCAGCCCAGGCTGTCAGAGGGAATGAAGGGAGAGGGTTTGTGTGGGAAGGCACGAGATGATCTGCAGCTAAACCTGCCAAGTGCCAGCCAGGAGAGCTGTCCCTGCCTGGTCCCTGCCTGGTCCCTGCCTGGCACGGGGGGTTTGTGCCACAGCAGCTCCTGGCACGCTGGGGAGCAGCTTGGGCCAGTGACTGCAGTGCCCACCTGGCTAAAACACCCCAAAAACACCTGCCCTGATGGCTAAAACACCCCACAAACACCTGCCCACAAACTAAAACACCCCACAGACCCCTGCCCATGCACTGAATCACCTCAGAAACCCCTGCCCACATGGCTAAAACACCCCACAACCCTCTGCCCTGATGGTTAAAACACCTCAGAAACACCTGCCCTGATGGCTAAAACACCCCACAAACACCTGTCCATGCACTGAAACACCCCAAAACCACCTGCCCTGATGGCTAAAACACCCATCTACATGGCTAAAATGCCCTAAAAACACCTGCCACATACTGAAATACCCCACAAATACCCATCCCCGTGGCTAAAACACCCCAGAAACCCCTGCCCATGTAGCTAAAACACCCCACAAATACCTGCCCTGGTGGCTAAAAGAGCCCAGAAATCCCTGCCCATGCACTGGAACACCCCACAAACACCTGCCCATATAATGGAAACACCCCAGAAACCCCTGCCCTGATGGCTAAAACACCCCACAGACACCTGCCCAGGTGGCTAAAACCCCTGCCCACATGGCTAAAATATCCCACAAATACCTGTGCACATACTAAAACACCCTACAAACAGCTGCCCTCATACTGAAATACCCCACAAATACCTGCCCATGTACTGAAATACCCCACAAATACCTGTCCCCGTGGCTACAACACCTCAGAAACCCCTGCCGTGATGTTTAAAACACCCCAGAAACACCTGCCCACGTGGCTAAGACACCCCACAAATGCCTGTCCACATACTGAAACACCCCACAAACACCTGTCCACAACCACCTGGCTAAAACACCCCACAAACAACTGCCCTCATGGCTAAACACCCCATAAACACCTGCCCACGTGGCTAAGCCACCCCAAAAATGCCTGTCCACATACTGAAACACCCCACAAACACCTGTCCACAACCACCTGGCTAAAACACCCCACAAACACCTGTCCACAACCACCTGGCTAAAACACCCCACAAACACCTGTCCACAACCACCTGGCTAAAACACCCCACAAACACCTGCCCACATACTGAAATACCCCACAAATACCTGTCCTGATGGCTGAAACACCCCACAAACAGCTGCCCATGTGGCTAAGACACCCAAACACCCCACAAACACCTGCCCTGATGGCTCAAACACCCCACAAACACCTCTCCACAACCACCTGTCTAAAACACCCCACAAACACCTGCCCTCATGGCTAAATACCCCACAAACACCCTCAATGGCTAAAACACCCCCCACACCACCCCTAAGCCCGGGAGCAGCCTGGCACAAATCCGAGCTGATCCAAGCTAAAAAGGGCTGGGGTTGGCACCAGTCTGTCAATTCACAGCCCTGACTGGTCCCAGCCTCACAAACACAACCTGCTCTGAAAGGAAACTGGGATATTCCTGGTAAATCTGCATCCCACTTGTCTGCAAATATCACCCAGATCAGCCTCCCTGGAAAAAACCCACGGTGTTTAATCTTCAAGGGGGTGTGAGAAACGCAGGCTCTGGAACAGGAACCTTCTGGAAATCCCCATTTGCTGCATCAAGCAGAAGATTAAGCCAGAACAATGTTGGATATTATTGTTGGACTGGCCAAGAGTGAGCCACCCTCAGCCTGATGCTGTCACCCCTCCGTGGCACTCTGAGGCAAACATATGCTGCTCTCTCATGGTGAAATAAGCACTTAAATAGATCAGGAGCCTCCAGCAAATGAGTCAAATCTAATCCTTAATCAGCACTTGCTAGATCACTAACCCCAGACGAATTATTTCATGCTGTTTATTGGAGCTATGAGCAGAGCAGCTGGTTATCTGCAGCTCCCCTCCCCAGCCGGTCCCTGCTTCATTCATGGAGCTTTGAGGAGGGTGAGGGAAGCATGGGGAACATCCAAACTGATATGGGAGTGCCTGGAAAAAAAAAGAACAAAAAAAAAAGAAAAGAAACAAAAAAAGAAACAAAAAATTAAAAAAAAAAAAAAAAGAAGAGGTTTTGCAGCATTTGTAAGCTTTATCACCAAGGAACATTTTGTGTGGTTATGAAAGGCACTGAGTTGCAGACACGTGTTATAATTCCAGCCTTTTCACCCCATTTTTCTCCCATTTCCACTCTTTCTCTCGGGTCACATTTCCCTGAGAAGAGCCCTGCATCCAAGCACTGATTTGGGGATTCACAGCTGGAGGACACAGCCCTGGGTTTGGGGGGACACCACAGACCCTCAGCTCAGACCAGCCAGGCTCCACGCCAGGCTTGATTTTTCATCAAGTTAACGTCAGGCAAAGCTCGTCTGTGCCAGGAGCAGAATTCCAGGGCACTCACACTTCCTGCCCTGCCCCCAGCTCCCCCAGCCCTGCTGTTCCGTGCCTTTGCAATCTTACACCACTCAGCTCTCCAACCTCTTCCTGCCCGGCTTGATTTCACATTCCCCCCGCTGCTCGCCAAAACCCAACTCACAGAACACTTTATTTATCGAATTCCCCTCTCTCCAAGGCTCAGGAACAGCCTGACTTGTCTCATCAGCAGATACAGGTTTTTTTAGCCCATCTCTCCAGCCAGGTTTGCTATTTACAGATGGAAAATTCTGCATTCTCCACTGCAAAAAGTTCAAACAAACCTATGGGGAAAAGGCACCACAAACCCAAAAGGTGAATTTTTATCATTTATTATCATTTCACTGGAGCAGAGCCATCAAAATTCCAGGAATTTTTTTTTTTCATTGATCAACTCAGAATTGGTTTTCACCATATGCTTATGAAGGGGATCAAAGCTGAGCTTTAGAACTAGACTCTGGATTTTACATCTTAATTAGGAATTAATTCGTGGAGCTTTTGGTTTCCTTGAGACAAAACAATTTTAATCAGGAGTTGGAGTCGTGCCCAGGAATAAATTCGTCAGTCAGACAAATCAATCCCAGGCAAACCCCTCCCAAAGCCAGCCCTGCTGGGAGCAGCTGCAGGAGGTACCTGTGCTCCCCTCTCATCTCCAAAACCTTGCTTTTCTTGGCCTGCCAATCACAGAGCCACAGGGTTTCTTTTTGGATAAACAATCAGTTCCTCCCGAGGAAGCTGGAAAACATTCCCAGCTCTGTGGCTGTTGTGCTTCTCTCCTTGACACACTCACAGGAGTTAAAGAAACATTTTCTTTGATGTTTCACATTCTCCAGCTCGCCTGAACTTTGCTCACCAAACCCTTTCCCCGTTTTTTCCAGAGCTTGTAAAACTCAAAGTCATGAAGTGGCTTTAAACAGAGCAGGATTCAAGACAATTAAAGTTTTCCTTACTCTGTCCTCAGCAGGATATTCCTTGCCCAAGTATTTGTGCTCACCTGCTCCTGAAAATTTAATTTAACTCATCACAAAGGTGAAATTCAGTGTGGAGGGCAAACCCCAGGGCTGAGCCCTGGAGGTGCTGTTGTCAGAAAACACCTTCCAATGTTTCTTTGGAAAGAAATACAAATACAAAATCCCTTTTTTTCCTTCCAAAAGCACAGGATTTGTTTTCCACAGCTTCATCTCCCAGTCAGAGAGCTCTGACAGCTGAGAACACCCAGTTCTCCTGAGGGGAGATCCCATATTCTATTCCAAATGTATCAGTTTGCAATTCCAAGTATTTGATGATTTAATAGCACAATTACCATTAAATGCCGTTNCTGTTCTATTCCAAATGTGTCAGTTTGCTCCCCGTGTTCCTTGGGCTAACACTGCAATTCCAAGTATTTGGAATTTAATGATATTTGATGATTTAATGGCACAATTACCATTAAATGCCGTTTTCCCCACGGAGGTGGCAGCTCAGAGCCACAGGCAGGGGACACTGCCCACAGGTCAGCAGTGACAATCAGAGTCCCAGCCCAGGGAGAGCTGCCACCCTCCAGGGCTGCATTTCCAACCCTGAATGACCCTGACACACTCCGGGAGTGTTTATTTGTTCTGCTCTAAACCCATCATCTCCAGACTGCCAAACTCTGTTATCTCCTCATTTCCCTCCCTCAATCACTTCATTATTTCCATTTCTCCCCGATGCTGATACATGAACTTGCATCTTTTGTTGCTGTAAAACCTGAGCCCTCCCCTTTGGCTTGTTTTAATGGGCTCATTCCTCAATCCAAAGCACCCGGGGAGGTGCAGGAGTTCCTGACTTCATTTCCTGCTCAGATCAGAGTTCCAGTAAAGCAGAACAAGCAGCTGAATCAAGAATTAAAATAAAAAAAAAAGAGAAATCATCTCAGGAGTTCTGCTCGGGGTCCGAGGGTGCTAAAGAAAGGAACAGCACACAATAACCATCAGCAAGTTGTGCAGAGCTCTCCCAGCAAACACACAGATGGCACACAGACAGGCAAGTGCTACACACACATTTATGACATTTTGGAAGCAGCACATTTGGATTTGAATACCCCAAGCTGTTACTCAGAGAAGCTTTTTGGTTTTTTTCCTTTTTTTTGGCACCAACAAATCTCTGCCTCGTTTATTTTCGCATTTCAACGCACCCACAGCACAGATCTTTGAGCATGCTCGTAGTAAAACTATTAACATGGATTTGGATGTTGCTGTGATCACTTTGCTGCTCCCTCTTGAGTCTGGAGGGAGCCAGGAGCCAATGGAGAAAGGAAAGCAATGTGTGAACCCATGAGGAGGAGACCTAAAGGATCAGAGCCCTTCAGAAACTCTGCTTATTCCTGGAGGTGTTGTTGATTCCTTGTTGTTAAAGCTCTGTCAGAACAGATCCAGCAGTCCTGTGCTTTCTTTGCCCACCACAGAGATGATTTTTGCCATCCTCATTCCTCCCAGCCCATGCAGCAGATGAAGATGCCCAATTTCCCCTCTAAAATCAGACTCAAACTCTCCCTGGCAGCTCTGCAGTGACTCCAGCACAGTCCCACTCCTGGCACTGATACCTCAGATTTGTGAGCACTGAAATACGCTCATTAAATAAAAGCCATTTCACAGGTTTTATAAATAGTGGGGATTTTTTACTGAGGAAGCAGAGCTGGCAGCCCAGCAGCTGCCACAGCTGACACAGAGAGGTGAATTTCTGGATCTTATCAGGCAGTTTTATCCCAAAAAGAACCCAGCAGCATCTGCTCTGAGCCCAGAGTTGTGCAAAATCATCCATTCAGTCACCAACAGAAGCGATTCATGCAGGAGATGCTGATTCCCAAAATGCTGCTGCAAACCCCAGCTGCACTGAGCTCACCTGAGCCCTCCTGCAGGGTTTGTGCCAAAAATCAGAGACTCAGCTCCTGCCATTCCCCCCAAAAAAATCCCTTTAGCCACAAATCACTGAGTTTATATAAAGTTTCCTCCCATCTCAAAGAAAGCAAAAGAAAACACCCCCTCGTGGGCAGGTTTGTGCCAGAAATCAGAGGCTCAGTTACTGAGCCCCAAACACTCCCTTCAGCCACAAGTCACATTTATATGAAAGTTTTATCACATCTCAAAAGAAAGCAAAAGCAAACACTCCCTCGTGGGCAGAGCTTACAGGTTTTGGCCTCCAGCAAATGTGTTCGTGCCCACCCTTCAGGAAGGGGGGATGTCTCCAGGGAGCAGAGCGTTAGTGAGCAGATCATCTCAGCCATAATTACACTTGGCATCCAAATTATAACTCAAGCCCAGAATAATTTCGTTGGGGCCTTCACTGACTAACAGGAGAAATAAAAGACATCGATAAGCACCCGGAAGGAAGGAGAGGCTGAACTCCCTCCATTCCTGCTCTCCATAAAACCTCCTAAATGGGGCAAGGGGAGCTGCAGAATTCCTGCCTGGAGAGCTCTGAAATACAGCAGATTCAGGCACTGCAGGAGCTCAGGACCAAACGTGAAAACCGAGATGCACTCAGGGATAAACTGAGCAGCTCTGCCTCAGGAATGGGTTTCGAGGGCCTGGAATTTGAGCCATGGGACTTAACGACAGCAGCTTCAGCGAAAACCTCTCCAATTTTGTGGTCTGAGCATCCAGAAGGTTTCTGGTGCTGTCCTTGCAGTGCCAGTGTGAACCCTTCTGTGTTCAAACCGAGTTTCAATGGATCTTGAGCCATCTCCCCTTTCACAGCCGAATTAACTAAGCTTTGTTTGCTGTTGCCATTCCAACAAGTCTAAGAGAAAATCAACTTAGGAACAGCACTCGGGACTATTTTTAAATGATTTGTGCCTTCAGTAGCAAAGCCCGCAGGAGGCAAAGCAGGGCACACGTCCCTTATCTGGCTCCCACACACATTTTGTTCTTCACAGCCCATAAAGCACTGCCAGGAACCCACCTGGCCGCTCCTTCACCCTCCGCTTCTGGGAATTGCCGGCGGGAGGAGACAACGAATGGGAGGAAGCACAAAAGCACAGCCTGGCAGTGACAGGGAACGCATTGAAAAGCGAATCACTGCCAGTGCCGGTGCTCGGAGGAGCAGTTCTCCTGATTCCAGGAGCAGTGAGGAGCGTGGGGAGCTCGGTTTTGCATCCCTCAGATGAGCTGTGCTCTGCCACAAGTGCACTCCGCTGGAAAAAACACAACACAAAACCGCTAATGAGATTAAAAACCTCGTTTTTCCTCTCAAATGTTCCCCGGGAAATTCCTCATCATCCCCCCCCAGTCACAAATGCAGGGATGTCACCAGCGCCAGGACAATGCCAGGTTTGGGACAAGGAGTTCACACTTTGAAATGTGAGTTACTCCTCAAAGCCCGGCCCTTCCTCCGAGACATGAAGGGAAAAGAATCGTGGCAGAAGAAATAAGGAAAGAAAAATCAGGAAGAGCCAAGAAGAAATTGATAAATTGGGTTAGAATAAAAAGTTTATGTGTGTACATCTGGGCCGGGTGACTCATGAGATAAAAACATCACCCGGCCAATGGAGTTGTTTGAGGAGGTCTCCAGGGAGGGAAGCAGGGAAAAAAACAGAATAAAAGTGAACCAAGGCAATTGTGTGGATGTTTGTCTCAGTCACAACTGAGGGAGGTGTGTGGGGTGATTAAAGGCATTTTGTTAAACCTGTGCCCAGATAAAAGTCTGCAATTCCTGGTGATCTGGAGCAGATTATTCTGTACCCACTGCCCAGCACAGAGGGTGGAACTGGCTGTGGGAAGAAGCCACAATTCCCTGATCCTCCTCAGGGCTGGAGCAGTCCCACCACAGCCATGGCCAACAGCAAACCCTCACACGGGTGGGACCAAGGAGCTGCTCATTTCCTCCATCCTGCTTTCCCAACTTTGCCAGGTGCCCTTTTCTCCAGAGCTTTTTCCAGCNGTACATCTGGGCCGGGTGACTCATGAGATAAAAACATCACCCGGCCAATGGAGTTGTTTGAGGCGGTCTCCAGGGAGGGAAGCAGGGAAAAAACAGAATAAAAGTGAACCAAGGCAATTGTGTGGATGTTTGTCTCAGTCACAACTCAGGAAGGGTTGGGTGGGAAGGCAGGGGAGGTGTGTGGGGGGACACACAAACCAGGATTAAAGGCATTTTGTTAAATCCGTGCCCAGATAAAAGTCTGCAACTCCCCGGTGATCTGGAGCAGATTATTCTGTACCCACTGCCCAGCACAGAGGGTGGAACTGGCTGTGGGAAGAAGCCACAATTCCCTGATCCTCCTCAGGGCTGGAGCAGTCCCACCACAGCCATGGCCAACAGCAAACCCTCACAAGGGTGGGACCAAGGAGCTGCTCATTTCCTCCATCCTGCTTTCCCAACTTTGCCAGGTGCCCTTTTCTCCAGAGCTTTTTCCAGCACAGGAAAAAATATGATCAAAGATGGTCATGAAAACCACGTCCTGGAAGCTTCTCTCCAGCAGGGCTGGTGGCAAACCTGCCTGGTTTGAGCAGGCTGCTGTCACCAAGCTTTTCATTTTTCTCTCTGCTAATCCCATTAATCTCTTGCTCTTTGGTGAAGTTAATTATTATTTATAATAACCAGTATTTATGCCCTGAAGAATCAGAATGGGGTTACAGCAAATCCAATTCTCCTCCCTCTTGAGTGAGAACTCAGAACTCTCATTAAAGCAGGTAAGAATTATTAAATTTTTTTTGTGAGCTTCTGAAACACTCCACAAGGGAAATCCCAACAGAATCCGCAAAAAGAAGGGCACATACCCCAAAGAGAACAGACTCTGGACACCTTAACATGATATTAAATACATTAAATGCTCTCTCCACCAGTTTCCTCCCCTGTAAAAGGGGGAAAGCATAAAAAAAGCACCAGGACCAGAAGTTCTGGGACAAAGCACCAGCACTGAAAGGCTGTGCTGATCCAGGCCTGACAGAGCTGTCATTTCCCTCCCCAGAATCTCAGGTTTAGGGCTAAAACTGGTAACACAAACTGGGTTTGCACCTGGCAGGTGAACGCAGACCAAACACGTTCCAGGGGAGAGGAAAGGTGTGCTGGGCTTAAAGCAAGGCCAGCGAGGGGACAGGGACTAAAGCTGAGCAGAGGAAGGGAACAGGGGAGTAAAAACAGCTTGGGTGAGAGTTTCTTGTTTTGTTTGCCATAAATATGTTAATGAAAGTTCTCAGCACACAAAGAAATCACTTTGGATGAACGTATTCCTTATTCTCTTAGAGCTGTATCCAAAAAAAAGGAGTTTTCAGAGCAACCCAGGGCTCCATCCTGGCTGTTCCTCTGCCTGAAGCATTTCCTGGGCACAGAGTTCCTATTTTTGGCTTCACAAGCGCCCTGAGCATCTCATCCCCAACCCCACTGTGCCAGCTCTGCCTGAACCCAACCCAAAACCAGCCTTTCAGTTCTCCCAGTCACTGCTCCAAGGCCACAATCCCTGACACGAACTGTCACCAAGCCCAGGCTGTGTCACAAAGAAATGTGTCACAAAATGTTCCTGGAGCAAAAAAAAAGTGTCACTAAATCTGGATGGAACTTGGGCAGATCCCAGGCACACAGAATGCCAACCAAACTTGGGGTGCAAGGCTGTGGCATTGACAGAAGCCATCCAAGTACAACCTTAATGATATTATGGAAGTAAAAATGGGGATTGTCCCCTTCGGGATGGGCATGGCACCCCCAGATTAGAATGAGTTGTTTCCATGGATATTTATATCCACAGGAAGAGCTCCTGCTCCGTGTACCTTGAAATTCAGGTCCTCTTTTAGAAGCAGCCACTTTTAGAGCCATCACTTAACCGAACCTGAGCCCTCCCTTGCAATAATGAACTGCGCTGGGGAAGTTTCTGGAAGGTGCCATCCAAGCTTTACATGCGGAGAAGCGCTCCGAGGAATTTCAGGTGCAATAAGAGCTCCTTTCTCATCTCCCCTGTTCCTGGAGCTTACAAACTCCAAATCCTGGGAGCTGAGAGATCATTGTATCCTCGGGTACAAAAAGAATATTAACCCGGCAGTGCTCCCTCCTGGGACTGTGGCCCCAGGCAAGGAGTCAGTCATTAGCCGGACTCTGCAGTTCCACCCACTCGCTGCAGCTCCTTGATTAATCTTTTCTTTCAACACAGATTATCTGGTAATGTTTGAGGCTATTTGTCCATTTTCCCCTGCCACGGAGTTAATTAAAAGTGGAACAAAGAGCAACACGCAGTTCCAGGAGTGGGTGTTTTTTTTTCCCTCATCGCATAAACCCATGTAGAGATTTTGCCAAGTCCCTCCTTCCTGACCCCCCAACTCTCCCAAGAGCTTCTTCAAATAAACACTTTATTCACGGAGAGAGGATTGGGATGGAGCAAACCTGTGGGTGTGTGCAGTCAAACCCAAACAAACACGCGAGGGAGGAATCTGATCCTCATTATTGCCATCCAAAGAGGTTTTCTCAAATGGATTTTTGGTGTAGTGGTGTTGGTTGTAGTTGGGGTGTTTGTGTTTGTTTGGGGGTTTTTGTTTGTTTGTTTGGGGTTTTTTGTTTGTTTTTGGAGTTTTTTGGGGTTTTTTGGGGGGGTTGTTTGTTTGGGGTTTTTGTTTTGTTTTGTTTTTTTTGGGTTTTGGGGTTTTTTGACTANTCCATATCCCCCTTCACCAGCACTCTGAACCCCGATTTCCCCTGCCCCGGAGAGCAGAGACCCCTCCAAGAGGCACCAACAGCTCTGGGCTGTGACCAGCTGAGCTCAGGGGAGCATCCACCCTCCTCCCGTGCTGTGTTTTTTGCAATGAGCTCGGGAAGCCGGGCTGTCACATCCTCAAGCCGGGCTGGAACGATGCGATCCCGGCGGGATGTGCTCGCTGCTGGCCGCGGGGGCAGGAAGGTTCAGCAGTCCCTGTGTCCTCTGTCCTGTGTCCCTGTGTCCTGTGTCACAGCACCAGTGTCACCCCGCTGCTGGCCCTCGCCAGCCCCTCCCGGCACACACNGCGGGGACAGGAAGGCTCAGCAGCCCCTGTGTCCTGTGACCTGTGTCCTGTGTCACAGCACCAGAGTCACCCCTGGCCCTCGGCAGCCCCTCCCGGCACACACGAGGGCTGAGGGTGCTCAGTTGTCCCCACACAACAATTCCAGCCCCAGAACAGCGGGCACAGCGCACGGGCAGGTTTGGGATGGTGGAAAAACTCAGGGCAACGCGTCAGGATTTGGGGATAGGTCATAGAAAAGCCTAAAATACAGAATTAACCCAGCATGGAAACTCCCATCTGTCCCTCCTGCCTCATCTGGGACTTCCAGCCCCACGTTTCCCTGTCAGCAGCAGCCACAGCGCCCATTGTCCATCCCTTGCAGTTGTCACCTCATTCTCACCTGGCTCAGGTATCACCAGCCTTTACAAAACCCCGCTTCCTTCGTGCCCATCCTTCCACGCACCCGGGGGAGGAGGGGAGGCTGGGCAGAGGACGCAGAAAGGCGTGGGCAGGTGTGAGAAGTGCTGGGAGCAGCGCAAAGCTGAGATCCAGAAATAAAAACTGTGCCTCCAGAGCAGCTGGATCGGCTGAAAAAACACACACCACCCTCTGCTGGGTTTGCAGGCGGCAGACACCACGTGGGACACACCACACCCGGGTTTGGGGCCAGAATCCCAGAGCTGGATCACACAGCACCTCGGGAGAGCCCTGCATCGGGGAGCACCCCACAGCAGCAGGAAAAACCCACAAACCCATGAAAAACAGGGACAGAATAGTTCCCTGAAAAGGAACAAGTGCAGGAGCTGCACAGGAGACAGGACCAAGCCAAATCCCACAGGCAGACACGGGGATGGCACAGCCAGAGGTCTCAAAATACCCAAAAGGGTTTAGGTCCTGCAGACTTTCATTGGTTTAGCTGCAAGTAAGAGAAGAGAATGTGCCTAAAACTGGCAGATTTAGGGATCTGGAGGAGAACAGGAAAAGGGAAAGCTGTAGTGCCAGCCTGGTTCCCTCTCCACCTACAGAACTTGGTGTTTATCATTTCAGTGTCCTCCAGGACTGTGCTGGCAGCCACAGGCACAGCTCCATTCATCCAGCACCGGGATGGCCCCAAAATCAGCACCAGCACNGGGTTTTTGTTTGTTTGTTTGGGGTTTTTTGTTTGTTTTTTGGGGTTTTTTTTTGGGTTTTTTTTGTTTTTGGGGGGGTTTTGGGGTTTTTTGTTTGTTTGTTTATTTGGGTTTTTTGTTTTCTTTTGGTTTGGTTTTGTTTTGATTTTTTGGGTTTGGTTTTTTTTTGACTAAAAGAAATTCTTCCCCAGCACACACACAGGTTCACAGGAACAGAACCCTCACTGAATTTCTAGACCAATGAGGCTTAGTATGCCATAAGGCTTAGAAAGACATAAACAAGAAGCCTATGGACATTATTTTTAACATTAATATTACTTTCATAAATATTAAAACTCAAGTCTGGTGTGGAATGTGTATGTGAAACCATGGAATAAAATCAGAGCGACATTGAACTGGTGTGCATATCTTCCTATACAGNGGTGTGCATGAAGTTTTAAATTAAGCTGGTCGGGGGTGGGGTTTAAAGATAAAAAAAATGCAGGTTTGGTTTTTGATGGAAGTGATTGAACTGCCCAGCAGCCAAACTGAGATAGTCAGAATAGGGATGGGCGCAGTAAATGACCTAGTTAGGAATGAAACTGTGAGCAAGAGCTGCAGGAATCTCCCATCCATATCCCCCTTCACCAGCACTCTGAACCCCGATTTCCCCTGCCCCGGAGAGCAGAGACCCCTCCAAGAGGCACCAACAGCTCTGGGCTGTGACCAGCTGAGCTCAGGGGAGCATCCACCCTCCTCCCGTGCTGTGTTTTTTGCAATGAGCTCGGGAAGCCGGGCTGTCACATCCTCAAGCCGGGCTGGAACGATGCGATCCCGGCGGGATGTGCTCGCTGCTGGCCGCGGGGGCAGGAAGGTTCAGCAGTCCCTGTGTCCTCTGTCCTGTGTCCCTGTGTCCTGTGTCACAGCACCAGTGTCACCCCGCTGCTGGCCGCGGGGACAGGAAGGCTCAGNCAGAGCTCGGGGGAGCATCCACCCTCCTCCCCGGCTGTGTTTGGTGCAGTTAGCTCGGGAAGCCGGGCTGTCACATCGGCTGGAGCGATTCCGGCGGGATGTGCTCGCTGCTGGCCGCGGGGCAGGGAGGCTCAGCAGTCCCTGTGCCCTGTGACCTGTGTCCTGTGACCTGTGTCCTGTGTCACAGCACCGGTGTCACCCCGCTGCTGGCCCCGGGGGCAGGGGGGTTCAGCAGCCCCTGTGTCCCTGTGTCCTGTGTCACAGCACCAGAGTCACCCCTGGCCCTCGGCAGCCCCTCCCGGCACACACGAGGGCTGAGGGTGCTCAGTTGTCCCCACACAACAATTCCAGCCCCAGAACAGCGGGCACAGCGCACGGGCAGGTTTGGGATGGTGGAAAAACTCAGGGCAACGCGTCAGGATTTGGGGATAGGTCATAGAAAAGCCTAAAATACAGAATTAACCCAGCATGGAAACTCCCATCTGTCCCTCCTGCCTCATCTGGGACTTCCAGCCCCACGTTTCCCTGTCAGCAGCAGCCACAGCGCCCATTGTCCATCCCTTGCAGTTGTCACCTCATTCTCACCTGGCTCAGGTATCACCAGCCTTTACAAAACCCCACTTCCTTCGTGCCCATCCTTCCACGCACCCAGGGGAGGAGGGGAGGCTGGGCAGAGGACGCAGAAAGGCGTGGGCAGGTGTGAGAAGTGCTGGGAGCAGCGCAAAGCTGAGATCCAGAAATAAAAACTGTGCCTCCAGAGCAGCTGGATCGGCTGAAAAAACACACACCACCCTCTGCTGGGTTTGCAGGCGGCAGACACCACGTGGGACACACCACCCCCGCGTTTGGGGCCAGAATCCCAGAGCTGGATCACACAGCACCTCGGGAGAGCCCTGCATCGGGGAGCACCCCACAGCAGCAGGAAAAACCCACAAACCCATGAAAAACAGGGACAGAATAGTTCCCTGAAAAGGAACAAGTGCAGGAGCTGCACAGGCGACAGGAGCAAGCCAAATCCCACAGGCAGACACGGGGATGGCACAGCCAAAGGTCTCAAAATACCCAAAAGGGTTTAGGTCCTGCAGACTTTCATTGGTTTAGCTGCAAGTAAGAGAAGAGAATGTGCCTAAAACAGGCAGATTTAGGGATCTGGAGGAGAACAGGAAAAGGGAAAGCTGTAGTGCCAGCCTGGTTCCCTCTCCACCTACAGAACTTGGTGTTTATCATTTCAGTGTCNACATCGGGGGAGCACCCCACAGCAGCAGCAAATACCCATAAATCCATGAGAAACCGGGACAGAATAGTTCCCTGAAAAGGAACAAGTGCAGGAGCTGCACAGGCGACAGGAGCAAGCCAAATCCCACAGGCAGACACGGGGATGGCACAGCCAAAGGTCTCAAAATACCCAAAAGGGTTTAGGTCCTGCAGACTTTCATTGGTTTAGCTGCAAGTAAGAGAAGAGAATGTGCCTAAAACAGGCAGATTTAGGGATCTGGAGGAGAACAGGAAAAGGGAAAGCTGTAGTGCCAGCCTGGTTCCCTCTCCACCTACAGAACTTGGTGTTTATCATTTCAGTGTCCTCCAGGACTGTGCTGGCAGCCACAGGCACAGCTCCATTCATCCAGCACCGGGATGGCCCCAAAATCAGCACCAGCACAATCATCAATGCCTGACCCTAAATGAAGCCCCAAGATCAGCAGCAACACAATCACCAAGTGTGTGACCCTAAATGAAGCCCCGAAATCAACACCAACACAATCATCAGGTGTCTGATCCTAAATGAAGCCTCAAAACCAACACCAACAAAATCATCAATGCCTGACCTTAAATTAAACCCCAAAATCAACACCAACACAATCATCAGGTGTCTGATCCTAAATGAAGCCTCAAAACCAACACCAACAAAATCATCAAGTGCCTGACCTTAAATGAAGCCCCAAAATCAACACAGTCACCAAGTGCCTGACCCTAAATGACCCATTTCCTGTCGCTGCCGAGTCTGGGATGGAGCTGTCCCAGAACTCAGCCTCCTCTTTGCCTCTCTGATCAGTCATTTTACCTTGAAATGAAAGTTTAAAACCCAGATGTCACCCCCCAGCAGCTCCTGCTGCTCATGGACAGACAAACCCCAGGCTTTGGAGATCAAGGGCAGAGTTTCCAACAAACTCAAATAATTCCCGATGAACTCTTGGTGATCTGTCGGTGTGAGAGAGGAGAATTTCCCCCCTGACCCACCCGAGCTTTGTTGGACTCTGCTGTAAGGAAATCTTTTATTTCAGACACTCCAGGACTAAACCCGAATGTTTTTAACTTCGCTCTGCACCTGCATCCCCAAAAGATTTATCAGAGCATGGAAGCTCCTGATTTGCATCTCATTTGCATGGATGTTTATTGCGGCTCCGATTCCAGGGCAGAGCTGGAATAAACTCGTGCACCACAACCCTTGGGGACAGGCAGAGTGCACAGGGCAGGTGAGCTCCAAACTGCAGCATCAGGGGAATATAAAAACCTGGAAATTATGGTGTTATAATCAGCAATTTTACTTTTTAGCTCAAAAAATACGACACAAAACCATGAAAATGTGACAATTCCTTAAGGCATGTCTGTGCTTTCTCCCTCCTTTTTTCCTACTGTGATTTTACTTTTTGCTGCTTCATGTTTCTGCTCATCCCTGAAGCAGTTGAAGATTTTTTTTCCCCTTAACCAAGAGCCCACAACTGCAGCAACCTCAGCTCTTATGGAATAAATCAAATTTGGTCCAAGAGAAAAGAGGGAAAGTCTGGAAAAAAACCAACCAAAAAAATCCCACCAAAAAAAAAAATCACTAAGAAAACACCCTAAAAACCCAGTGGGGTGTGAATAACTGTAATTATGTTAAGATATATTTATAAGTTAATAGTGTGATTAAAGAGCAACAGATGCTTTGAGTTGTCTGTAAAATAGATCAAACTCATTGCTAAATTCCCCTTTGGGATGTGCACATCACTGCCTAAACCCCACATTATTCACAACTCAACTGCAAGTTATTTGTCTTTTATAAATTGAAGTTTTATAGTTTAGCAAAACCACCCCAGCCTTGCTTCCTCTCAGGTGCTGCACTGGGTTTCCTCCTCTTCCTCAGGGTCTCCTTCCAGACTCAGAATTTTTGGCAGACACCAGGGAATCCCTCCTGTGTTTGCTGCTTTCCAAAGCCTTTCCAAAATATTGTCCTAAAAATCACTTGTTGGTTATCCTGGTGTTGCTCAGGGCTCTGGACACACTCCTGCTTCTCGACTGAAGAGTCAGAACCCTCTGTTTTGTGAAATGAAAAGGAATGAAGACTCTAAGCCAACAGCACAGGGTGGTGTTTGGGAGGTGAGTGATACAAACCCCACATACTCCCAAGAAATTCAACTTTTCCCACCCCTTCGAGGCTCCTGTCCTCGCTGCTGCCACATCCACACATTTTAACATCATTTTCTTCCTCCACTCTCTCTGCCAAGAACTGCCCCTGACTCTTGGGCACCCCCAGAACCTCCAAGAGCTCCATTTGTGCTCCCTCCTGATGTTCTTCTGTCTGGGAACCCTTGATCTCTGCCTTCTTCACAATTTCTCTGTTGGCAGATGAATTTTTATATCCCCACTCATCAAAGCAAATTGGTGTTCTGAGGTGTTGAGACCAAGTTCCTTTCAGGACAAGCTAAAAACTGAATTATTCAACTCATGTTTAGGGAGGAAAAAAGGCAACAGGAGCTTCAAGGCCCAAACTTTTGGTTTTCGAAGACCAAACTCCAGCCTTGTTGTTAAAATTCACAAAATACAGGTTGTGAAAGGAAAAACAATAAATATTCAGAGCTCATCTAATCCGGATAAAGCAAGATGCAGATCAGGGTCATTCATAAATAAATGAAATTCCACGAAAAGCTCTTATTTATTTAACATTTACCCAATAGTTTCGGGCTTCTTCTAAGGAAAAGGTCAGAAGCAGATGATGCTGACAGCACCTGATAACTCCATATTGACCTTAAATTTCTTTTCCCCTCTTTGCCTCAGCGTGTTCTCATGAAAAATGCACAGAAGCATGATGGATCAGGTATCAAATGAGACAGAATTTTGGTCTGGGATAAATTAAAGACAAGCTCTGGTCACCAATCAGTGTTCCTGCATTCCATTTACACGCTCACAACTGCTCCGAGCAACAGGACGTGGAGCTGTGGGAGAGATTAAAAAGGGAAAACAGGGAGTGTTTCCCAGAGCTCAAGTCATGTTTTATCCTTTCAGTCTGACACTTCTATCCGGATCCCAGCAGGAAACCTGCAGTTCCTGCATCCACTCCGTGCATTTACAGCACAGCTCTGATACTTCACAAAAGGTTTTCTGTCAAGCATCCAGACAATCCCAGCCGCCTAAAACCCCGAGATTAACGGTGTCATCTTTTATTCAAGGCCTAATGCCCGCTCCTGAGGAGGATCGCTGCTAATGAGATTAGCTGGGCGTGCGTTTGGAGCTGAGCTGTGCTCACTGAATTCTCAATGTGTGCCCAAAACCCCGCGCTGGCTCAGCCCACATTCCAGCCAGGCAGGGGTTTGGCCAAGCGCTCGCTGCTCTGAGTAATGCCTGCTCTCAATATTTGTGCGAATTAAATCGTGTGTTTGAGTTCCTTCTGCAAGCACACAAACAGCTGGCTGTGAAAAGTGTGGTCCTGCCGATGGTAATCGGTGTAAAAGCTGTTCTGGGAACTCAGATGAGAGGTGGGGACCAAGCCGAGCCTGCCAGCTCCCACCGAGCTGCTGTCCCCAAGGCAATCACTTCCACAGGGAAGCCAGGAATACTTGTTGGCAGCCAGAAAAGCTGCTCAAGAAAAGAAAACCAGAGAATTGAGACACAAGGGCAGAGAGAAAGGTTTGGTTTAAAAACTGAGCAGCTGCACGAGTGGTTTGGAATATCCAGGAGGTCCAAAAAACACTGTGTTACCAGAGTTGTCTGAACACCCCTGAACATCCCCGGAGGATTTGAATGCTCTGATTCCCACCTGAAACCCTGCGGGAGGAGCAAAGCCAGAAGTCAGGGGATTCCTCATCGCTCCTCAGAGCCCCATCACAGCCAGTTCCATGTTAATAGCTTTACTCGCAGCTGGCACCGCGCCCTCGGGAGGGGACGCTCCCCAAAGGTTCAGCACTTTTCATTCCTCCGCACCGGAGCCTGTTCCCGGCTCTGTGGCAGCTCCTCCCGAGCGGGGAGCAGGAGCACGGCTCTTACCTTGGACGCTCATTCACTCAGCGGCCAGCGGGGCATCCCATCGCCGACACGGGGATGAGGAGGAGGATGCGCTGCCGGGACGCGGGGATGCTCCGGGGGGACGCGGGGTGGGGACGGGAGGCGGCCCAACTCCGTGCCGGAGCTCATCTCAGCGCCAAGGACACGCAGAGCGCCCGCACGGCGGCTCGGAGCCTGCCGGCAGCCTGTTAACCCTCCCCCGGCCGCGCCGCTGCCGACGGGGGCTCCCCAAGCTCCGGGGATGTTCCCTCCGTGCCGCCCAATCCCGCCGCGCCTCACCCGCCGCAGGTGGGGTTTGGCAGGCTGCAGGTTTCAAAGGCGTCAAAAAGCTGCATTGCCACCCCCCCATCCCCTTTAAAAACCCCCCAAAAATCTCATTATGAGCAGGAGGGGCTGCTCTGCTCGGTGCAGGCATCTCCTGGACCAAGTGAATCCCGAACACGCAGGGCTGGAGGTGGAAAGGGGACGCGGATCTGACACAGGAGTGGTCTGGATGTTTATGTTTCCTCCTGTCACAGCAGTATTCGGGCAGCTCTGAGTATGTGTGCCCAAGAATACAGTTCTTGGGGAGTTCAAGGATTTATTTGTTCCCTGAGGGGTCAGGGCAACACCTGGCAAAAATGTCATGGAGGAAACACAGATGCTGCAGCAGGTTAAGGGGTTATCGGGTCCTTCCCAGCATTAAAGCTCTTGCACAGGAGCTCACCACCCCTGCTGCCAGCACGGGCTCAGAGCTTTCATTGATCCCCTCTTCCTCAGGGGATCACTTTCCCCTTTGATTAATCCCCTCTTCCTCACGGGATCCCTTTCACCTTTCATTGATCCCCTTTTCCTCATGGGATCACTTTCCCATTTGGTCAATTCCCCTTTTCCTCATGGGATCACTTTCCCCTTTGATTGATCCCCTCTTCCTCACGGGATCCCTTTCCCCTTGCACGTTGCCTTGATTCAGTGACAAGACCAAATATTCCTTCCTTAAAAACACACCCTAAGGACATGGATACCAAGCTGCCATTAACTGCCATGAATCAAAATCCGTTGTGGGGGCTGAGGTTCTTCCTGGTCCTGCCTTTAAGCCCAGCTCAAGGCAACACCTGAGACCTCCAGCCCTGCCAGAAACAGCAGCTCCCATCCTGGGGTTGCCAAGTCTCAGNTCTTGCACAGGAGCACATCACCCCTGCTGCCAGCACGAGCTCAGAGCTTTCATTGATCCCCTCTTCCTCATGGGATCACTTTCCCTTTTGATTGATCCCCTTTTCCTCACGGGGTCACTTTCCCCTTGCACGTTTCCTTAATTCAGTGACAAAACCAAATACTCCTTCCTTAAAAACACACCCTAAGGACATGGATACCAAGCTGCCATTAACTGCCATGAATCAAAATCCGTTGTGGGGGCTGAGGTACTTCCTGGTCCTGCTTTTAAGCCCAGCTCAAGGCAACACCTGAGACCTCCAGCCCTGCCAGAAACAGCAGCTCCCATCCTGGGGTTGCCAAGTCTCAGCCTGACTTGCACAAGGTCAGAGCAAACTGACTGGTTTTTGCCAGGCTGGCGTGGCCCACGCTGATCAGAAAAGGAAAAAAATTAAAATTAAAAAGCACATTTCCTCAAAGGCCCTTGCTCAGGACTAAACTTGTACGGGCAGGGAAATGAAGCACGTGGTGAAGGCAGAGAGGCAAAAAGCTTTCACAAAGCAAAGCCCAACCATCACATCCTTCCCCTCCAAGGCAGCTGAATTCAGAGTTTCCTCTCTCTGTTCTCAAAGCAAACCTGAGCCTTCCCCTCAGAGCGTCAAGGCAAATTCCAGTGTTTGTTCTTTGGTGCTGTGGGGACACACGACTGGGTGCAGCCACGAGGGTTTGAGCAGGCTGGAGGCAGGGATCTCCTAAAACCAACTTTATCCATCCCAGAGGAGCATCCCAGGCACCATTCAGAGCTGCACAGGGGGCTGAAGGTCCCGACTGCTCTGCAGAGTCCCGAGCTCATCCTGGGCAGTAAATGCCACCCAGAGCNGCTGAAGGTCCTGACTGCTCTGCAGAGAGTCCCGAGCTCATCCTGGGCAGTAAATGCCACCCAGAGCAGGAGGATCCGTCACCCTGCACACTCTGACCCCTGGGAGCTGCTGGAATCTTCCTGGGCAGAGCAAGGAAAAGGCAAATCTGACCCTCCCCAGCTCCTCCAAGGGGAAAAGAGTCTCCCCGAATTCCCAGGATGAAGTTCCACTCCACAGAGGTTGGAATTTCCACATTTAATGCTGAAAACCTGCCGAGATCCTCCAGTGCTGTGATTGCCTCTGGGCTGTAGAACAACGACACCTTTCACAGGCAGCACCCCCATCCCAAACTCCTCACTGGAGATCTTCTCTCCACGTGTTCATGCAGAAAATTGGCTTAAGGAACTTTTTCCCGTGAATTTGAGTCCTCAGGAGCACGGCCAGCACGTGTGTTAAATATAAATATAAATATANAATAATGAACTCCATCCCTTGGTATCTCACTGAGGAAACTTTTGGCCTGGGCTCCTCACAAAAAGCACAGAACAGACCCAGGCTCCTCAGATTGGGGATGTTTTCACTTCTCACTCAGTTCTGCAGAAAAAAACCCTGATCTGTCTGCAAGAAACCCTCCAGCCACCCTGGAAATTCACATTTTAATCAGAATCTTGGGTTAGTCTACCCAGAATTGAATAAAAAACGGTGCTGAGGAGCCAAAATATATCAGGGAAATTGTCCAAACACAGCCCTCACTGACTCTGTTCTCTCCATGCCTCTCCTTTGAGTGCTCCTGTATAAAAAGCAGAGCTGACCCTTTGCAGAGCTCCTTCATGCATCAGCTGCCAGCTCAGGAAACATCCTTGTGAGGAGCTGCCAATGCGGGGCTTCAAATGTTCTGAGGATGACAGAGGTACACGGGGATTTCCACAGGAGCAGACACGGTGACTCCCGGAGGTAAAAAACACAGAAACAGCACAAAAATCGCATTTTTGTGCTCCCACCTGTCAGGAAATGGGACATCAGGGTGCCACCTGCCTGTTTTCAGGTGGAAATCTCTTCCCTCGGAAAAAGGGGAAAATTCCGTGTCCCGTTTTACCTCCCCTGGGCTCTAATCTCTCTGAGCAAAGCAGGGAGACAACACAAAGCCAAGAAAGGCTTCCGAGAAAGGAATTTGACCTCAAAGACTCATGTGGGTGTTGATAAGCTGCAAAAGAAGAAACAGTTTCACAAACAGGGAAAAAAAAATCCCCCCAAACCTCAAACATTTAACTGAGCCCACCTAGACATGGGATTAAGTCTGTCTGCACAGCGGGTTTGTGTTTATTCCCCTCAAATATTGAGTTTGCTGCTGAGACTCAACTCAAGAGTAACAAAAAAACACAATTATTTGGGTTTTAACAAAGGAAAAAAATCAAATAATAGTAAAAAAAAATCTGTCAAATGCTGCGTTGTTACTAAACAACCAGAGTTTTCTTTATTCTCTGAGTAGAATCAGCACTTAAATTGTCTCAGCCCTTCAAGGCAGAAGTGCAGCATCCCAGGAAGGCAGGAAACAAATTGAGATGGGATTGGAATTTAGGACTCAGCTCCTGAAGAACTCCCAGTTCTCCCCCTGCTTTGCTTTTCAGACATCATTATTCCAGGGCCACCCCTTCATTTGTGTCCTGCAGCCAGCAGCTGGAAGCTCAGCACTGCAAGCACAACTCCTAAATTATCCCAGCTCCAGCCAGCCAGGAACTGCTGGGATTTCACTGCTTCAGCTGCCAATTAGAGGGAAAAGCCAAAAAAAAAAAAAAAAAAAAAAAAATAGGGGACTCATTCTTCACTTGCAAGTTCTTCAGGGAGAGCTGAGGGAAAGTGAAATTTGGCCCTCTCATTCCAGCAGGAAAGAGAGCAGTGGGATTTATCTCCCCTCCCACCACCCATAAATTGGAATGTGGGGAGTGGAGCAGGGGGAAAGGAAAGGAGAGTCCTGAAAGAAAGGA
Source organism: Alaudala cheleensis (assembly GCA_013398995.1). Taxonomy (NCBI): domain Eukaryota; kingdom Metazoa; phylum Chordata; class Aves; order Passeriformes; family Alaudidae; genus Alaudala; species Alaudala cheleensis. The sequence continues at coordinate 70,346 of VWYE01026864.1, forward strand.
AATTCAGGAAGAAATGGAGCAGATTCTGGTTTTTGGGATGTGGAGCTGAGTGATTTTATGTGATTTAAGAGATCACCAGACATCAGCTCAATCCCCTTGAGGGTTGTCCCCTCTGGGGACGGGTGGAATTTTGTAAATCCAGTGTCCAGGAGAGGCTGGCTGGGCCCTTTCACATCAAAAAAGGATTCACCTCCTCTCCTGGGAATCACTCACCCCCTGCTCCTGGCAAATGTTGCCCCCAAACCCTTCTCGTTTGCTGGCCCACATTGTACGAGTTAAACTGCTCAAACACCTGCACAGAAAAAAGGAAAAGCTTGTTCAGCTGATCACAAGGCTGAACTCACAATCTGTCAGCTCATAATTGCTACACAAACATAAAAGGAGCTCCTCACAAATGGGATTTTTTTCTGCTTCTGTTAAAGAAGCAGGTCCCAGGCTTTGTTCCCATTTCCTTCTGTATTTTTTTTTGCCCCATGACCAAATTTAGTTTCAAATGAATCAGAAAACAAGATTTGTCTCAGCACCTGTGAGTGCTGAGGCAGAGAAATGAAAGCACATTTGGGCAGTGGAGAACTCGAACACACAAATATTCATTTTCCCTCTGAACCATCCCTGGTTTAGGTGCCATTTTCCACAGAAGAACTGAACATTCCTCAGGCTGAGGTCAGGACAGACTGGAAGGACACTTCTAACAGATTTATAATTTCCCCAGTTCAATGTTCATTGTGGAAACACTCAGAATTTCTCCAGTGAACCATTTCAAGCTGCTCTGAACTCGTGTTTACTTCAGGCTACTTAAAACAGGGAAAAAAGCCCAGATGAGTGATTAGAGGCAGAAAAAACCCCAAGGAAAACCCTCCTGTCCTGACAACAGGGCTGGGCAAACCACACTTGGCAGCAGCAGAGTGTGATGGCTTTGAGGTTCCTTTAGTCAGGAAATAAATCCATTATCTCACCCTGCATGCTGTGAGTGCCTCTATCGTCACTCGGCAGCCTCCTGAACTCCTCAGCAGTGAAACTTTTCCCCTATCAGCTCCCCCTCGTAATCTCCAACACTTCCACGAGGAGAATAAACAAAGATATTGAGGCAATCAAGGCCTTGACAGGCTGACACAGCCCTTTGTGTTTGATAATTGTTCATTTGGCTGTTTTCAACCTCTGACACCGTTCCTGAACAGTGAGAAAAAACCTGAAATCACATTTTCAAACTCCACCGTAAATTCAGGTGCAGCCTCAGCTCCTTGGGGGGATCAAATCAGATCTTTTTTCATCAAGGTGCCTCTGAAAAGGATTTTTCTCTTCCTATTAATACTGACACTGAGATTTTTCAGTGAATTACCTCGTGCATTGTTGAGGAACCTCTTCACTCTCCCCTTTCCTGAAGAACTGGGCTCAGCACTGGAGATCGAGCCCAGCCAGGGACTTCCAGGATTCCCAGCAGCAAAAAGAGCTGCAAATAACACACCTGAGGAAAAAGGAGCCAGAGATCTTCCAGAAAAATCCCACAATTATTTGGGTTTTAACAAAGGAAAAAACCAAATAATAGTAAAAAAAAAAAATTATATATATTTATNCTGGGGAATGTTCACTGTGCTTTTATTATCATTATTATTATTTTATTTTTATATCTTTATTATTATAGATTTTATTATATATTTTAATATACTGTTATTTATTATTATTATTTTATTGATGAGAAACTGGAAGTTTCTCATCATCCCATTTGGAAGGGGAACACTTTTCCTGCCTGGCAGGAGCTCACCCTCGATATCCTGGTGATTCCTCCCTCCCTTTGTTCTCTTTGCTGCTGCAAACACCTTTTTTTTTTTTTTTAATCTTTTTACAAAGATTTTTACAAAGATTTTGCACTATTTGTGCAGTGGGGAGGGAAAATAAATCCCAGCTCAGGGCAGAGTTAGGAGCTGCCCTCCAGAGCCAGAATNATAACACTGGTTTATGCAGAGATTCCAAACCCCCAAACCTTCAAAACTTCCAAACTCCTTAAATTCTTTAAGGCTTCAAAAACTCTTTATTCCGGAGCTGCCCTCCAGAGCCAGAATCCAAATTATTTATCAGATTAATGGCCACAACTGAGGAGTTTTGCTTTGAAGTCAGGCAGAGAAAAGAGTCCCAACATGTGCCCTGTCCCCTCATCCCAGGGGTCATTGGAACCAGGAGCAGCAGAAATCCTGAATTATCCCAGACACAGGCAGGGAGCAGCAAACAATAAATAGCAGAGATGGAAAAGTTCATGGAAAAGTCCTCGAGGCTTCTCCTGTCAAGGGCTGGGGTGTTTAATAATGAATGGGAGATGAATCCAACTCTCCATCAGCAGGGCAGGCCCTGGGGGAGGACTCAGGGATGGAGGCTGATTTTATTAGAGCCATTTAACAGATTCCCAGTGTCTGCTCCATCCCAAACCTGCCCCTCACAAATCAACACAGCACCCAAATTTAGCTCTGTGGTTTGCCCAGCACTTCCACCAACAAAATCTTTGTAAAAAGATTAAAAAAAAGGTGTTTGCAGCAGCAAAGAGAACAAAGGGAGGGAGGAATCACCAGGATATCGAGGGTGAGCTCCTGCCAGGCAGGAAAAGTGCTCCCCTTCCAAATGGGAAACTTCCAGTTTCTCATCAATAAAATAATAATAATATATAATAACTAAATAATAACTAAATAATAACGAAATAATAATAATAATAATAATAATAATAATAATAGCACAGTGAACATTCCCCAGCCTGGCCTCAGGGGTGATACTGGTTTATACAGAGATGCCAAAACCCCAAACCTTCAAAACTTCCAAACTCCTTAAATTCTTTAAGGCTTCAAAAACATCTTTATTCCTCAAAGTCCAAGATGTTCTCAGGCAGAAAACCTTAAAAACTCTTTAGTCCTTGAACTCCAAGATGTGTTTAGGGGAAAAAAAAAAACCTTTAAAACTTCATTTCTTGAACTCCAAGACTTGTGCTTAGATAGAAAACCCTAAAAACTCTTCATTCCTTGTACTCCAAGATGAACTTAAGCAAAAGAAAACCTTTATAATTCTTTATTCCTCAATCTCCAACTCAGGCAAAAAACCTTAAAAAATTCTTTAGTCCACAAAGTCTAAAATGTGCTTAGGAAAAAAAACCCTTAAAAACTCTTTATTCCTCCAACTCCAAGGTGTGTGCTTAGGCAAAAAAGCTTAAAAATGTAATTTCCTCAAACTTATACACGTGCTTAGGCAAAAAAACCTGAAAAACTCTTTGTTCCTCAAGCTCTAAGAGACATACTTAGGCAAAAACTTTAAAAATTCTTTATTCCTCAAACTCCAACACACATGCTTAGGCAAAAAACCTTAAAAACTTTTAATTTCTTGAAGTCCAAAATGTGCTTAGAAAAAAACCCCCCCAAAAAAAAAACCACAAAAAGAACCAACCAACCAACAAAAAAAAAA
>VWYE01026865.1:0-10241 GCA_013398995.1 Alaudala cheleensis
CCTGCCAGGACCTTGCTCCAGCATGGGCCTCCCAGGGGCCCATGACCACGCTCCTCTCAGGCATCTGCCTCTTCCAGTGTGGGTCTCCTGCGCAGGCTGCAGGAGCACAGCTGCCTCACCATGGGCTGCACCACGGGCTGCAGGGGAATCTTAGCTCTGGCTCAGCCTGGAGCACCTCTGGTCCCTCCCTTTGCACTGCCCTTGGTGTCTGCAGCGTTGTTCCTCTCACAAATTCTCACTCTGCTATTCTTGGCCTCAATTACATCTGCATAATAACAGGTTTTTTTCTTCTTAAGTATTATCACAGAGGCATTACCACCATCACATCCAATAGGTCCAGCCTTGGGCAGGAGTTGGTCCATCTTGAAGTTACCAGGGTTTTACTCTGCCCCACATGGAGGAATCTTCTGCAGCTTCTCCCAAAAGCCACCCATGTAAGACCCTGCTATAAAATCTGGCTATTCAAATGGTTTCACTCAGCATTGTTCTGAATTCACCTGTAAGCTGAAAGGAAAAAATATCACAAGAGTAACAACAACTTTCAATGTGTATGTGTTTGTATACGTGTTAAGATGCATGTCTAAATTTTGCATCTATGGCAAAAAATTTGCATCTATACAACAGAACACATCACAACGATATCATGATGAATAATACACTTTTTCATCTGATATAAAATACAATTTAATCTTTATTGCCATTGTCAATATAATCAATACATATCAGTTGCAAGTAACATATAGAGAGACAGCCTAAGTAGAATGAAATGAATTTTGCTAAGCAGAGCCACAGCAAGCCTGTTCCCATGCAGTGCAACTTCATTAAAGTATCCATGCAGGAAGCAAAAAACATAAATTCAGGAAGTGAAATGGAGAGATTGTTCATTCCAAGATAAGATTTTCTTTATTTCAACTTGTCCCTTTCCCCCTAGAGTTCATAATAACATTGAGAAATCAACCACATCATGTTGTGAAAGTCCATTTCTGTTGTTTTAACACACCTATGAAATGTTGGATTCTTAGCAAATTGTGGCACTTTCAGAATTTTATCAAAATTTTCTAATAGTGCTAAAATTGGGGTACTATAAAAAAGTAATTTTTAAAATATTGAACAGCTTGAATAATAATTTTATTTTTCCTACATTATGTGTACTATTAGGAAAAGTCTAGTCAGACAACAACCAGTAAACCAAAACTCCATAATTAGAAAATGGGAGACACCCAAAATTTTATGGGTTTTTATGCATGTGCTCTGAAACTGGTTTTTGGTAAGATTCTTCTATAAGGCCTGTTCTGGTCACCTTTTTCAGATATTGGGGGGTACTCAGAAGTTGTCACTGCAATTTCTGGTTCATCTATTCTGGAGCAGGGAAGTTTTGATATTTCCTTGAAAAGACAAAAAAATATTTTGTAGTCTTTTACATTTGCACATGTTCAAGCACTTGACGAAGAGCATGATCCTCTTTATTTTCCCTTTTCCATCTCGGTAAAAAAAGAACAAAACCTGGACTAGAACTTTTTCTCCCAAGCCCTTCTTCATGTCTATTAGTATCTGCAGCATTGAGATAGTGAAAATCAGAGTAAATTTCAGAGCAATTGTAATAATTTTTCCAAATTTTCATCCTTCCAGAAGAAATGACTCCTTACTGGAACCTCTTGCAGTCTGCAGAATACCTTTGGTGTCATCCACAAATGTTAGTTGTTTGTCCCATATCAATTTGGAAAGAGAACTGTAAGAGCAAATCAGTTCTAAAATTCAGTACCTGTTAGAGTTCTTCCTTCCCTAAGTCAAGAGTATCCCATCAAATGGCTGTGAAGGAGAATCTTAGGAAGACCTACACAAATAGTCAGCCACACTGATTACAATACTGTCTAGTTTCTAAAACTTCTCTTTGAAGGCAAAAGCAATCAACTTGTGAGAAAGAATCTCACCAAATAAAGTAATAACTAAGCTGTGTTTTGATTATTTATTTAATGCTTTTAAGTTCAGAGGATAGATAGCTTTAAATATTAAGGGCATTTGGCATTTTTCTAGTCTGTTATTCAGTTCAATTTTCTGCACATATCAGTCATTTTGTCTTGGGGTAACACTGATCTTGATTTATACAGTGCTGACAGAACCAAAATTACTTACTCAATTTTTCTTCTCCTCCATGTTTTTCCTTACTAAGAACACTTTCCTCAACTGGAGTTTAACCTATATATTACCCAGGAGTACCAATTCTTTCCCAAGTTTAGGAAGGAATTTTGCATTTATCTTTTTACTGTTGTGGTAGAGTAGTGAAAAGAAGGCTCTCAGCCAGTCAAAAGAAGTAGGACACAGTGATTGCATGGATGATTATGATTAAATTTATTGCAAATATAATACCTAAATATTGTCAATCCAGTGTATCAATAACAACTCTATTACAATGGATTGCAGTATAACTGAATCATGCTCCCAAGCTGAAGGAAGATCACTTTACTTTCTAAACTTCTCAGAGGAGCCCAGGTGTGACTAGGTCCACTTAGTATCAGATTTGGTCAAAAGTCTGCAGGGTTTGGCTATAGAAATATACCTGTTTGCAGTCTTTGGCCTTGCATAATTCACAATTACCTACAAAGTCCCTATGTAGCTGCTCGAGGATTTTATCTACCGATTTGACTGGATATTAGTGCTTTTACTCAGACAACCAAAAGCGAGAAAGACATCCCCACTGAGGGGTGGGGAATCCACCCAGAAGCTGCTTGCCATGTTGAGATGTCAGTTAGCCCCATTGGCCAGACATGCAGCAGTGTTTTATACCCCTATTTAAGTACCAAAGTCAATTTTAAATATCTCTTTTCCTTCATCTCTGGAATATAGTTATTAAGCATACAGACAGTTCTTCCTGCAAAACCCACTTGGTCTTCTTACCAGATTGCACCAGATCACAGAGAGCAGAAAGGGAAATGGAGTGTGTGGGGGTCTGTGGAGGTGGTGTACAAGACACATGAAGACCCAGTTATGTTCCACAATTGTCCACATTAATTTATTTGAAATTATTCCCTATGATTCTGGATGCAGACATTAGTACCCAGATGAAAGTCTTAGTCATATTGTTTCATTTAAGGTGGCCACACACGGAATAACAGCTTGGATCCAATTATCCCTGTTGTTCCCTTCCAACTCATGATATCCTATCTTTCTATGATATACGATAAACCAATATTTTAGCTGCTAAATAAGACACTCTGGAGTTAGATACTCCAGTTTCAAATTTGCTCTTATAGGTCTCCTACACATACATATTTAATGGGACTCTTTAACTGTAACACCCTCTGCACCAGAGGACTCTTATCTTCAGTGATAAGTCAGAGAAAACTCACTATATGAAGCATAAGTTTATATATTTTTTCTGGTTTTATTATTTAGCCCTATGTCTGTCTTATTGAACACTATTCAGACTATGTTCTAAAAGGCAGAATTATTCATATGCTTTTTGTCTGTGCTAGAAGTTCAACATAATCAGCGATTAGATTATTTAAAGCATTCCTCTGAGAAGAAGATCTGGCTGTAGGCACAAGGAGTCTAAAAGGCTACTTAGGACACAAAGGAATATGTGTTGTTTGTTTTTATCCTGCACTCTTACTGTTCTCCTCCTCACTTGCAATTTTGAAGTATCTGTCTGTGACTGAACCTAGAGATAAGATTTCTAAAATAAACATCTTCAGACCGCAACCCGAACGTTCTCCAATTCCTTCTTCCAAGCATGGGCAGTGAGAAAACAGCCTTTTACACTGCCAGGGTTAATCTCAGAAGAGATAACTCCAGCATAGACAGATTTTCTTAATTTAAGACTTGTATTTCATTTACTTAGGATATTTTATTCTGTAATCTGAGCATTAACATATATCATGAACCACAGATGACAGAGAAAGCCTAGAGAAAAAAAATTAAAAGCACAGTGAATTAAATCACTTACTACATCAAAGGGTGGAACTTTTTCAGAATTTTAGATCTGTGTAAAACCAGCTTATCTGCTGATCATTGCAATTTGTTTATGTAAGACTCATATATTTCAAATTTTAAATATTGTAAGGTTACAATAAGTGAGAACTGGAAAATATAGCATTCAAGTTTAACGAGAGATTTCAAACAGCAATATTTTAGGGGGCTATTAACATGATTAACAGGAGTATCATTATAATATGTAATGTTAGTTGAAACTCATATTGTCTATCTGATATATTCTTCATCAATACATTAGCTAAATATTTTGGAAATTTTTGGTCACTTAAGATAGGGAACAGATGCTTTCAAGAAGTCTAAGCTAGTCCCAAAATAGCTTTGATGTTCCAAGAGAAACAAATCCTTAAGTGTGAGTACACCTCAAGAGTGATTGATTTTATAAATGATTTTGTAAGTAAAGCACGCATTTTTATGGAGTTACCAGTGACAATCAACTGTGTCAAATTTGAACTAAGAGTAAGCTGCAGTTATTGAGACACAAGCTTCTGAAAACTAATGCTACATAGATCTCACAGTCTTATCACAGAGTGAATTGTGTCACCTTATAATCTGATATAGATGATTCTTGATTGAGTAGAGACATGTAATTCAGTTGGAGAGTTCTGCTGACATAAGAGCAGCCTTCAGGTGATTTATGAATGAGATAGAGCACTTCATTGAATTATAATCTTGGTATTCAGCTTGGAAAGGGTTTTCAATATACATTATATACGTCATTCTGGAATGGGCCGAGGAATTTAGGGAAGCATGCAAGGAAATAATTTAAACTCAGATTTTTGAAACAAAGTTTATAATATTTGGACTGAAATTTGGTATCTTTGGACATAATTTTATGTTTCTCTGAACCAGAATACAGGGTGTCTTATGACTGTTTCATGATATGTATCATGAATCACTGACAAGTATTTTCCATTTTAAAAAGCAATTAATCCAAGTTTTCCTTAGCAACTAATATTTAAGATCACTAAATCAATAAACTAACTCTTCCTTGAAGATTCATTGGCTGAATAAAGAGGCAACTAGTCCCACGCAGGAGACTGTTAGTGTATGGAAAAAAATATGCATAATTAAAGCAAATTTTCCTTTTCCAATGTAACTTGTTTTCATTGGACATGTATTCATGGGCCTGGCACACAGAAGCAAGGGAAGGCTATGAGATTGCATCTCATTTCCTCTCTTGTGTATGCATTTATGCACCCTGTGCAGGGTTCAAGACCTCTGAGTCAGCTGGATCCCAGTCCATCTATGTGCACAAATCTCACAAATTAAGGCCTGTGAAAGTGTCCATGTGGTGATTCTGTGATCTAGCCACAGTATAAATCGGAACACATCCAACATTCAAGAGAATCCAAGAAGTCAGAGTGGCCCTTGGGTTTAAAAATACAGTGTTAGCCATAGAGACCTGAGGTGGTACAGACATTGTGTAACCCCTTCTGAAATTTCCCTAGAACATACCAATTATTTAGTCCTGAATTATTCAGTTGTACACAACTTTCACTAAATATTTGATATATTCAATTATCTCTGTGGCTCACCAAGTTCCACTCATGTATTATGAATATCAATGAAAGAACATGAACAGGTAATAACAGAATCATTTTGAATAGGCAAGGAACAACAAGTAGAGGTAGTATTGTTTGCCTCACAGAGAAGCAGTCAGACACATGTCCCTCACAGGGGTGTTCAGTGAGAAAGTTTAGACATAAAAGGGAAATAAATTAGGAGTGTTGCTAGAAGCAGCTGTGCAAAACAATGAGTTGTACTAATTCCCTTTCTGAGGCACAATTCCTTCTCAGATTCTTTCAGCATCAAGGGCATGGATTTTCTTCTAACACACATAATACCAGGTAATTCTGCTGCCACACGGATGGTACGCCAACAAATGAATATCAGTTTGCAAAGGTGAAGTTTAGCTTAATTTCTGCTTGTTGTCTTAGTTACATGATATTAAGAGAGTTTTGTTTCTTTTTTCATCTATAACAGTTTGTATTTTTGTGGTAGTGGCATGAGCAAGGGAGGGCACAGTCTTGGAAACCTCTATTAATGCAAATTTCATCATGAATATCATATGAACTCTATCTTATCTCAGCATGAAATAAAACAGGTTGCATTGTGACCTGCTCTGTCTGTCAAGACAGAACACATTGCATAGAAGACTTGAGGAGAACAGTACCATAGGTGTAATAGGAAATTTGCTTTTACAAATTCGGGGCCTGCTGTCATTATTTTTCTAATTTGAGGTTTTATGAAATGAACAAGGTTCAGCTGACATTAGGACAGCACTGAGAGAAACAGAAAAAGTGATAAACAAGAAAAATTACAGATATTGGGGGTAAACCACCATGAGACAAAACCTAAAGAAAATAAAATACTACACCTAATGTTTAAAAAATATTTTTTTATAAATTATCAGCGGTAGATCAGCAAGGTCTGATCATCTGATCATCATATAAAGCAGACCAATTTTTACCACTGGCTCTATAGTGAATATAATGAGGGTTATCAAACTTTAAAGATACATTCATTAAAAAAAAAAAACAGCAAAAAAGCAGGAGAGTAAAAATACAAAGAGGAAGATTTTGAAGAGCTCATATATGTGGCATATTGTCAAATAAGTTGCTACAGAAATCACGGAATCTTTGAGTGTCTGAGGTGGTGTAGCAGCTCTGGAGATGGATTAGTCCAACAACTTCTCAGAAAAGAAGGTTACTCAGGACTGTGTCCAGGTGTGTTTGAGAACCTCCAAAGATGGAGACCATAATTCTAAGGACAGCCTGTGCCAGCCTTTGACAATCTTCACACAAAAAACAGCTCCACTACCTGACAGCATAGCCCCTTCACCAGAGCACACCTTCCACAGATACCAAGACCAATGCCTTTGGCTCTAGCAAAAAGTCCAAAATATTGCTGCAGCTTTTTTCTGCACAAGTATCTTGTTCCTCAAGAGCTTGGGTCTCTGTTGTAGCAAAGACACAGAGAGTATTTCCTTGATGTGTTAAAGTACACATCTTTCAGTAACAGCTTTGGCCATAGGCACACACATAAGGTATTACCTTAAGCCAAAATTAGAGCTAACAAATGATTTGTGAATTAACCAGAAATAATTATGAAAAGATAAGAAAGGTTTACTTCATGTGCTAAAACATATAGTTAGAGAGATGTTTATATGTTTATATATACTGTATAAGAATAATGGAATTGAAAAAAATAGGACAAAAGGACCCTTCCCCAGTGTATTGATTTTGGCTGGGGTAGATTTAATTTTCTTCACAGTGGCTGGTATGGAGCTGTGTTTTGGATTTGTGCTGAACACAAGAGTTGATAATACAGAGATGTTTTTGATATTGCTGAGCAGGGCTTGCACACATAAAAGGCCTTTTCTGCTTCTGGAACTGCCAGTGAGGGGACTGGGGGTCCATGGGAGATTGGGAGGGGACATAGATTAGACAAATGACCCAAACAAACCAAAGGGATATTCCAAACCGTACAATATCATGCTCAGTATAAAAGGTGAGGGGAAGAAGAAGGAGCAGGGGGGGAATTTAGAGTGATGGTGGTTGTCTTCCCAAGTGAGCACTAGACATGATAGGGCCCTGCTCTCCTGGAGATTGCTGAACACCTGCCTGCTCACTGGAAGTGGTGAATGAATCCCTTGTTTTGTTTTGCTTCTGTGCACGGCTTTTGATTCCACTATCAAAATGCCTTTACCTCAACCCATGAGTGTTCTACCCTTTACCCTTCCATTGCATACGCTTGATCCTGCTGGCAAGGCAGTGAACAACCAGCCATGTAGGGTTTGGTTGCTGGCTGGGATTAAACCATGACACACCAGTAAAATCTTTGAGAAATATTAACACTTGAAATAATCTGATGATTTCTTTTTCTGTGGATTTTTTCTATAGGAGCTTGGAAAAGGACTGGTCTAACTGCTCAAGACATCTCATGAAGACAGACAACTTTTTTTTAATCCCACATGTGTACCTGCTTAGTGTTTTCAAGTCAACACAGAGGCAAAATACAATTCCAAGGGTGTCCTCTCTGACACATTAGAATTTTGTCCATCACAGCTCCAGTCTGCCCTGCCAACAGAAAAATAAATGGCTCATAAGCATTCAAACCTGGAAGAGCTTGGAGCTGGTTTTCTGGAGATTTGTTATAGTTTGATTTTTTTGTTTTGGGATTATTTTTTTTTCCCCCAGTAGATGCAGAGTGAGGGAACCTGCCAGCATACAATTCAAAAATGTTATTGAATTTTTAAAGGTCTTTACTCAAACTGATCAGTTTGGATATATACAGTCAGAAGATTTGCCATGTAGAACAGAAGAGAGATTGAGAAGTCAGCAAAAACTTGTTTTAATTTGAGCCCACAGTGGATAATTAGAGTGATGTGCATTTCATCTTAGATACACTACATGTGAGTAAATATCTAATCCCATCTTTCTAACCTTGTTAAACTCAGTACTATAAAATAAAATGGAGTTAGTAATTGCATTTTCAAAAGTATACCTAGAGGCCACAGACTCATATGGATTTCTTAATTTCTTGTTCTTAACAATAAAATGGGATATGGAGCTTTAAAGCCCAGCAGGGCTGCTGTGTAGTTTGAGGAAGGAAATGAATTCTGAGAGCAGTGAGCTAATAAGATGCCACTTTTCTGACTCTCTTTTCAGTGTTCTTTACAAAAGGGGATATTCTCAGAAGCTCTCTGAATAATGAGAAATGAATATTCTAAAGAACATAACCAGAACAACTAAACCTGTGAAATAGATTCTGTGAAACTGTTCTCCTGCAGTACTTACCTCTGCCCTATTAGACATCATTAATGGTGCTCTAAGGACAAAGATGCCATCATTTTTGTTGTCTGAGAGGTTTGTTTTTTACAGACAAAAGCCTTAAGATGAAGCTGTTAAGAAAAACAGGACTCCTAACACTAGAATCCTCACTCTCCTCTATTTAATTTTTCATGCTTGGATATTCATCTTGTAACTCCTTCCTCCACATTGCCTCTTTAACTCTTGTTTAATCCTGCTGCTAAATTCCCTTGTTGCCATTGCAAAAGGTTCCAGTTTGGTAGAGCAGCATATCTGTCTTGGGGTGATTTTATGGTGATTAGTCTATTCCCTGATCATCTGCTCTACACCCAGAAACGATTGCTGTAGCTTTAACAGCAATGGGTCTGGGGGACAGAGGGAGCCTTGGGGCTCTTTGACAGGCTTTTTTAAAAACCTCACCACCCCCAGGCATCCAAGTGCTGTGCAGACTGTGGCTTTTTTGCTTAGATAGATTTTATTAGCTTAGGCAAGATGCCTTGGAGAGACTACAGCAGCAATCATTCAGCAGCATCTTTCAAAGTTAACTGGATGGTTTGNCATTTACCCTTTTTCTTCCCATCCTGTGTGGGCACTGGGTTTGTCAATGAACTGTTGTTTTTTCACTTTCATCCACTAGTANTTGTTGTCTGAGAGGTTTGTTTTTTACAGACAAAAGCCTTAAGATGAAGCTGTTAAGAAAAACAGGACTCCTAACACTAGAATCCTCACTCTCCTCTATTTAATTTTTCATGCTTGGATATTCATCTTGTAACTCCTTCCTCCACATTGCCTCTTTAACTCTTGTTTAATCCTGCTGCTAAATTCCCTTGTTGCCATTGCAAAAGGTTCCAGTTTGGTAGAGCAGCATATCTGTCTTGGGGTGATTTTATGGTGATTAGTCTATTCCCTGATCATCTGCTCTACACCCAGAAACGATTGCTGTAGCTTTAACAGCAATGGGTCTGGGGGACAGAGGGAGCCTTGGGGCTCTTTGACAGGCTTTTTTAAAAACCTCACCACCCCCAGGCATCCAAGTGCTGTGCAGACTGTGGCTTTTTTGCTTAGATAGATTTTATTAGCTTAGGCAAGATGCCTTGGAGAGACTACAGCAGCAATCATTCAGCAGCATCTTTCAAAGTTAACTGGATGGTTTGGTTTTGGTCCAAGATTAGAGAGAATGACCAGTGGGAGAAGGGTCAGCTGGAAAGGTGAGGGGCTGCTCCATTTTGGCCCCGGACCTTGGAGGAGATGAGGTACCAAGAGAAAGCCCATCTGCTTCATCAGCTGTCAAGAGGGGACCAACATCAGAGATTCACCAGTTTCCATCTGGTTTTCCCAGAGCTGCTGTGTGAAATTTTTGGGCTTTTTCCCATGAGACTTTTTTTCTCCCCACCATGTTGCCAGTGGTCCTGGGTTTTTTTCTTTCCCTGGCATTTTGGG
>VWYE01026865.1:10420-38410 GCA_013398995.1 Alaudala cheleensis
AAATAAGGCCTGATTGTTCAATATCTAGCATTCATTTACCCTTTTTCTTCCCATCCTGTGTGGGCACTGGGTTTGTCAATGAACTGTTGTTTTTTCACTTTCATCCACTAGTACTCATTTCTTTTTTTTAGAGGAAACATGCATTCTAGAGTGCTTTTCTGCTAAACTTCTCTTTAAACTGAGACACACCGTATCATGGTGTAGAAGGTGAAATCACTGCCAATGAATGCTGATTCTAACAGCTTGCTGATCATGCAAATAAATAGAATTTAAGCAATGTAGTGGAGAATCTTGCTTTGCTTCTTGCTTTATTGGAGTTGTATTGGATTTGAGTAGCCAGGTTTTGATAGTATTCAGGCTATGGGGTGGCTTTTGGGAGAAGCTGCAGAAGATTCCTCCATGTGGGGCAGCGTAAAACCGTGGTAACTTCAAGACAGACCAACTCCTGCCCAAGGCTGGACCTATTGGATATGATGGTGGTAATGCCTCTGTGATAATACTTAAGAAGAAAAAAACCTGTTATTATGCAGATGTAATTGAGGCCAAGAATAGCAGAGTGAGAATTTGTGAGAGGAACAACGCTGCAGACACCAAGGGCAGTGCAAAGGGAGGGACCAGAGGTGCTCCAGGCTGAGCCAGAGCTAAGATTCCCCTGCAGCCCGTGGTGCAGCCCATGGTGAGGCAGCTGTGCTCCTGCAGCCTGCGCAGGAGACCCACACTGGAAGAGGCAGATGCCTGAGAGGAGCGTGGTCATGGGCCCCTGGGAGGCCCATGCTGGAGCAAGGTCCTGGCAGGGACCTGCAGACCTGGGGAGAGAGGAGCCCATGCTGGAGCAGGTTTCCTGGGAGGACTTTTGACCCCACTGGGCCCCCATGTGGCAGCAGGCTGTGCCTTGAAGGACACATGGAGGGGGGACACATGTGCCTCATGGAAGAGCAGCCCATGTTGGAAGAGCTGGGAGAGAACTGTTGCCCATGGGATGGACTCACATTGGAAAAGTTTGTGGAGAACTGTCTGCCTTGGGAAGGACCCCATATGGGAGCAAGGGAAGCACTCCTTTCCCTTGAGCAGTGGGAGAAACAGCATGTGGTGTAGAGACCATAATCCCCATTCCCCATCTCCCTGTGCCACTGTGGGGCAGGAGGTAGAGCTGGGAAGGAGGGAGGGGGTTGGGGGACGGTCTTGTCAAGTTCTTATTTTATTTCTCATTATCCTGTTCTGCTTTTGCTAATAAAAAATTCAATTAATATCTCTAATTTGATTCTGTTTTGCCCAGGACAGTATTTGGTGAGTGATCTCTCTCTGTCCATATTTCAATGAACCCTTTGTTCCATTTTCTCTCCCCTGCCCAGCTATGGAGAGGAACGATGTAGCTGCTTTGTTGGGTATCGGGCCTCCAGCCAGAGTCAACCCACTACCAGAGTCCAGGGTCTTATGGTCTAGGATCAGTTTTTCCACAGTCTTTGACATCAATATCTAACTACTTTAAATGAACAGACAGAAACAGTTAATGTAAATTGAATAATCTGATCAAATCTGACATTACCATGTCTTGTATATGACTCTACAGCTTTCAAATGTTAGTGATGGTAAAAACAGAGAGGCACATGTGGATAAAGAAAATTCAGCCAAGAAATAAGAAAATTATTTGTACATCTCAGCTGCAGGTGATTTTTCTGATTGCAAAGAACACATTAAGATGAGATTTACAGGCTCACTAGCTGTACAGAGACCCTAATACTCCTACAATTATAGCTGTGCTGAGACTAAGATATACAGATGAACAAGAGATGTACAGTCATCCAGAGATTCAGTAGGGGATTATGTCCTAAGGATTACTCCTTCCTTGTATATTACTCCCAATTACTTTTCTCAGCCAATATAGCAAAAAAATAGTGTTTCCCCTACTCACACTAGGAAATGGTCCAAAATTCATCTTCACTGATTTAGGATTTTAGTTTTTTTTTCTATCCAAACTATCACATCCTAATATTTTACATTGCTATGCCCAGAAGTTATCTGACACATAATGAAACTGCAGAGCTGCTGAAGAGTTTGCTGAGCTAAAAACTATAGCAGCAGTGTACACCTACAGCAGTCTACAAAACCAAAGGATTTGGTTATATGAAAAGAGGATCGATGGTTTATATCTTACACCAGATTTTGTGGGGATGGTTTTTTGAGCATATACTTAATTTCAATGGAATTGAGTTCTGTTTAAAAATTATTTTACCCATCACTGGTTATTCCTAGTTTATGCAGGTTAAATACTGCATTCACACAAAATTATGGAAATCTACACATTATAAAAAGAATAGAGAATAATTACTATGAATGATTGGATGAGGAAGGATTTTAATTATTAATATTCTTACTAAGCAATAATATACCTTGCCTGCTAGAGTTTTTTCTGAATGAAAAGAAAACAAACAGAAACTGAACCAAACCAAACAAAAAGGAAAAATTAGGATTAATGTTTGAAGGCTATTTCAAAAGTGAAGTGTTAAAATCAATGTAAATTTAACATTTTATAGCATCACCCAAACAGGACCATTTTCAATACCTTTTCCATAGAACTTAATACTTTTTTGTTGTATAGGGCAAATTCCTTGTGAGCATTCACAGAGACCAAACCATTACTTTGCAATAGTTTGAAGTGCTTATGGGAATGCCATGTGGAAAAGCCAGAAATATGTGCCAGGGAACAAATATTCATGTCAAAAAAGCTCAAAATAAAATCATGGCATAGTTCCTCAATGAACATTTTGTCCTTTTAAATGGTTCCTCCAAATTGGCAGACAAATACTGGGAAGAATGTTATGCTAATATTATACACCCTCCAGTGCCATCAGGAAAAGTACTGACCTCGTGAGATGTATTTCAGAAAAGAGTATGTAACAGGTTTTTAGCACAATAGATGAAATATGGGTAGCAACAAAGTCCTTAACCAATTTTGTACTGCCCATAAACATATCTAAAGCATCTAAAGTTTCCCAGCTTTCTTTTCCCCTTAGTTATTATTAACTCATCACCATAACTCATTTAAGTTGGTGTGTGTCATTTGGAAATTGGTGCAAAATGTTACTGGAGACAAAAAGGGTGGAGGAAGAATGTGCAATGGCACAAATAGTCTTTAGTGAGACATTCTTCAGTATATTTGCAATTTAAAGGCTTTCTAGATAGTTGTGATGACTGATCATATCAGAACGAAGAGATTTGAACTGAAAATTGGTTGAATAGCAAGGCCTAGAGTGCTCTGATTAGTGGAACGAAGCTTAGATGGAGGCCAGCAACTATCTCAGAGGCCAATCTTACTTGATTAATGATTTGCATGATGAGAGGGACTGTTCCTTCAGCAGGTTTGCAGATTCTACACAACTAGGAAGAATATCTGTTACTGAAATGGATTGTGATGGGCTGGAGAATTGAGCTGTCAGGAACCTCATGAAGTCTGACATGGGCAGGTATGAAGGACTGCATCTGGGGAGGAATAACCCTATTCACTGGTACCTGCTGGTGGCTTCCGAGCTGGAAAGCACCTTGGCAGATAAAGACATGGGGGTCCTGATGGGCCCCATATTCAACATGGACCAGCATTGTGTCCTTGGGGCAAAGAAAGATGATAGCATTCATGGCTGCATCATTGCTGGAAGGGCAAGGCAAGCTCCTTCCTTTTCGTCGAGCACTGGTGAGGGCACTGGACAACTGGAGCACTGGTTTAGAGAGAAATTTAGGAGAAAAACACTCTGGAACCAGAGTTTCTCCTAAAAAAAAGGGTTCCAAGAATCCCTTTCTCCTAAAAAGAAATTAACACTAGTGGATGAGAGTGGGAAAAAAACAAACGTGTTTATTGACCACCAGAGTGCCCACATAGCACAGGAAAAGGTAAATAAATGCTAGATATTGAACTGTTAGTCCTTACAACCCCCAACCTCCACCAACATCCCCCACATACATCATTACAAAAATCCGAAATTTTAAAGAAAAAAAAAATAACCCTGCCACATGGTGGGTAGAAAGATGGCATCAGCTCCTCTCTCAGGGAAAAAAAAACCAAAATCTTCATGCAGCAGCTCAGGAGCTCAGGCAAACAGATGTGAACCTGGTGAATCTTGGGTGTTGGTTCTGCCTTCACAGCTGATGAGGTAGGTGAATTTGGTGTGCTTCCTCTTGCCAACTTGGCTTTTTTGATGCCCGGGGCTGAAACAGGGCAGCCCCTCAGCCTCTTGCTAATCCCAGCAATACTTCTCCCACTGGTCATTCTCTCCGACCATGGACACAAACTAAACCATCTACCTGACTTCCAAAAGCCACCAAAGGATTACTGCTGAGCCTCCTCGAGGCCAGGGAAGAGAAAAAATACCCTTCTTTCCTACGTTGACAAAAATCCAAGCTAACCAAGCCACAAGGCACACAGACACTTGGGGGTGAGGCTTTGAAAAAGCCTGCCAAAGAGCCCCAAGGCTCCCCCCTCCTCCTGGACTCGACTTACAGGTGCAGCAGCCCTTTCTAGGCATAGAGCAGACAATCAGGAAATACAGTAATCATCCTAAAATCACCCCAAGACAATTTCCCAGCACAAAAGAGATGCATGGTTCCTGGAAAGAGACTAGCAAAGGACTCTAGGATGTTTAGGCAACTGGAGTGTCTCGTGTATGAGGAAAGACTGAGGGACTCCCTAGCCTAGGGAAAAGGTTGTTCAGAAGGAATCTTATCAATAAAAGGGAGGGGGAAAGGAAGACAGGTTCAGGATGTTTTCAGGGGGGTCCAATGGTAGGATAAGAGACAATTGGCAGAAAAGTAAACACTGGAAGGTCCATATGGACAAAAGGAGATCAATGTTTTAAGGTGAGGATGAATGATAGAGCCCTGGCACAAGGTGCCCAGGTAAGTTGTGTAGTCTCCACCCTTGAAAACAGTCAAGAGCCATCTTCACACAGTCCTAGGCAATCAGCTCTAGGTAACCTAGTTTGAGCAGGAGTGTTGGACAAGACAACCTGGAGCTCCCTTATTGCCTCATTCAGCCTCTGATTCTTGTCATTCTGATGTTGTCAGTTTAATTTCAAAGGAGATTTTTAAAGGATAAGGTTGTCCTGGTTTCATCAAAGACAAAATATAACTCATACAGCACTTCTTACCCTTTCCAATACATTTTTAGTGGTTTCACATTCACTAATTTTGCTTTCTCAGCCAATGCACCAATTAATGTAGTAGTTCTAGTGGTTTTCTGCTGTGAGATAGGATTAGGAGAAGCAAAGCAGGCTCAAACTTAAAAGATAGTTCCATGTTTGGCAGAGAATATTTTTATTCACACACACTAAAGAGAAAGAAAAAAACAAAGAATCAAAATGAAACTTTCAAAACACTTCCCCCTCTTCCAACAGCTTCTTTCCTTTCTCACAGACCTTGTATAAGGGCAAGAACTCAGAACCCAAGGTCTTTCCTCAGTCTCTTTAGAGAGAGAAGTCTCTTCTGGTTATGGTAACTCTCCACAAGAAAGAAACAGTCTACAGCTCTCACAAAAACAGCCCCCCAGGAACCTGTCCCTGTGGTTCTCCCATATCATGCAGCTTTTCCCATCAGCTGCAGTTGGGTCACAGACTCTGTGTATTCTGGGGTGTTATTTTAAAATGAACAGCTTAGGTGCAAAGGATGTTTTTCATCCCATTTAAGGGCAGAAATGTCTTTCACTTCTTCACTGGCACAGAGGCTCTTTAAACACATCTCAATGTCTGTTCAAAGCACTGGCACAGCAGATTTTATCACATCAAGCACCTTGCTCAAATACCTCAAGGGACTACAGGGTCACTACTACATCAATATTCACTCAGTCCATTACAAATACCTTTGCTCAAAAGCACCAATCTGAACACTCATTTCCCCAGTTCATTTTTCCATGGTTTAAAGATATATTCTAGCATATTACAGTCTGTTACTACAATTCACAAAGGGTTTTCAGCCCAAGGTGTCTTCTCATCTCTCCATCTTTTAAGATACAACGTCTCCTTCACAGACTTCAGTATCTTCATGTGGCCTAAATAAAAATGTCCCCACTATGACTTTCCTTTCACTCTAGACAGAATCAATGTTCTGCAAGCTTCATTTTGTCAAAGAAAGGGTTAAATCTAGCTCAGGTTTGCAGATGGTTGAGTGATCTCAGCCAGGCAGGGCGGCAGCTCTCAAAAGATTCCAAGGCTGCATGGGGGGGAGCAGGACTGACGGCCAGGATCTCGATAGCTGAACTAGTGGATGCTTCCCCACTCCCTTCACTCCTCAGTCTCACTCAGGGTGGCTCAATTTGGGCTCAGGGCTGCTCTAGGTAGAGGGGGACAGGGGGGCTCACGGGATTGGCTGGTTGTTAAAAGCTGTGGCTTCCCCTTCTCCACTGGCAGCCACTGGAAAGTCGATCCCAGGCTGGGCCTTCCCATGCCCTGCCCAGGAGTCACCAAGCCCAGCAGAGACCTCGGGAGAAGCTTGGCCAAGGCAGGTCCCAGCAGGCCCCGGCTCCCTCTGAGAGGAGTGAGCTGGGCTGCCTCTTACCTCTTTGGATGTAGGGAGGGAAAAGAGGCAGTTCCCAGAGTACTCAGCTTGATACAGGTAATTCACAAAGCCGAACTTTACTTTCTCACTGGCTGAACAAGGTGTCAATCTCAGGTCTTTGCAGGGAACTGTTTCTTCTTTAACTAAAAGCTGTGCTAACCCATGACAACATTTCAATAAGCATTTTTATTTTTACAGTTTTAGTAATCTTCTCATTATTTGACAATAAAGCTAAACAGATTCTCCCATGCCTGTATGCAAGTCACTTGGCAGCAGTTAAAATGCCTAGTCAGTAGAAAAACGCCTTGAAATTTTGACATTAAACTGTTAATAATTTACTCACAAGATAAGTAAAATCTCTGCAAAATCTCAGTGTATCACTGTCTCAGATTTTTTTTCTTTTTTTCTGCAAGAGAATGCAAATACTTTTGAGAAAGAGAAGGGAAAATCTCGAAGATAATTTGAGCTCTGTGAAGGATGAAAACAACAAATTCTGCATTTAAATTAATTATGTTCCAGAGTAGTAGTTTTCCCATTCCTGTTTCAAACTTACTTAAAGGGCATTACACTTATGTTTACCATTCTGTATCTTTTCTTTAGAAAAATTTTAGTCCTTCTAAATAGATTTCTAAATTTAGCCCTTTATTATTCTATCCTTTGATGGGCAAACATTCAAATTCTATGCTCTATTGCCCAGGCAGCTTGTGAACAGGAAAAGAATACAGGGACCAAACACTCTAAGTCATAGTATTGATCTATAGGTCAAAGTAAAAGAGTGTTTCAGTATTACAGCTTGAATACATTATTTATTCAAAGGCTGACATCTTAGTCTCATGCCAAAGAGTAAAGTCAAATGGAAATGGTTGAGCATTGATTCATTTTCTCATGGTCTAGATGATGGTGATACAAAGAATTAGACCCTTTTCTTCTTTTTCTGTAGCTCCTGAGGATTGCCAGCAATTTAGGAATAGTTGAGTAATAAAAAAAAGTTGTTCTTGTCATTAATTCCCTTCTTCCCACTCTTCTCCTCTGTTTTTGTTTTTGATTGGCTGATTTTGTTGTTGGTTTGGTTTGTCTTTTCTGTTCATTTAGGTTTTTTTCAGCTACAAGCATTTGTCTAAAATTATACTGTAAGATTCTTGAAGAAAGAACACACTCATATGTCCCCATAAATCATCACATCATGGAGCTCTATCACAGATTATGGTCTCTGGAAGTTGTCAGACCACAAGTACCTTTTAAACTTGCAACACAAAGGTCAAAAAGACTCAACCCAGTACAGCCTCATCAATTGGCAGCTTGCTTTCTTCTCAAACTGTCAGTACGCATCTGCAGTAAATTTGAAAAGAAGTAAAATCTTGCATTTGGTGTTGATAGTAGGGCCATAGAACCTCTGTTCTGTGGAGTTAGAAGGCACAGTGTTGCACTTCAATCACTAGAAGCTTATAATCCAGAAAAGTCAAATCAGTCAAGTGGGAACTGCTGCAATGTTAAAGATACATTTGTATATAAAAGATGGCAGCAATGTAATTCTTTCCCTTTCAAGAAACTATATTGGTCTTTCCAGCTTCTTCAACCTGCTTCTCTGTTTATATAAAGTTAATTAATCTGTTATTTCCCTCTTAGTCCTCAACACTCAGGTAATCTGGTTTCTGGATACTTTATCGCATATCAGTCTACCTTATTTCAGAGTCATGGTTTGACATTGGCCCAATGCCAGGCACCCACGAGACCCTCTGAGTCACAGCTGAGAAGAGGAGGGGAAAAAATTAATGAACACCTCATTAATAAGAGATAAGGACTGGGAGAAATATTTCAAGGGCAAATTAGGATAAACAAGTGAATTTTATCATTAGCAGAATCAGAGGAGGATAATGAGAAGTAAAATAAGCCCCTAAAAACACATTTTCTTGCCCCAGCCCCTCCCTCCTTCCCACCGACAGCACAGGGAGACAGGGCAGCAGGGTTTGGTCAGTTGATCACCCAAGACCTTCTTCCAGTGCTCAGGGAGAGGATTCCTTCCCCTGTGAGATTGTGGGTTCTTCCTACAGGAGACAGTTCTCCATTAACTTCTCCAGCATGGGTCCACTCTCACAAGCCACAGCCAAACTGTACCTGCTGCTACACAAGTCCCTTGCATGGGCAGAGTCCTCCCAAAACTGCTGTGGTGTGGGTCACTCTTCCACAGGGTGCAGTCCTCCAAGGACAGGCTGCTCCAGCCTTGAAGCAGGGCCCTCTCACTCCACCAGGTCTCCTACTGAATCAGAGCCTCCTCCAGGCATCCACCTGCCCTGCCATGGGAACCTCCCCCACGGGCTGTGGACGAATCTCTGCATCCCCTGTGGATCCCCAGGGGCTGCATGGGCACAGCTGCTTCACTGTGGTCTCACCATGGCCTGCAGAAGAATCTCAGATCTGGTGCCTGGAGCAGCTCCTCCCCCTCCTTCTCCACTGACCTTGGTGTCTCCATCATCTCACCTCCTCCTCCTCTCTGACTGGGGGCAATAAACTGTGATTTTACTTTGATTTTCTTCTTAAATACATTATCACAAAGGTGTTACCAACCTCTCTAATTGGCCCAGTTTTGGCCAGCAGCATGTCCATCGTCAGAGTTGTCAAGGATTGGCTCTGCTGGACACAGTGGGAAGCTTCAGCAGCTTCTCACAGGAGCCAACTTTGTGGACTCCTGCTACCAAAAAAAACAAGCCAAGCCAAACAAATACATTCAGGTACAAAATGTCTCTTTAAGATGTGTCTAAAAATGTCTAGTCAGATCTAGTTCTTCAGATTTCAAAAGCTACAATCCTTCCCAGTCCTAATAGATTTTTTCTCTTGTGACTGCATATCACAGTTCTAGTTCTTCCAGTGAATGTCTGAATTGATGGGAAGGGGGCCAGCTGCTCCGTAGCAGATCACTAACCCAAGTGACAGGTTCTGTGCTAACTGGCTCCCCTATCACAGCATCATTATCACTCTCATCTTGAGGTGGCTTTGCCTGTTTCATACAGGTGCAAGGATTCCTGTTACTTATGCAGTTTTCAGTCAGGTGTAATGCCATCACCCACACCAATACAATGTTAGTAAGTTAAATAGAAGCATCACTGTGCAGTGATATGTTTGAAACCTGTATTTGATTTAAAGAAAAAAAAAACAAACTAGTATAATATTTAAAAACTGCTAAATGTCAAGAGAGAGGGATTGATATAAAGATAGCTGAAATATTCACTTAATCATTTGCTTATCTCTACAATCATTCATTCTCTTCCTGAAACAGAAAAGGGAAGATAGAACAACAACCTCTCCAAAATATATACAGAATGTTATCTCCAATTATCTAGCCAAGAGTATTTCACTTCACAAAAACCCATTTTGAGCTGAAATTATACTTTGATCCTTAGAGCTAATCAAAAGACAAAGACAAAAAACTGTCAGTGCATACCACAATATTGTAACAGCACACAAAATTTGGCTATACATTTCAGGACATTAATTCCTACATTCTTACAGAAATTAGTTACTGGAGAAGATAATGAGATAACAACCCTGGCCACACTATGAAGGAACAGATGTTGTTCTGAACAAAAAATAAAATTACTTAAATTATTGTTCTTGAGGCATTCTACCTCTGAAACATGAGGTTTTTTAGCTACTTGTCTCTCTCTAAAGTATGCAGAATTCCAGCAGGTACTATTCTCAATACTATTCCTCCAGTACTTTTTATGACATTCTGTAAGTATAGCGCTGACTGCTTAATTCAGCAAAAAGTTCACAGATTCCTAAAGGAATTTCAGTGTAAAGACCTTAAAGAGACAGGAGTTTAATTAAAGAATCATTGAGGGTTTATCTAACTGAATGGTTTTATTTGTTCTTTTGTTTTGTTGTTGTTTTTTGTTGCTGTTATTTTATTAGGCTATTTTAAGTTTTAGTCTCAGATTTTCATTTAATTTTGCTTCTATACTTGCTAAATTCTAATTCTTTTTTTTAAAAAACTGATTGGTTAAGTATGTATTTTAGGAATGTTTGCTTACTTTTACTTCTCCATTTTTTCAGCTGGTACTTAGTTTGAAAAGAGCTATAATTCAAAAACCATGGAATGACAGTCACTAGTTAAAATGAGTAAATTATACCCACATTAAAACACAAAATAGTGCTTCAAATCAGTTACAGAAGTTAATTGAACCAGCTACACCTGTTTATTAGGTATTATGTTGCAGGTATAGAAATGACATGATATTGGGCCTGACAGTTTAGATATGCAATTCCATTTATAAAGAAATATTAATTTTGTGGTTTTGGGGGGTTTTGTGTAGTTTTGTTGTTTTTTTTTTTTTTTTAATTTTAGTGTAAAGGTTTGATTTAATTTTTGTATTTACTTTGGTTTTATTTTTAAGTTCACTTGATTGAACAAGGTAAATATCCTTTGTGATAGTTATATTTTGTATGAATCCTTCTTTCTGACTTTGTCTGTAAATTTTACATGTTAAAAGAACACATAAGTCTAATTATTAGCTCAGGATGATCTCAAAAATTGTTGCTCAGTTGAAGTTTCTTAAATTTCTGTTTCTTAGAATAATGCCCATGTGTAATAATACATTTTCTATTAAAATTCCAGAGGTTAAAAAAAAAAAAATCAGGGATTTTCTAGATCTGCTCTGCTTAGGTTGTCTCCAACCTCAAGATTCTATATAAACTATTTCCCTTTCTTACATGATTCAGATCCTCATCTGCATAGCATCTAAACCACACTTGATCTACTTGAAAGCACAGCTGAGAAAGGAAGCAAATCCTTTAACCTTCAGAACGATTTCTACCTGAAATAGATACAAATCTCTCAAGTTCCTACTAGTATGCTCTTATCACCATTTTTACACCACACAGATGTTCATCAGCATGTTCAATGAAACTGTTGTCTTTTCAATGAACAATATATAGACTTAACCAGTAAGACCAAGATTCTGCCATTAAACATTGTGTGGAAGTAATGGGCATAGAGACCAAGGGACTATCCCCTAACTGAATGAATCTTGGGGTTTTTTTATTGGGGTGAACTTCTGAAGGGATGATTTAAAGTCATTATGAATAGAACACACAGGAGAGACTTACAAGACATTTCTAGAATAAATAAATAATTGTCATCACTTTTTCAAAACTTAATTTTTCTTAAATTCTTCCTAAATACAATGGACCTCTCAGTTCAAAAGAATTCTTTACAACTTGAAGCAATAGTAGCAACATAAATACTAAAATAAAGTAGCAAAAGAACAAAGTCTTTCAGAGCAATGTGGTTAAGGCAAACTACTCTTCTACCACACAGCACTAAAGAAAATTTAAAATCTATCCACCTTGGACTTCTTAGTCCAGCAGACATTGCTGGCTGGATAAGTGAATTCAAGCCTTTGGGTTAAGTTGAGTACACAATTGGCAGATGATCCCAGAACGACAATGGTTGACATAATGAACTAATACCAACCATAATGGTTAGGTCTTGGTCCTAATAGGCATCAAAATCTAGGGGCTAAGGACAAGAGTAGCCAAAAAAAGATGTGTCACATTACTGAACCACTTTACTTTTTTTTTTACATGTGGTGTACTCTCTCTTCTATAACAGTATTGGAGTTCAGTGGATTTTGAGATTCTCTTTTACTCTGGAAGGGGAACCTAGGCAAGCCTTTCAGGGAAGAAAGGCTTTTTTCAGGTCAAAGCAACCGTGTTTTATTAGAACAGAGAGTATGAAAGGATCATTCTAGAAAAAATATTATCCTCTTTAAGACCGAGGCTTTCCTCTGTGCAAAATTATTCAAGGAAGCATTGGGCCTTTAACATCAGTCAGATGTCTTTGTCCTCCTGCACTATTAATGATAGGTTTTCTGGGGCCAGCAAGGGCAGTGAATACTTTTCCATTTCAAATGATTTATTAGAGATCCTCCTCTTCCTCCATGTCTTTCTAGCCCTCAAAGTTCAAAATCAGCCAAGTCAGTTTTATCACTCCATTAGCTGCTGCTGCACCATGCACAGCCAGATAAAGCACACTTTAAAATCTTTCACCTGGCAGCTAAAACTAGTGTCTAAAGCGACTATCAGTGAATAATGTAAGAAACACTCCCCAGCAGGACCTGTGCCTCAGAAAAGGCCTGGCTACTGACTATTCCATTCCAGAAACGATATGTCTCATGCTGTCCTTTCCCCTCTTTTCAGCACTCTTTGATAGCCAACTTTGTTTTTCCCAAGCATCTGAAACATGATATTTGACTTTCATGCACATGTCCCATGTGAATCCATTTTAAAGAATGCTTTCTTTAAAGATTAGATACACTTCAATGATAAGTATTTCCTTGGCTTACTTTCTTTTTTAAAATAGTTTTTTTCTCAGGCAATTAGGTTCATAACTCTAGAGAGAGCCTGGAGGGGAGGAGTTAAAAAAAAAGAAAAAAGAAAAAAAATAAGTGTTATCCTCAATTAAGACATATTCTAAATGGAAACCTTGCTGTGACTATTCTGCTTTCTGTGCCTAAATGATTTACAAAACCCAAGTGAATTTAAACCTTATAATTAAGTACATCTAGACTAGCCAAAGGCAACAAAGCCCTATAGTGTTAAACAATCCCTTATGTCTCAACTATTTTATAAGCATAAATGCTGGTTATTAACTGTGCATATATGTTTTAGAAGCTATATGAGGCACTAATATTTAATCAGGTATACATGAAATATTAAAACTGAATCTGATATTACATAATTAGCTCTACCAATGCTTCAAAAAGCCCAACATATACTAACTTTTCTGACTGAAATGGGACCCGGACCCCCATTTAAAGTGTATTTGGATACAGATATCCAAATTAATGTAAGATTTGGGGGTCTTTGTGTGTGTATTTACACCATGAGGATACAAAGCATGTGTGAAGGTTGGATCTTACAACTTTATATTCCAGATAAACACAAAAATTTGCTGAGCCTCTGTAGTAGATAATAATGCTGATGATGACAGCAAAATGAATGGGAAACAAAGAAGAATTAGTTTGGCTAGGGCAGTTATGACTTCCTGGTGAAAGGCTAGCTTAATATTCAAAACCTGTATTTAAGTATATAGCAATATTCTTTTTGCTAGGGAGTAAATTCCAGGATAAATGGCCAGTGGATCAATAAAAGCTCCAGTTTGTGGCCTGAGAGTTCATTTATCATGAACCATTTATCTCTCACATTCTCCCCCATAAAAAACAGCCTAATTAATTTTTATGTAGACTCCTTAGGTTGTGGTGTTATCAGCACGTACTAACAAATCAAAACAATTACAAAAAAGCATGCCTGTAACTGCACTTAAAGATAGTCAAAAAGGGAGTAATTATTTTATTATTTCTAAACTAACTTTATGAAAAAAACAAAATTAATAATGCATTGATAGTCCTCAGTAAATAGTATGTTTTTAGGAATTATATCTGAAAATACCCATAACAACCCTAAAGCAATGAGTGTTTCTGCAATCACTGTATGAATATTCAGTGGCTGCACTGTAATTCAGTTGGTCTTCATGGAAAATTTACTTGGGATGCACCTTATTTAGAAGATTTAGAATTTGGTTTTTCATTTATTTGATCTAAAACCTAGTAAAGTATTAAAAAAACCCAGAAAAGAAGTCTATGTGCCTTTTAACAGGGTTCAAAAGTCAGATATACGAAGACTAACAGGAAAAAACTGTAGGAAAAAACTTTCAGAAACTGGAAAACAGAAAGCATTAGACAATTATATCTGTTTCTACATCATTAGAGAACTGAGACAAAGGACGTCTAGATTAGATTTTTATGCCCAAATTGGTAATTACTAATGTGGTGTTTAGTAGACATAGTAATGAAAATATTGTATTTCTCAAAACAAAGAACTTGCTGTCAGCTTTCAATATCTGAAGTTGCTTTTAGTACAAAAAAATGCACTTTAGATTGATGATGTGGTAAGGCTCAGAAAATTAGTAATATCATTTGGAAAAGATGTTTCTCTGCAGTTCTACTCATGCAGTGCTAAATTATCTTAGAAAACATGGGAAAAAACTGGCAGCCAGTTCACTCACCCTCCTAAAGGTAGATCACTGAGAATGCCTGCCTTTTAGAAATGTGCTTTACATTGCATTGACATTCTCAGAAGTGTGCTCATTCTGTCCTCTATGTATCCCTCCTGACTATTGCATATTGTAGCTTTTTGGTGCACCAAATTTCTTCTCCTTTCTTCCCCCCCTAATTTTCCTTTTAAAAATTACATAAAGGTTCACTTTTTCCAGGTTTCAAAACCAAGTTTTCTGACAAACCTTCTTTAACAATATAATGCAGTTTTTCATCTGAGGTCAAGACATATTTTATCTAATCTACCTATTTTAGGAATATGACATTCATGCAGCTGTGTTTATCAGTTAACACATTTTTGTGGGGTCCAACATTTAGTAACATTTTAGATAATTGTCTTAATCACTGAAAGGTGATTCATGTGCTACACATGTTGTTCAATCAATGGGCTTTACAAAATTATGATTAGAAGAAGATTATAGTGGTCTTCCTTTAATTTAATTTGCATTCTGGCATAAAGAAATGAGCTGCACTACACAAAAAAGCCTTAGTATCATACATTTTTCTTCTGAAAGGATAGCTCTTTCATTAAAAAAAAAAACATTCAATTCATTATATTATGCCAAGAAGTAGGACAAAGTTTCATAGGGGAAAAAGTCTCTCCAAAGAAATGTTAGTTTCTCAGAAAAAAAGTAAGGGAAATTAATACATTGCCACAGAGGATCGCATATGTTTTACAATCTCCTTAGAAACATGAAAGAAATACTCTTCACCATACTCAGGAGGTGGATAGAGGTTGAATGTGTAGCTGTATTGGCTAAATAAACCCAGATGACACTAATGAGCCAAATTTGGAGTTCCTTGAAGTAAGAAAGCATTCCCAACCAAAAAAAAAAAAAACACCCAAAAAACAAACTTCAAAGTGATTTTAGTTTTTCTTATGTAAAGTAAATAAAAACTTTCAACTACTTTCCCTAATACCTTTGCATTACTGTGCATTTTTGTCTAACAGTTTACATGGAAGCAATTTTTCAAGCTTTTTTGGACTGAAGAAACCAATTCTACTGCTCACCGGTATTGTTGCTCTTCTCTCCATCACTTATAAATCAGTTTCTCCATTTAACCTGGTTTAAGAACCTTGAAATACTTGCTTACTGTGCTAGGATGAATAAATCCACAACAAATCAACAAACTTTAATGCATTATTTCAAATTAGAGGGGGAGCTATGCCTTTAAAAAATCAGTTATTTTATTTACACAGTCTTACTCAGTTTCACTGTCTCAGTGGAACAGCCCTTGTTAGCAACCTGTGAGATACAAAGACTGTGGTTTTCTCTTAAAAAAATAGTAAACTGCCCTGAGACTTTGGGAGCACTGAGTGCACATGCACCATACAGGAGCAAGAAGCAGGTTTTCTTAGCACATAAAGAGGGATGCACTTCAGTAGTTATGCCACTTTTGTCTTCTGACCTATATTACCTCTGTGCAACTTGAGCTGTGCCAGGGAGGCATACCCACCACACTGGACTGCTGATAAAGCACCTGACTAGTCATTTAAATAGACAGATTTCATTTCTCTGCCCAGAAGTTTTCAATCGAGCATATTTGCTTCTACAATTATCTGCCACTTGTCACCATATACAAGCAAGCAAAAATAAATCTATTTCTGAAGTGACCATATATGAAATCCTAGCAGCAACATGTATTTCTGGATTTTTGTAACTCTTTTATCATGGATGGTGAAAAGCTTGTGGTAAACCACTACAGTGCTCTACTGCTATTACACCATGTCCTCGGAAAACAAGATAATGAAGGTTATCTGTTTTACTTTCCTGGCTTCTGACTTTCTTTCATTCATCATCATTTCTGACAGTCACTGGCACAGAGAAATTTAGTATGCATTTTTTAGAGAGAAAAGCCTTGGCCAAAAGGTTTAAAAAGCATCACACAAGTCTGCCATTTTGTTGTTTTTTTAATCAGATATGTTTTGCCTCTAACTCAATTTACTTTTGACTAGAACACACCATTAATTACAGTTATACTTACATCATGACACACTCACAGGCAACAAATTTCTATCTCTTTAGATTTTTAAGATTAAAATAATGATAAAAGAAGCTATTTTTTAAATATAGGAACTATAACATAAGATTATTTTCTGGGAGAGATCACTCAAGAGAGAAAAAGAATACCTACCTATTAAATCAACAAGTCTCACTTAGTTGAGAATACCTACTTTGCTTCATTTTTCACCTTTATTTGAATATCACTTTGACTTTGCTTAGTAGGTAGGTGTAGATCACAAGGTGGGGAAATTTCAGA
Organism: Alaudala cheleensis; assembly: GCA_013398995.1. Taxonomy (NCBI): domain Eukaryota; kingdom Metazoa; phylum Chordata; class Aves; order Passeriformes; family Alaudidae; genus Alaudala; species Alaudala cheleensis. The sequence continues at coordinate 27,334 of VWYE01026865.1, forward strand.
GAAGTTGTGAATGTCACCCTCAGGAGCCCACATCAAGTACACACACAACAAAGAACCCAAGCAATCTTTAATCTGGCAAACAAAGGCATAGCAACTTGAACAAGCAGCATCTTGAGCAAAGAAAAACAGAAAAAAAGTGCAAATTTTAACAGTGGGAATAATTAGCTGTTAGAATAGCTCACCATAAAAGGTAGGATCACCACTGCTCAAACTCTTTGAAAGACTGTTTGTCTGAAAGAGATCTTATTCAAACAAAAATAGTTAGATTCAATGCAGGTATTACTTCGGATTTTATGCAAGTTGTTATATACTAAATGAACACACTCTTTTGCTTTATTGATAATTGAAAATAAATGGCATTTTTATCTGGTACTGGAGTATGATGGAAGCAAGATGAGTCAAATTTATTTTATCAATGCTTCAAGAGGAGCTAGAGTAAATGTAGTATTTATGTACTTGCATCCATGGTAAGTATTTTGCAAAGAATACACTGTGTATATTCTCAGTGCTAAAGAATGGAAACATACTGTAGTTTTTAATGTATTGTTTTTTTCTCCCTTTAATATCTGTAATGTTCTGATTGTACACAGTGGTGTACATCACACCAATAGTTGATGAATTCTGTAAATGTCTTTGAACAATAACTTGCTAGTGTCTCCAGCAACAAAGAGAAAGTGAGTTTGCTTAGGCCAGTGAATTGAATCATAACTTGTCCTTCAAAGGAATAATCATCTCAGGATTGTGACAATTTGTGACATGATGCACATCAGAGCTGCATCAGATGAGAAAGAAGATGCTTTTACCTTTACTTTCATTTCCAGAGTGGTCATTTTTTATGGGTGCCTTATTCAACACGTTTTTCCTCAGAATGTGTTGAGTGAGATGCATTTTGTCTGTTGCACATCCAGCTTACAGTCAGTGGACAGGCAATTAAAGGATTTTATCAATAACTCTTGTGGAGAACAGCATACTGGGAATTTAAGATAGGCATCTCAGTCTGTCCATAAAGATTTGACCATTGTGTACACCCTTTCTCCCTACATGTGTGGAAGAACACAGTTGTCAAGCTGGCTCAACAGCTGAACAGTTCTTTAATAAACCAAAGCATGCTGAAATGATCTCAGAGCTGTCTAACAAAGTCATACTGCATAGGGCACAGTCTCATATGTCAAGTTCTGAACTGATGGGTGTGAATAAGAGAGCCTTCGTCACAATTTGATTTGTGTTCCAAATATTGATGTGTACCACAAGTCCCCTAATGGATATAAAGAAACTCAGAATCAACTATGCAATATTGAAAGAAAAATAAAGGGGAAAACAAAAAGAAATATAGGTGTTATGAAAGCAGAGATTTTTAGCTACCCTGTTAGGTTTTTTTAGAAGAAAAGCTGGGGGGAAAGAGCAGAGATGAAGACAAGGTACTCTTCTGAAACTAAGCAGAAGACCAAACTCCAGACAAAAAAATACTCTCTATACATGAGCTACTCTGAAAAAGAGCAGAATTGAAAGGAACATTGGAAACCTAATGAAAGGGTATGTATGTCTATTATAAGATGTAAATACGACCAGGGACTGCTGTTTTAGAGAATGCTTTGCACATTTTTTGTACTGTGCAGTGCCACATACTGGGTATATTACAATGTGCTGGATACTTCCTCCACCTGTGAAGTCTTTCCCTGATTATCCTGACTTTTCTTAAGAATTTCACATAGTCATCATGAATTTAACTTTGACAAAGTCTTGATGGTAGGCAGTGGTTAGCTGTCCTTGTTTGGATGCACAGACAGAGAAAGTGAAAGAAAGTTAAAAAAAAAAAAACATTAAAAATAAGCCTTTAAAATTCTGGATGCAGCATTAAATGGAGACCCTGCATGTTTTATCTCCTAGATGTATTTCCAATGTATTATGTAAGGCAAATTTAAAACATAGTCCTGCAGTGGTGGAAGAAGACAAATTTTTACTTACTATATGCTCTGCTCTAGTGTTTCCTCTGGTAGGTAATCAATTAATTAGTCTGTTTTAAGTCACTTTGACCAGTCTGGTATAATTTAGCAAATATTTAGAGGACATTGGCCAGTAGAGACAATTAACCTGGACAATATAGTAGGGCAGAAACATTAATTTTGTCTCCTCAAAAGAATATAGTATTATAGTAGGCAACAGTATAAAAAAAATTACCTGGTTTCTATGCTATGGGAAAATTGAAGGAAAATTTTCACTTAATGAACAAACAAATGTTATTTTTTTTACATTAAGGCACAGGAACACATAAGGAAATAAAGTGGAGCTAAAAGTCCACTCCACAGTGCTCTTGGATGTTTGAATGTTTTGTTTTTTGTTGACCTTCCACAGAATCACAGGTTAATCCTGAGACTATTAATGTGATGTTTATGTAGTTGGGTTGCTGAAGACGAGAAATCTCAGGTTCAAAAAAAGTAGCCATAAATTAGCGAAGGGCATTCTTTTCTTCTTCTTTTCCTCGCTATGGTCTGAGTAGAGATTGTCAGAATATCTGCATTATAGCCAGTTACATCCTGCTTTCAGAGCAATAAATTTACAGATATGACCTATATATCCATTTTTATGCACTGGATTAGATAGGTGAATAAAATGCAACAGCTACAGGAGTCAACATTTTTTTGGTAACAAATGTACACATACTTCCTCACCCACATTTTTCCTCAAATAATTATTTCAAGTTGAAGAAAGCCTACTAAAAGCTTATTGAGAGCCAATTACTCTGTAAGTAAAGAGAGAAGAGGTGCAACTGAGCTAAGAATGTTTTCAGGAACTGTGTATTTCACAGTTTCTTTGACTTAAAAAAAATTCCAGAAAAGATTCTTAGTGTTGATACATATGGGACATTTCAGTTATTCCTGCTCACACATACCTGGCTTCCCTGGTGGTTTAACAACACAAAGGTCAGACTTAACTCGTGCATTTTTTGAGATTTGTACAGTATTTTCTTTCTCTTAACTTCTGAACAAAATATAACCAGTACAGTATATCAGTGGTTCTGCAAGACCAAAGGAAATTCTGCTCAGAGAACTAATAAACTGATTTTAATCTTTCCCCAATATGTAATAAAATGTAACACCATAACATATGTTCTCCTTGAAAATGGATTTTAAAAAGCAATTAATTTTAAAGAAATCTTGGATTTCCTGTTCTCTGAGTGTGAAGATAAACAATGAAAAGTAGAGTGTTAGACATTAAAGCCATAGAATACGAAGTGTTTAAATATTTTCTCTGTAAGATTTAATCACACACACAAGAAGTGTTAGTTTATTATAGTAGCATTGCTTTATCTATTTGTATGCCATTGCATTTATTTCTACACACTGCTGGATGTTGTATCCAGACCCTGAAATGGATGCCATCCACTGAAGAATAGATAAGTACTAGGCCAAGGGACTCCTTAATTTTTTTGTAGCATCTCATATCCTAGTCCTGCAGATTCCTACCTGGGTTTACTGTAGCTTTCATCCAGAGCATTTATAACTCGCAGTGGATTATTTACTTGACCTTTTCTCTGCAGTTTCCTCCTAGTATTTTTTTTTATTTAAACCTCAAACTTTCCATGGCACCCTTATATGAAAACAGAATTGCAGGTAGAGATGAATAAAGAACATGCATGCAGACCCTGTATGCAAATTCATGTCTTCACCCCGCACATGCTTTTTTTGCCATTTTTCACAAACTCAAGCTGCATTTTTTGTTGACATTTGCCGCTATTGTAAGTAACATCTTCCCTGATAGCTCCCATTTTCAGAAAATGAAATATACAATGCTCACAAACCTAAGTTCACCAGCCACTGAGAAAACCAGTGTTTGGACTTCTGTACAAGAAGACTTTTTTCAAAGACGGAAAACACTGAAATAAATACCCATAAATCCTCCACTTATGTTGATTTTGTGATGTGTCAGCAAGAATAAATGCAAAACTTAGTGTTTGGCTTTTGTAGGTTCTGAACAAATATTTTATTCAGTTTTATCCACATAGATTTGTAAAACACTCTCCCCTGATTTAATGTTGAAATCTTGAAAATCTGCATATTTTGCATCATGCAAAATTGTGACATGACCCACTTTGAATACAATTAATTAACCAAAAAGAAAACTGATGTTTCTTTCCCTTGCAGTATGAAAATTATGCAGAAGCACATTCTTAATTAATTTGTAGAGCTGAAGAATGTTTTGGCCATTCTCTCTTCAGGATATCCTATCTAATATTTTTTCAGCATGAAATTAGGCTTCCTCACTTTCTGTAAGGGACCTTTCTTTATTGATCCAATTATTTGAGGTTACAGTAGCTGCAAAGTGGAAATGCTATGAGCCTCATTATTTCTTTGGCAAGCTTCATTGATTTTGATGCTACATGACCATTAATTGCTAGTAATATCTCCTAATCCAGGTGTAATTGATTAACAGTTACAGCTATTTTTCTATTTGGTTTAAGAAACTGCCCATCCTCATCAGAAAGCCGTGATATCATTAATTCTGCTCTTCTGCTTTAAGTAAAATGAATAATCAATTTTCCTTCTGCTGTCCTTAATTTATACAGTAATAGGGACAAAACAGTCTATTTAGAATGGCAGGGAAATTACATGGCAAAACAGATTCTTAAGCACTAACTGGAATCAGTTCATTCATGTTACTGAGTTAAAAAGAAACAAGAAAAAAAGTAGGATCAGAGCACTTTAAATCAACTGTATTATCAATTATGCAGGATACTGCAAGTGCCCAGCATACCTTCATAACAAATGTATCAATCCTACCAGCACATCTATGAAAAAAATACTTTTCGGTTAATTATGTTCATTTTTGACCTTCAGAGGATCAAATCTAAATATAAATCTTCCCAATTGTACCAATGTATAGTGCAAACTATGTATTCAGACTCAGTGCTTAATGATGCATCATTCTTTAGCAAAACTGATTTCAGTGTGAGAGTTTGGTCTGGAAACTATATAATATAAAGATCCTGGAACAGCTTTGCAAGGAGAGAATTGGTGTCCTTTTATCACCGTGTCAGCCTCATAGCTGCAGCACATCACAGAGACTAGTAGTAATCTGATGTTTATTATCTGAGCACTTACGCACTAATGACTGAGGACTGATTAAAAAATGAGGTCCTAACCTACACTACATCCCACAATCTTTTTGAATAATGATTAATTTTTTCCTCTTTGATACTTTACTGATGTCTTGTATCAATGCCAAGTCCTGCAGATTGTTCACGGAACTAGCACTCCTGCGCCTGTTTTGATAGGAATAGAGTTTACACAACAGTCTGTAACCAGCAAAGCTCCATACTAATTAGTAAATCACGTTGTTAATACCTCAAGCCTGACCATCGAGTGGCAAACTGCATACCATGCTGCCCCCTGCTGAAGCTTAAAGAGCTCACTGTTCTTCATGTCTAACACTAAGTGAAACAAGATAGAGCTGATATGAGGAAAAAAAAAAAAAGAAAAAAACAACCAACCAAACGAGACCCCTCAACAGTGGGCTGAATATATGAATTTAAAAATTTTTTTTTTTCCTTTGGCTTGTGCATTCTTATGTGTCTTATTAATAGTTAACTACTTAATTGCAAGGTTGTTCCATGATGAAGTATGGCTTGGTTTCTGTAGCTGCACAATGCAGGGTAATATGGAAATTCAGATTTTAGCATTGAAATAATGTTCTTATGGTATTTTTTATTTTCTTTAGTGACCCTATAAAATATTCCTTTCGTTTTTACCACAGGAAAGAGGTAGCTCTTACTATAGGAAAAAAAATACCAGCATACAGTTTCCATTGTTAATCACAATAATGAAAACTTAGTATAAGATTCAATACATAGTGCATATGATAGTGAGTAATATGCTGGAGATATTTATTGTGCAATTGATTTTCTGAAGGCACAGATAACAAGCAATACTGGATAGAGATAATTATCAAAAATCAATTGCTGACTAAAAACTGACTTATAGTTCACTTATTGAGTACTCCCAAACAAAGACTACTCCTGAAGGAAAAAGGTTATTGAGTAAGAAAACAGCAACAGACTTAATTTTTTATTTTCTTTCTTTAACTTCAGTTTTAATAACACTCAGAAATAAAAGCATATATAATTACTAATTAACTTTCCCACATCTCTATGTGATTAATCAAAAGTTTAATGTAAGTTTGGTACAAGGTTTTACCATTCTGACTTGAAAGTAGGCTTTATATCCATTTCAGAAACAAGTGAAGAAGAAAGATAATGATTAAGTGGAACAGACGCTGGTTTATCTCCATTTTCAAACTGAGAAACTGCTGCCAAAACTGTCCTGACAATGGCTGGATTTAAACAATGATGCAATATCTTCTGCGACCGAGAAGAAGGGAGACAAGTAAACAGAAACAGAATTGGTAAATCTGAACAATTGGTTGAAAATACATTTAATGGCAGCCTGATGTGAGGGTGGGAGAGAGGGACTCATGGCCTGTAACTGTTACACAGTTTTCTTGACAACTTCCTGTCTTTCCAACATTATCCCTGGCTTATTTACCCATTGCTGGTCTATGAGAATGGTCTGTGGAAAGACAGTGTGATGTAACAGCTACCTATTTTCACTCAGCTAGCTCTCTTTTGTTTAGATTGATTCTGGCTCATTCCTAAAGGCTCACTACTTTGACTCACACCTAAGTGTGACTTAGCAGCCTTTGCCTTCTTGGTGGACCATGCCAGCCCTTTGTGCCTCACTCTAACTTCTGCCCATCTGCTTCCCTCCACTTTGCTTAGTGGAGGGGAACATATGGCCCTAAGTGCCTAACTCTGATTTCTTGCCACACCTTCAATTACACTGCCATATGTTCTAGTATCATACTGTAATTGCTGATAGTTAGTGCTAGAAATACAAAAGGGGCATTTCACGAGCCAACAGGTTTACTTCTGCTATATAATAAAGCTGAAACAGCTGTCATTGTACCATTCTCTGATAATCTCCTCACTTGCTCTGTACACAAGGCTTTCATAATTTTATGCTTTAGAATCATGCGATCAATCCTTGCTTATTATTTTTCTCTTCTCATCACTTTAAGATCAGAAAAGAGAAAGCTTATTTTCACATTTTTCTGTTGCTTCATATTTTCTCTGTAACCCCTTATTCTCCATGGGAACCTCTTTAGGTTCCTGTTACTAGGGAGAATATATATCAGAGGTGTCAGAGAACAATGCAACTATTTAATTTTACAAGGATGTTATATTCTAGGGAATGCTGTGCTTTTTTAACTACTAATTACATTGCTGCCTAACTAAGAAGATCTAAACCCCACTGTTTTTGCTGCAATAAGTAGGACAGTACTCCCTGTGATATTTTTGCATTGCAAGCATATGGTTGCAGTTTAGAAAATCTACTGGAAGAACATTTGTGCAGTGTACAAGCACTCTGGATTTCTATTATTCATGGTGACAGTCTAAAAGCTTCCACTTGCTTTAAATCATGCTTAATGCTGTCTAGCATTTTTTGTCTTTCTGGTTTTTCTTCTTTCTTTTTTTTTTTCTAAATAAATTTTATTGATTACAAAACAACATACTTAAACATGGAAAATGCAGATGCATTAAAAATTAAATTATAACCTTAGGGAAAACCCTCTGTATGGATACCAGAGCACAGGTTTAGTAGGTGGATTGCAGTGAGCACCACCTAAAGCTGTCCAGCAAAGAGTTATTTGTGGCACAAGCTAAGCAACATACCACCAGCAAAACAGTAGTTTATTTTAAGATGGTGGTTCACACAAAATGAGGTTTACCACAGGAACACAAATACCGGTTTCAGCAATAATATAGTTTACATATATTTACATAGAATCTAGTATAAAAGGAAAATATAATCTACTTCTAATAGGCCTTGCTTTCTAAAGTCCTATTATCTATGTATACTTATCTGTCCTGTTTATCTAAGTGTATACCTATACTTGGACACTCATGAAAGATTTTATGAGTCTGACACTGTCATATTAGGTACCAGCCAATGATCTTCCATATTTCTAATCTTACAATGTCAGTCTTATTGTTAAGATGGCATTATTATAAAGCCATCTCTTTCACTGCCTTAATGTGTAATTCACAACTACTGAAACTTTAAATGTTTCTCTTGCTTTTATTGTTGTCTTGTTTGTTTTATTTTGTATTTTGGTTTTGTCTTGCAACTGCTTTACAAAGCTATTTGTTTGTTCTGTACAGAACTCTCCATTTGATATAGCATGCTGTCACCTAAATCAGAAAATCGACTGCTTACTCATTTGGCTCTACCAGTTGCTGACCTCTGCTAGTCTTTCTTCATGAGTTTAAGTAAATTGTACTTTCTGTTGGAAACATGAAGGCTACTTATTCTGCAGCCCCTTATCTCTGGCATGGGCCACAAGCATTATGTCAAATCTGGGACGCTCTAGTATAATGGGCTGACATGGCAGCTAAGAATGTCTTCTGGATTGTCTCATCTACATATTGACTTGTTTATTGTTTCTTTTAATGGTTCTGCCTAATGATTGCTTTGTTCATACTTACCAATATATATCACCTCAAGATTATTTTTTGAAGATGAAATATGCTTTCTTCAATTCAGAGCAGCACCCTTTGTCTCCTTTCATTTTCAGAGGCTAACCTTTTTATGGGACTGGGTTTGCTTCTATTTTTTTTCCAGGTGGTCAATGCAAAACGATGCTGATCTTTGTTGGATTTTCTACATACAAAAACATCTGCAAATATATAATGGATACAAGACTGCCAGCTTTCTGCTAATTCAGCTCCAAAGAATTGCAATAGTATAATATAACATCTAAATATATTCAGTATTCGTCAAAAAATCATTTATTATTGAATCAACATTTAATAATATTGATGGTAAAGCTGACATAATTATGATTCTTCTGAGTTATGTCTATGTTATGTTTTCTTCTTATAGATTCCCATTCCAGTGAGATGTTATATAAAAGGCTAACTAAGAGAAAATTATATTAAGGTAAATATGTTCAAAAGAAATACACATTATTAATAGTTGTGACCTCCAGGTAAGATGATACAATTATTTATCATAACTGTCAGTAATTGCACAAATCATCTTCAGCATTTACCAAATCAGTAGTTTGATGTGTTGTGTGTCTCATTGTGCCATTTTTAATGAATTATTTCATAAAATTATCTCTTACTGTAACCATTACCCCAAATTTTCAGTTGCTTTTGGGTAACTTGTAAATTGAGCTTCTATAAGAAGTATGTGTGATGTCTGAAACTCGTGGTTCTTGCTTTAGTTCATGAGTTTCAGCTCAAGACTTGTACATGTAAAATATCTGTACCTTTTAACCTGACATTCTAAAGTCAGTGCTTCTTGGCTGCAGAATTACTTCTCTTCAGGCTTTTAAAATACAGTGTATTTTACAGTGATGAAAATTAAACTAAATTTTGCTTAATAACTTGCACTTTTAACTAATTTCTAATTGTTCCTATGCTGTTAGATTTGGTCATGGATTGTGGAAAGAGTGCTGCCTATGCTCTGCAGTCTGTGCCCGTTATTTAAAGCAATAAATTGAAGTGCTACACTTTATCCTCTAAACTTCACAATGCAGCAAGAACATGCTAGAAGAGGAAGAGGAAACACATTAAGGAAAACCCTGACAATGGTGTTGAAAAAAATCCATAAACTCTGCTTTACAGAGTTGGGCTTCATACAGGAGATTTACCTTCTTTTTCTAAGAATTTGCAAGAGTGAGAACAAATCTGTGACCATATTAGTCATTCTGAAAAGGATGGAAAAACCTAGAAAGAAAGATACTAATTACCAAAGAAAACACACACAGTCCCAAGCAGATATTAATTGGCAATGCTGTTTATGCCACACTCTCTACTCAACATGTTCCAGCTGCACACATGCCATTCAAGTGTCCAACTCCGTTTTTGCGGACTATTCTGAGGCCCCTACCCAATCAACTTGTGGAAACACAGTACTCCATTTGCTCAATTTGCCTGAACAGAGGAAGACATGACAGATGTCTTTGATACAATGCTAAAAACTGCTGTGAATGGGGCAGATATCAATCTCAGCTAAGAAGTGGGTATTCTAATGCCGCAGCAGCACATAATCACTCACATTTATGTTCTGTTATTTAATGGTGATGTATATGAAGGCCCATCTACGAGAAGCTCTTAGAATCATCAGATGTCAGATAAGGAACAGAGCTCCAAACAGTTTCTTGTAGTTTGTACATTGTTTTTAAATGATGTTGATTGCTTTTTGTGGCCTTCCTCATATGTTTCAACTGAGAATCACACAGGAATTGCAGCATTCTATTTTATCTACATTCATCCTTTACTGATAATGATGTAATATGATAAAGGCCTAACATAAAACAGTTTCTGAAAAAACATTGTATTTCAATTTAGTGTAATCTTTAAATCATCAGCAAAGCAGTTTTACAATCCAACAACATTAATAGTTCATGTGAGCAGTAAATACAAAGTTTGCCTTAAAATGTCTTCATGCCCTTCATCTCTTTTGTTTGTGATTCCTCATGGTAGACTCCAAATCTGTGTGAGTTATCTGTGGACTTCTTTTCAGAAAAATACAGTGTTCAGCTTGATATGATTCTGCCTAGAGAAAACAAAAGCTTCCCCAGCAGCTCAGTATTTCCTGAATACTTAATTTATTATAAATATACACAGGCACGTTTCAAGGGGAAATTTGCTTGTGAGAGTAAAATAACCATATATTTTGGACCAGCATTAAATATTTAATAGACATTTGCCTTTGTGAAAGCAACATGTTCCATAATCACATACACTTGTTATCTTGGTATTTAAAGTACATAGATTTTTTAGCTGTAATGGAAAATATGTGTATAAGGCCTTTGACAAACTTAGAATCATAACAGTAAAGAACTGAAAATTACTATTCATCATCACTCAGAGTCTTATCTAAGTATCTGAAATTGATTAATTGAAGCAGAAAAAAATAAGATATGAGAGGAAACCAAGGGACATGAAAATATCTTGTTTTCACACTGAGCTCTTGCTAAGGAACTTACGATGTGACTGGGGGGGGGGGGGGGG
>VWYE01026865.1:38425-92050 GCA_013398995.1 Alaudala cheleensis
GGGGGGGGGGCACTTGCTCACACAGATAACACCAGTCATTTAATCAATCCATTTTGACAGGCTTTTGCCAAGTTGCAGTGGAGTTCTGCATCTAATTAGTCCCTCCAAAACGCATCAGGTTGTGGACATTCAGCTGTAAGAAACAGAAAGAGGAAAAAAACCCAACCCCCATAGGTTACAGCACACTTTGCTTATTCCCCACGTCACACCATCACACAGGAACAATTGACAAAACATACAAGGTGGACTTTTATTTATGGCTTTTGAGTACTCATCCTTCCAGGGCCTGGTACAAGCCTTTCACTTAGATTCAACACAGATTCAAAAGAGACCAATTGTTAGACAGATAATCAGGCCAGCGAACAAAAATACTTTGTCACCTTTGTGCTCCAAGAAGACCGTGTTGGCTTTCCCCAGAAGTAACACCCTCTGCATCAGTGTGAGCATGGAGCTGTCACACCCCAAGGGAAGATTTAGAAACCACTCTGCCATGAAGGGTCACTTGCTGTGTCCTTGGGCTCCTTTGAGGAAAGGAGCTATAAGTCTGTAACTGCACATTTCATTTTCATATAACTAATTTTCATGTGAGCTACTGCCTTTGTGAACACCCTGTGATGGAGAAGCATATGCTCTGCTGGTTCAGTGTGACATTCTCTTGAAGCGATTCACCAACTGCAAAGGGGATCCTTAGGCCTCAGTTCAGGTTCTTAACTAACCTCATGGTTTTTTCTGTCTTTAAATAAAGTTTTTAATAGGTTTGCATGTTGGTTGTCTTTTGTTTTCTTTAAAGAGGAAGATTGCTTTAATAGATTGCGCTACTTTATTTTGCATGTTTTTCAGGGAACTAACTGAATAGAATGGAGATGAAGCTAAATAAAAATATATGAAAAAAATTTAAAACAGTCTGAAATACAAGTTTCTATGTTAGTGAATCATCTATGTGTACAGTCACAAGTACAGTAAGTTTTTTACAGCAAAAATACACAACTTATCTGTGAAAAAAACCCTGCAAAATGCAAGAGCTTCCAAAAAAATGTTTAAAGCAAATTTTTGTAACAAGTGAACTAATAAATTAATTTACCTATATTGACTAGAGATTTATGGCAAAAGCAATAATTTTCTCCTCCTCTTCTACATCCCTAAATATAAGAGTGGAAACATTTATTTGGACGGTCAGTATAATAGGTACTAAAAGAAAATTCATGCCTTAGTATGATGAGCTGTCAAAAATGTTTTGAAGTCCAGAATTTTTCCCCCTTCTAATTTATGTATCATTTTTCAAAAATCACTGAAAAAGCATACTGACAACCAATGAAAACACTTTGAAACATGGAAAGAGCAATTAGAAAAGAGATAAAGAGGTCACCGAAATTCAGTTAGTTATATTACCCTGAACAGTATTTCTAAACTGCCCTGTTGCTTTGTAAAGAAGCTGAAGCAGAGGACAAAGATGTAAATCCCACACTGATCTGACTAAAGACTTAAAAAGATGTAAAACTTTTTCATAACAATAATAAAATATTCTTAGAAGGATTTATAGCAAAATCTCTCTTTGGAATAATACATTTATATACAACTATAAATATCAGGTCAGCAGTGAATAACCCAATGGCTCTGTTGATCAAAATAGAGTGAGTACAAGTCAGGTTCTTTGGCAGCATCTAACAGGCACATTTATTCTCATAGAAATCTTCAGAGTCATTGCTCCCAGCACAGCTGGGACATAGGTAGGAACTGACCATTTTGGAATGAGGTAATGAGTCTTCAACTTGCAAATCTGATGCAGTCTCTATTTTTCCCACGCCAGAGCATAGACAAGAGGTAACTCAAGATTCTTCATAAGAATTTGTGGCTTTCTCAGTCAGATGCACACGTATACTTATTCCAGCTTTGGGGTATTTGTCCTGGTTTGGGACAGATTTGGGAGGAAACTTTTGTCAGGAAACTAGGTCTCCTCTAGAAAGCAAATTCAAGCTGCCCCTGCCCCAAGTGATTTGAGAGGTAAATCTCCTTTAAGAAAAGTGGAAAAACCTGTTTATTTTACAAGCAAAGTACTGACAAACATGAAAAAAATGTATACTATTAAACAATGGAACCTCTCATTGTTCTGAAGAGATGATAAATTCAGAAAGTCCTTCTGTGGATCAGAGGGAGAGAGAGTCCTTTTTTGTAGATGTGTCCTTGGCTTTCTCTCAGTCCCTCTGAGCCTCAGGTCTCTCCCTCCAGGGCTCAGCTCCAGTGTGCTGGCCACAGTGCAGTTTGGGGGGCCTCCAGATGATAGTCCTGGTGTTCTCAGACCAAAGAATTGCTGAACAGTTCCAGCAAACTTCTAGCTTCAGCTAACTAAAAAAAAAAAAAAATACCTAAAAGCAAAGGAGCTGTGTCCTGCTGTCCGTGCTGCAGCCAGCACAGTCTGTGAGCAGGATGGGGGGCAGCGAGGGCAGTGTCTGAAAACAAACTGCGGCTTCTTCTTCCCCCTTCTCTCTCAGAACCAGTCTGAAAGGTGCAGAGCTTAATACTCAGCACAAACAGAGAGACAACTAAGGATACAAACATCATAAAGTCACCCCAGGACACTGGGAAAGGAAATAGCATGTGAACATGATTACAGATTTTTGAAGAGTGGATTTCAATAAAAAGAAACAGCTTATGACAAGAACTAACTTAACAACAAATTCACTTTGCCTCCTTCCTGCTGCTCATTTGCACACAACCAATGTAGTCCCAGGGTAACTACTCCTTTTAACCATGCATATGTTGGTTTGTCCTCAATGGAATGGCACAAAATCAACAGAACATATCAATGAGCATGAGATGATCTTTTGAGGAAGATCCTTCCGAAACAACAAGGAAAACCAAACCCAACAACCTTCTTGTACCACGACCACAAAAGAGGGAAACAGTGATGTTGGCAGCAGAATGTTTAGCACTGAGATGAAAATGTGTCAACCCAAGTGGCTGCAGAAAAAACTGAAACCCTGTCAAAATTTAATGTTTTGAAGACCTCATAAGCTGGCCAGAGGAACCCAAGAGGACAAACCTCTTCAGGTGGGGTAAATCAAGACAACAATATGGCCTCTGTGGCAGCTCTGCCTATTCACCCTTTCTGCACATTAATTTTACATTTACAGACCTAAGCCATAGAAAACACGAGCCATGATATAGCACTGCACACAAGACACTGTGACAAAATGGGGTTTGTTTATTTATTTGTGGCCAAAATATTCCATCCATGTCAGCTTCAATGTACAAACATGACACACAGCTCCATACCTTCATAGTTATACCAGCTTTGCTGCTAATATTGTAACATAAACACTCTCTCTGATTTCTAAGTATTTAGAGAACTTTAAGCTTTTCTTCTCTTCTGACTGTCATTTAGTATTTTCCTACTCTTATGAGTACTTTTTTTTTTTTTTTTGGCTTTGACTATGGAAACAAAAGAAATTAAGGAAACCCTTCAACTTCCAGTGAAAATATGAGATTATCAGATCACAAAGTCATATTGTTCAATATCTTTCTTTAAATTAAATGCATGCATGCATAAAGACAATCACAAATTTCTTTTTTTTTTTCAGGGGTTCTTGAAGAAAACTGCTTTCAGTAGTTTCAGCATTATTAGGACCAAAGTCACTGTATATTTTGGACAAGGTAGAAAGCTTTTGTATTTTGTATGACTGTATATTTACAGAAAGGACAGAACCAACATTTTCAAAAATGTTTAAGTAGTGCTGGACAGGAGAGGACTGCATGTTGCCATATGAAAAGAGCTTTTTACACCCTTTGTAACACCATAACTGTCATTTGTTTCCTTAATTTCATTAGGCTGTGTTTGCCTTGTCCCAACTACAATCATGACTTTTTATCTCCCTTGATCACTGCATTCAAGTTGGTAGATTGTTTTATGCACACCTATTTCATAATAGAATCCAGTAAAATGAAACTTCTATCCATCTTTACCTCTGCTGTTGCAATGAATTATTGGCACTGTGCAGATTCTTCCTCCACTTTTATGTGCCCCACTGCAAAAGCTGGAATGATCACTTGGTCACATAAGCAGAGGCTTCCTCCACTCATGCCTGTCACTCAGTGGACTGATATCCTTTTTGGGAAAGGTATTTTTCCCAACAGGATATGCTTGGGTACTTGAGCATGTACTGAAGAAAGATTTCTTTATGCTTCCTTGAATGGCTTGAATCAGGCTTCACAACCCCCTCCTGTCTGCAAGGCAGTAGGAATTGCATCATTGCAAGCAGCACAGCCAGCAGCTCTTTTTCAGGGTGAAAATATCCCTCTCTATGTGCTGCCTTGATTTGTAATATAAATACGGGTTGCTGTCTTTCACCTGTGCTGGCCATTCTCCTGAGGCACTGTTGCAGCCTGAGCTGCTCCAAAGGTTGAAAGACTTTAGATATAGTGCTGTACTTGCGATTCCTCTCACTCTTTCAAATGCTTGATCTTAGATCTCTGACCATTACAATGCCACAATAGCTCAAAAAGACTGTTAGCTAGCTTATAAATCAGCTGGCTTCTTTCTTATTCTTTCATTTGGCATTTCTCGGGGGGAGCTGGAATACCTGAAAAGTCAAAACCTGCACTGGAAAATGCTTTCCCCTCCCCACCCAAATCTGCTTCAGATCACTTTTTTTCCCCTCCCATTATGTGTTAATATATGGGCTTTACTGAACCTTTTCTGTGGGCTTTTTTTTTAATGGGTAGGGGTGTTTTGTTTGGTTTTGGCTTTGGTTTTGTTTTCTTTATTCAAAGCTTTATTCCTTACAGTCTTTTCTTCATGCTGATGTAAATCAGTCATGAAAAAGTGTCTCACGCACTTTTAATTTTTAAATAAAATTTCCTTTTAAAAACGGCTTATTTAGTCATTCTACAAGACTATTATTTCTCCACCATAATAATTTTGAATCTTGGTCAGTTTCAACTATACAAAAAGGGAGAGGCAGAATCTAAAAAATAGCAATACTCTGTACCAATGAAAAAGAGTGGTGGTCACTTAACAGTCAGGGCATGCATACTAAAATCCTCAAGAATGTAAACTGCCAAAATATTAATTTAATTAAGTCATTATATGAATTCAAGATATTATTTGGCCTGCCAACTGGCCATTCAGCTCACTTACTAACCAGCCAATCAGCACATATGTAGCTCCAAATTACCTGTAATACACGCTGTCTCTTGCCGATGCAGTACCTAAAAAAAGTAAATTGATGGAAGGAAAAGAAATAGAGAATGAAGAAAATTGAAAATGAAGTGATGGTGTGGATATGGAGGCACTGGTGTAGAGCTTGCAGAATGTTTGAGTGACCAATCTGTATTTTTTGTTGGAGGCTTCTTTTTGGGCTACTTTTTCCCCACACTTGTCCATTGACAACTCTAATAAACAGATCCCATTAATTTTTTTCTTTATTTTAAATTTTCACATGTATTATGGGTTATTTCATTTGGAAATACAGTACGCCTTGCCTGAGGTCCTTCCTAATTCCTGCAGCTTTTACTAGGAGCTGTCTTGTTTCCACACCACCACACGTATGTACCTTGCTGGACTGATGGCCATTTCCATGCTTTATATGTTATAAACTACTCAACATGCAGAGTTTGGTGTTCCTGGTTTAAGTGGCCAGCTTAGCAAGGGTACATCAGGAAGGAGAGCTGTTTCCCAGGGCTAGCAGAGCTGAGCAACATCCCAGTGGGGTGTCACGGTGGGCACTGGTGGTCAGTGCTGCAATGTCCCCAGAGAAGTGTCCAGAAAAGGACACACATAGTCACACAGGTATGTCTGCAATTGCCTAGTGATTTCAGCTCAGTTGTGAGTTGAGCCTTCAGGGAAACACAAAAGGAGCAATGGAACCTCATCTGGAGGTTCCTCTGAGCCTTTGTTCTGCTGCATCCTAAAAGAGGTCCAGGACCAAAGAACCAGGGAGAGCAGGGATTTATATAGGTAAGCCAGGGGGCGGGGTTACACAGCTTGGCCAATGGGGTGGCAGGTTGAGAAACAAACCAATCAGGGGAAGGATTGAAAATGGACCAATGAGGTAGGGTAAAAAGGAGGAAATAGAGAAAGAGCCAATCAGGAGAAGGATTGAAAATGGTCCAATTAGGTAAAGTAAAAACCAGAAAGTAGGAAAACAACCAAAGGGGGTCAACAGATTACCACAGGAGCCACAAAGCCTCTTGGAGGTGACATACTTGGGAGAGAGCATTCTCCTGGGGTAACTCCCTCAGGGGGGCTACCACAATTCTGAGACCCAGGGGCTGCTTACTCTCCAGGGGAGAGTGTCTGAATTGTTCACTGGCCCACTCCACAACGGGGTGACAGGGTAGGGCAAGTATGGCTCCTGATGTGTCAAACCGTCAAGATCCTTAATAGCGGCCAGGACCAGCCAACAGCTCATGAATTTGGGAAAGTGAGAGGCCCAGTTAAGCATTCTATCCAGACAGGTGAGTTTAGGCCTGGAGTTGCCAGGAGTGCCAACAACACAGCTCAGGCTGTGGATGTGCTCAAGTATAGCTCCTCAGCCCCAGCATGGAGGACCTGGGCCAAGGTCCCAGCGCAGCTGGTACATCACACTCTGCACCACGGGAGACATGTCCTAGCAGAGAGGAAGCTCAGCACTTCGGTGATGCCTATGGACTGAGACCTTTCAGCTGGAGATGAAATTTAGGCTAATGCAAAATTGGGTTATTGACGTCTTTTTCCCATGTTGGTTTTTTTTTTTTTGGTTGGTTGGTTTTGGTTTGGGATTTTTTTTTTTTTTTGGTTTATCAATTTAAGATTAGTTAGAAGCATGGAATATTGGGCAAGAAGAGGAAAACTAGGGCAGTGCCTAGGAACTACTAGTTAAGCTGGTCACTCATTCCCCACTTCCGGAGGGATAAAGAGGAGGACCTAAAAGCAGAAAAACCCATGGGATGGGATCCAAACAGGCTAATAATTGAAAACCATGATGATGATGGTGATGAGGATGATGATTATAATAAATGACAGTATCAATATGGATATATTTGCATTTAAAATTGTTCATATAATATTAATATTATATGTTTATTATAATAATGAAACAGAGGTTGAAATCCCAGGGGTCATGAAGTCTTTAACTATGTGCAGAAACCTTTACAAACTGCCTTTTGTTACCTTACTGGAAGATGACAGTTGTCATAGGGCTAACAGCTACAGCAAGTTAAAAATATCACTTCTCATTTTGGCCAACATTTTCAAGGGCAGTAATTTCCATTGTAAATTGTGACATCTGACATACCTCATTTCCTGCAAATGTAGGATGTTAGTGTAAGATGGTGAAAAATGGGTCCTGTAAGGCTGACAATAGCCCTGTAGTTTATTGATAACCTTGAACGAGGGAGATAGCTGGGTATCTGAAGATATATTCCTTTTTACCCTTTTCTCTTTTGGTTTTTCTACCTTAAAGTTCTGAGATTGTGGAAAATTTCCAGTGCAAATAAATATGTTACCAAGGAATCTTCAGCAGCTCTTTTTTTGGACTTAAAATATCGCTTGTGATATGACAGATGATGACACTTTTGTGTTTTGTTTTTAATTTAATATTTGTGTTTTCTTTTGTGTCTTTTTTAAATGAAACATCACTTTAGACAACACTGATTACAGCTGATTATGTTTCACAAAATTTGTTGTCCCATTAGGGAAAAAAACCTAAACATTACTAATTTAATGCTAACATTTGCATCTGTATTTTAGATTGAGGATCATCTGTTGTGATACCATTTGCATGTGTACACAGTCTTTCACCTGGCAGTATTAAAGAAAGATTAAAAAAGATTTCACTCATTTGCTCAGTGCTTGTCTGTTCCATTGCACACAGATAGAAAATCATCAGGAGGAAAGTAACAGCAACAATATCAGTCATTTTAATAGCATTTTTAAGGTAAATAGGGGGTTAATAGCAATCTTACACTCAAACACTTCCATCATTCCATGTAAAAACATTTTTGTACTTAAATATTCTGAGTAATTGTCTATAAGTATAAATGTATTTGTGAGCAATCACACAGAAATAAAAGAGACTCTCTTTAATAATCTTCCTAATAGATTGTGATAGACAATTTGAAGTAGCCTGAGATTGTCACAGTGTTTTAAATTCTGTGGTATTCTTTTTCTCTGTGAAAAGCTTGTGGATCAAAGAAAACTCAATGCCCCAGACAAAAGATCATGAAAATATGCACTGTTCTTTTCCTTTTTTTCTTTTCAGCAGATTTAGAAACTATAAAAAGACCTTATTATTGAAGGAAACTCAAAGTCAGCACAACTACTTGAACAAGGCAATTTAATACTGCACAAAATTATAGACTAACAAAAAAAGTAGAAGAATTTGCAGTAAATATGTACTCTCTGTTCAGATGGTTTGGAGGGGGTTTTTTTTCCTCTTTTTGTGGAAAAATTCAGAACAGTATGATAGTGCTTAGAAAGAAAGAGTGTAGGAGAGAATAAGACCAAATGCATCCTGGAAAATCCTTCTACAATTTACAAAAGCAATTGTTACCTCTTTTGTGCTTGCACGTCAGTGTGTATATATATGTCAGCGTTGGTGTGCATTGTGAAAAGTGAAAAACATGAAACAAAATACCTTGATCAGAATTCAGTCTGGACCCTTCTGCATTCTAATTCAGCTGTCTCATCAGCTGATGCATTAAACCTGCTGCTTTTCTGTGAAAATGTCATAGTCAGCCTTCCCTATTCTCTGAGAAGAAAATCCTAGCGGCCTCTTCAATGGCCTGCACACATATCACTTAGCTAAATAACAGAAACATTTACAACATTAATGTATTCACTGCTCAATCTTCCTGGCTTTAATTAGCCATCTTGAAGACTGGACATTATTCTTTGATTAAAAAGCATTTCCTGAAATGAGGGGGAAATCCTCTGGGAAATCCTCTGTTTCCATACTCATAATTTCTTCTTATGTTAATCAGGCCTTTGCAGTATGTGTTGACTATACTAGAGATAAAAGACACCAAAACAGACCAGACAGAAGGCAACATTAAAAAAAAAAGTTTAATTAGCATCCATTATTTGCAAGCCTTTACTATATCCCCATTTAGATACTACCATCACTTTAAAACTATTACACCCCAGTTGAGTCTGCACCAAGCTGTCAGCTAAGCTGATTTATTCTTTACTTGCTTAAATTAAAAAATTATTTTGCTGAAAATGAGAAGTTATTTGTGAGCACTGTTTTTGTTTGAAGTCCAAGTCCCATACATTAATTAAGTTTGCAGCCAAGGATAGAATCCTTATTATACAGTATAAAAAGAACATTTTTCAGCAGCCAATTATCATGTCACGTATTTTGGAACAGAACTCTTTAGAGGAAATATATCATTGAAAGTATTCTGTTTGCATTCTGTGCCTTTTAAATAACTATGGTCCTGAAATGAACAGAAATGAGTTAATCAAAAGGCATTCCAGAACCTTTGAAATTAATGGGAGACTTCTACAGACTAAAATAAAGAAATATGTTTCACCCATGATGCCAAATTTGTGTCCAAGTGTCAGTTCTTCAGCATATGAAGGAAATGTACTGAATTTGTTGCTTAAGGGAACTGCAAGGGAGACAGGTAGTTGAGAGTTCTTGAATAAAAGAGTACTCACTAGCACCACAGTAGTACTCTGTAAAGAATATTGCTGCTGAACAAACTTACAGAGACATGAAAAAACTAAAATGTGGCTCAGATCGTCTGTTACAAATCTACTGATCATAAACTTTATGAAGTCATAAACAGAGGACCATTCTGTCTCACCTTTTGAATGAGGAAGACCTAGACTCTGGAAAATGAGTCTTCAGATGACTGTGTACTCATACATATGAGTGTACAAAGAGTTCCCTCTTCCTACAGGACACAGCTCCTTAGCACAGTGATCTCAGCCCTGCACCACTGCATTTCTCTCTTGGCCTTGACTTAGCATTTCTGGTTGATATTAGGCAGTCTAGGTGACAATTCAGATATTTTTTACATTGTTTGGCCACAAGTAATCTGGAACAGCACAACAAGAGGCAGCAGTATAGAAATTGGAGCACAGCTAGTCTCCAAGTCTGAAAGAAGAGAAGGATAAAATTCACATCTTCATCAGCCTAGTAGATCCAGAACAAGAAGAATGTTGTGGTGTGAATTTCAACTAAATTTCTCACCTGATGAAACAGGAAGTGTGGAGAGTACACTTCCCTTGCTGAAATCTAACAAAACCTTTTTCCTCCTTAGCTGGATTAAATCATATGATATATTTTCATCTTCCCTGAGGGAGTTACCCCCAGGAGACTGCTCTCTCCCAAGTATGTCACCTCCATGATGCTTTGTGGCTCCTGTGTTAATCTGTTTTCCCCCATTGGTTGCTTTCCTACTTTCTGCTTTTTACCCTACCTAATTTCTGCAGATTACAAATAATACAATTATTATGCATATAGCCAGATTTCATAGTCTCAAAGTTCTGGTCTGTTTTTCATAGGATGTATGAAAAGGAATATGAAAACACAATAAGTCAAGTTCTTGTGATTGTTCATGGTGACCAGAAAAGATGCATATTCTTCCATAGGACAGAGCTTCTTTCATAATAACTCAAAAAAAAAAAAAAAAGCCACTAAAAAGTAATAAGCAGAGATTTCTGTGGAGCAAAAACCAGAACACATCCTGAAAGATCTCATTTGGAAACTGAAAACAGCAGTTCGTGTCTGCTTTCTGGTGCCCTTTACTCTCAATAGCATGACAAAAAGAAATTATCTTTTTCATGTTAAGGACTTTACATGTGTATAAGGAGCGGATTCTTATTGGACACAAAATCAATTTGTATCTGTATACTGTTATTCAAACGACTTTGTTTGTAAATTTTAATCAATACTAATGGATATGAGGCAACATCAAACATAATAAAACCAGAGAGCCAAATTTACTGCTACCTTCTACTTTTTGCAAGTATTTTGCAAAAACAAGGTAGAACACTAGCAAATCACATTAATTGCTCCAGATACATCAAAAATTGAAATGGTTTCGATTTGAAAAGAAGGAAATAAAATTTTACATGTGTTGTGATATAGGTGAGGCAACTGATGGCACTTTTGTGATTCCTCTGCACGCACATAAATCACTGCACATGATCTGCACATGGTGTAGATAAAAACTGGAGTTCTGCCATGCTTCCCTGCTATGCTAATGTAGCTTAGGAAGCTCAACAGACCTTCAGATGGCAGGCCATTTGCATCATTCTGAAAGCTCTTATCATCCTATTTCAACCTTACACAAATTAATATGGCCTACATATTCAATAGGATGCACCTAAAATAAAATCCAAGACACATGCAGTATATTTTCAAGTTGTGAGATATTGGAATTGTTGCCGGTAAGAGTTGATGCTTATTGTTAATTCAGCCTCAGAAGGATATAAATACTGGTAAAATTGTTTTGCATAGGGTTCATTATACTGTTTTCAGATTGCTCACATGCTTCAGTGACTGGTTAGAGCAAATTGTTTTCCCTGAGGTTGTACAGAACAATAGTAACAGAGCTTTATAGGTTTTATAAAAGTATTTATCATATACAGGAAAATAAAATGTAGTTTCAAGCCTAGAAAGCTGAATTTTCATAAAGTCATATTGTGAGGCCAAACCTAATGATCATGTAGCAAAACCTATCTGAAAAGACTAAAAATTTTGGATAACTGGGCCTAATTGCTGCTTATTGATAAATGGAACAGGGATATAGTTCTCAGATAATGAAACACTAAATAAAATCTGTAATAAAAAACTTTTCACTTTTTGAGCAGCATTCCTGTCTTTAGACAATTGCATTCCCAATTAGAAATGTCTAAGGCATTGAATCAAACAAGTTTTTTAAAAAGAGTGTCAACACACTTGGCCTTTTTTTCTGCTTGTGAGATCCATACAGTTTTTTCCCTTGCAGTATATTACTATTTGTCTCTGGTTTGTTTATAAATAGCGTTTTGTTTTTATGTTCTAATACTAATGATGTCTGCATTAGATAATATTATCTGCAATACTATTCATGTACATTTTCCTTTTCAACCAGTAATATTTAGGCAGATTGATAATGATTAATCAGGTCCATGTTATTACAATTTATCTAATCCTTAGTGGACAATTCTCACATTTTTAGGAGTACCTTTCAAATGTTGAATCAGCATTTTAATGTAGGTGAGTTCAAATAAGATTTTCCATGAAACTTGTGAATTAGCCTGAGTGGAAAAAGAAAAAGCCATCCAAATCACTTGAAATTCCAGTGAGTGCTAGCCAGTGTCCTTTAGAAGCCAAAGAAAAAAACCTCTTCAGTCCTGATTCTGAAACAAACCCCATATGTGATGGCACATGGTGATGCTGGCACTTACATAGATCTTCAAAGGTCATCTGCTTCTGCTGTGGTTGTGGCAACATTAACATCATAATCCATAATTTCATTCTGTTTACCTAACTCACACATGAATCATTGCCTGGTGTAATCTTCAGAAACAAAATGGACTTAATGTTCCCTATGAAGCATACTGAAAACAAACAAACAGAAAAATCTGTTTTCATCAATAGAGTAGCCAAATTTTGTTCATATTGACTTTCAAGGGCCATGTTTCTCTTATTTTGCAATTATTTAAGCACCTGCAGAGATGAGCTGGTTGCAACATGAAATATGAAGTTGTTTTAATTCACAGGTTTGGAAAAAGCAATACGTTTTCATATTAGGGAATCTGTCTTGTTTATATTTGTTCCAAAAACATTATTTTCTTCAAATTTGAAGTTTTATTTTTCATTTCATTTAATCTGTATTTTTACTAAATAAAAATTACCACTGTCTACAGCTTTTCTTTAAATTGGGTATTTTTCTCTTCTTTTTTCTTCTTTTATTGCACTTCAAGTTCATATATGGAAATATTTTGAAACAAGTAAGTAATTTACTAACAAAACTTTATCCATCATATTTAAACATTTCAAAAGTTTTCTAAAGAGGGAGAGTTTAATTTTTCATTTTCTTGATCAGTTATTTTCCACTATTGTAAGGAAAAAAATCCAAGATATCTTTTAAAATTCCTTTTTATGTATCTAAATGCTATTTCTTCTTCATCAGTTGAAAAAGATAGACTTGCTAGGATTCAGAGCTTTATGTATTGTGTTTCTTCTACAATAAACACTCATAATATTTGTATCATTCAATTTATTTTAGCAACCCTTCCTTTGATAACTGCCTGCAATTTTAAACTCAAACCGCACTTTTCCAGGATGAAGAGCTTAATAAGTTTTATGCAAAAAAGGATGAGAACATTTTTTTTCTTTTTTTTTTTTTGTTCTCACGGCAGTATTAACTATTTGAATAATTTGGGAAATCCTGACCTCCCACCTTGAAGGAATAGTAATGATTAAACAGTGATCCAAAGAGATCTTTGAAATTGTTTACAATTTCTTTTGGATGATTTCATGACAGTGTCTTATAAAAGAGAATCATGGCACTGATTCTAAAGAAAAACTGGTGAAACTATTTCTACTTACATAGAGAAATCGTCAATGAAATGTCAGCTGAGTCTAAGAATGGATGTGGTTCAAAAGTGATCTTAACTAGCAGTTCCCTTTTTAGAGCATTTGGCACAGTTAATCAACTGATATTTACACAAATGCATTGCAATTTATAGGGGCTTGAAAATGAAAATGGCTTAGTAACACCCTCCTGGAGTGGGGTATATGACATGGCAAAGGATTTTTAAAAACTAATGAGTTACTACACATATTTATTCTTTACTCTCCATATGTTTCCTTGTGTCCAACAAGAGGGAGCTGCAGACCCCTTGTGTCTTTTGCCAAGGTGATTTTTTAAACTTTTTTAAAATTCAATTAATGATTTTAAGCAGAAAATTTTTGAGTGAGCTCACTGCAGGGAGCTTCATATATCTTCTCCCATTTATTTTCCTAATCTCACAAAATGGAGGTGCAGAGCTGCTATATTTACTTTGTAATCAGGCAGAGAGTGTCAGACTGTGATTTGGATCTAGTCTGAATATTTTCTATTATTCACCTTATTTAATAAACTGTCACTTGAAAGAGGGAATGATAAGCTTTCACACAATGTATCAAAGGAATGCTGTGCCTTCTTCCTTTATTATTCATGCTACATTTGAAGTTAATGAAGCATAACCTCTGAGCTGATATTTTTATAGATGAAAGAGACATCATGTTACATATTCTATTTTTTTCATCAGCTTCTCTGTAACCGACACAAAACACAATTGACTTGCACTTCATATCTGACTATTCTTTTCTAATAGTCTTCAGTTTATTCTATATTGAAATTTCTACCTATGAGTGAAAGGCCAAGGGTGTAATGGATGGGGAACAGTAGTATATTTTAATTAAACTTTATTGTGGACACAGTCCTGACTGTTTTTTTTTTTTACATTTTCATTTTTTCCCCTCCATATCTAAGATGCTTCCTCTTCACACCCTTTTTTCCTCAACCAACTTGGATGGTATGATGTGAACAAAACACCCACCCAGATAATGACTTCAGGTAAAACTCCAGTTGCACAGCATACAAGCCTGTTTCATATATTAAAAAAAAATCAAAAAGAATAATGCATGATATAACAAGAATAAAAGCTGATTGTCATGCTAGTATGAGGCTAAAATATGGTTTAAGCAAATGGTACCTTAGGGCATGTATTTTTGTAGGGGACTATTGTATTAACATATTATGTGTTGCTTTTCGAGGAAAAAGAAATAATTATGCATTTAAATTTCCATCCTGATTAACAAAAGATAGTAAAATGTTATAGGCTCTTGCATAGATTTCTTAATTATATAAGTTCCTCGAGACAGAATTGTTTGATTGGCATTTTCTCATGAAACAACTCCAGAAATTCCTGCCCCTGTGGACGGTAAAACTTGTCCAGTAGCACATGCCTACAAAATAACAAACATAGGGCAGATTTGACTCTACTTTTCTTCTTGGACATTGCTGGAGGTACAACAGTGGAGAAATGGACATTTGCACTGACCTGATACAGTCATTCTTATGATATTGAGAAAAATTCTGCCATGAAAAATGCCCACAGAGCATTGAAGAACATTTACAGTGAAGGAAATGTGCCACCATTTTTAGAGATGAATTAAACTGCTTTTCATTCACGTTTTCTAATAGTATCTCTCTTTTTATTGCATATCTGTTAAAAGTGGAAACCTCACAGGTAAGGACTCACCAACTATTTCATGCTGAATGGGATCTCAGGTTTTCCAGAAATTTCAGATAAAGGACTTTCTTTTTTCTTCTTTTTTTTTTTGGGTTTGGCTATTTATTTGTGGGAGTTTGGGGTTTTGGTTTTATGTTTTGTTGTTTTGTTTTTTCCATAAGCAAGCAGAGTTGAAAAATTCAAATTTCTAAACCCACACATCATAGAAAGTAAATAAAGGTACAGCAACATTTCATACAGGATAAAATTCAGATCTGATGAGAGAGACAGACTGGAAGAAAAAAATCTGAAAACAAGACTCCCCTCTATCAATTAAATGCTTGCAATGTTGGTTTTTCCTCTGATCTTGCTTCTAGCAATTCTAACAATAATAATATTTTCCTTGGCTTGTAGAAAACTTCACACATTCTGCCCGTTCAAATTCCCTTTCTGTATCTGTTCTATCCTGTTTACTGTGCTCTCCCAGTATCTGTTGATGCTACAGGCTCTATACACTTGCTTGATGATCTATGCCCCTGTATTTCCGTATCCTCTTCCCCTGAGCTTATTCCATATGAATTTAGTAAGGTATTTTTAAAGAAAACATCTTTCTCAAGATCCACTTCACTTTGTGGGCAGCATCACATGTGGTGTGCACATAGCAACTGTTATGCAGGCCAACAAACAGTCTGGCAGAAGATGAGAAACAAAATTCAGTCTTTACAATTCCATTCTTCTCTTACACCCAGAGCTATTATGTGTGTCCCCTTAGCAAGTTGACCTTGATTTCTTTTCTGTTTATGAGTCATTCCAAAGTTAGAAGGGCAAGAAAAGCTGTTGAGGTGGAGTTTTTGTTTGTTTTTGTTCAGCTGGGCTTTTTTGTTTTTTGATTTTTTTTTGGGTGACAAGCACGAGACTGAAGATCAAGCAAAACACATATTTATTTTGTTCTGACTGAGATCTGTCTGTGAAGATGTTTAAGTACCATTCTAATAAATCCAAGACAGAATTTTAGTGGTTGCAAAGGACAACCAACATGTTTTTTCTAATGTGTGTTTCTATGTCATTTATATGTTTTCAGTAACAAATATCTATTGTACTACTAGTTTTACCATAGCCAAACATAAAATAATGTACAGTTTGGCTATTTTAGTTTCTTTTTTCTTTTTGACACTCAGAAGATACTGAACTGAGAATGTAAGATGAAAAAAAAACCCAGCCACATATAAAGCAATGTATTGACTAATACAATGATAGGTCATATCAAATAAAAACGTTTTCATTTAAACTTTTGGAGATGTAAGTTGTACTTATTTGATACTCTTAATTGTTTCCTTTTATTTTCTTCAATTTTTCCTCTCCTAGTACTCAAAATATTTAATTCAGAGGCTATTGCTTTGGTTTTGCCTGTGCTTTTTGTTGATATATTTTAGGAAAAAAATCTCTTTATAACTTCTATGATGACTGAAGTGTGATTCAGAATTTCAGAGTTTTATTAGTTTACAAGATCCATGATAAATTTCATATGCAAATACATATGCATACACATATTTGCTTTTCATGAGAAGAATGAGAGACCCATGCATACTTTTTCTTTCTTCTAAGTCATATATAACCTTACTGTGCACTGCTGTAAGCCTATCTGGCACAGAATCAGAATTACAATGCTGTTTGGAACAACATCAATCAATGATCTACAAGTTTTATGAAACAAAATTGAAATAAAATGCTTCAAGCCATGTAGTTTTGAATTTCAGTTCATAACCTAACCAATTCAAAATTCAAAATAAGTTTTTTTTTAGTTTTCTGTTATAATGTGACAGTCTGTCACACTCTATACATGAATTTGGATATGTGCTACCTCCACAGGTAATAATCTCTCACCTCTGATCATGTGTGTCTAGACAAAGACAAAGAGAGAAAAAGAGAGATGCTGCATCTGACTGGAAAGTGAAAATGTTGTTCTTCAAGTTTATTTTCCTTTCTCCATATTTGCCACAAAGATATTATTCTGAGTTTTTTAAATGAATGAAAACACCTGAGAGTAATGGACAGGAGCAACAGTAAATCCATGAAGGTCAAGATAGCACTCTATATTTCTGAAATGTGTCTAATTGATTTGTTAATCTGATTTAAAGAAGTAATTCCTTTCTAGGACCTCAAGATTCTGGGTCGTGATCTATTACATAGGAAAATCATTATTTCAAACTAATATTTTAGGAAAGAAACTATTTTTTCTAATTGTTAACATTTGTGGAATAGTTATGAGCAAGAAAGCCATCAGCACTTAAGACAATCTTCTGGGAAAAAAAATGTGCTTACTTTGTCTGGTTTACTAGATGAGTCAGGTTATGAAAGGTAAGGGGGTTGAAAAAGGAAGGTGTTGAGCCAAAAATTTGAGGTTGATAGTTTGCTGCATGGTATATGCTAAATCATAGGTTATAGTAAAGATAAACTATTGCTGCAGATTCCTCATTGAATTCTGAATGTGGAAAGACAATGACTGAGATAACAAGCAGACAGAGGTTTCACTATAGTGACTGTGGGTATCATCTGACAAGTATATCTAATTGCATAGAAGTGCCTGAGTGTACAGGGCTTCTTGAACTTATAATGAAGTAGCAAGCACAGAGATCAGGCTAAAAAGCCACAGTCAAATCTTAAACTAGAGTTGCAGGAATGGATATAGAGTGATGGTAGTATTTTTTTTTCTCTATTTTCTTTTAGTTAATTAATTTATTAATTAATCTAACATATTGCGGTTTATGACACAATTTTGGCACTTTTTAGGAAAACACATCTTTTAAAGATACTTCTTCAAAGAATTTTTGATGCTCTCTTTCCACATCAAGAAGAGTCTGAGGGCTCACAGATTATTCAGCATTTGTACCTGCATAGAGTGTACATCAGCAAAATACATTTTTTTTTAGGTCACTGGAATATTTCATGACTGATTCCAAGAAGTTATGCATAAAATTCTCATTTAATTCAAGGTGTCAATATAATCCACAGAAATGGGTAAGTAACAGACACTGGGCAAATTACCCGATTTCCCGTGGGTAATGTGCATTTTGCAGAGATATTATTTCTCCATATTGAGAGAGAAAATGGCAGATCTATGAGCAATATAGCTAAATCACTTTTCAGGTCATTAATTAGGATATTTTTCCCATAAATAATGAGTGGAGCAGCACTCATTGCAAATGCAAGGCCATTTTTTTAGAGTTGGGTTTGCCTGGGAGTGATCACAATTGGATTAAACCTTCTCCCCCACAACAGACATGGTGAGGAGATAGAATATACAACAGAAGAACTTGGCTTCTCTATGGATATAAATTCTTGACCACCTCTTGCTTCAGGCTTCACATCCAATGTGTACGAACCTCTCTTTCTCAAAATAGAAGACACTATATTTTATTAAGGTAGGCCTGTTAAAAATCTTGTGTTAACCAGAAAAACTGATTAATAGCTAAAGTGTAAATGTTCTAAGAGACAGAAAATAAGTGATATTGTTAAATACTGGATATTTTTATCTCTTTTCCTTTCAGTTCCCTTCTTCTTTTCTCCTTGCCTCCCTTCCTCCCTCTCTTCCTCCCTTTCTTTCTTACTGCTTTTCTTTCCCCTCTCTTTTTTACAAAGGTATGATACATACAAGGTATGCAAAAAAGATCTTTATACTAAGGCTTGCAGTCTGAAAAAAAGAGATATGACTTCTGCTTCTCTCCAGGATAAAGAGATGCTCTAAAACTTCCCCAACTACTATCTTATTCCAATGTGTACACTGTGAATTTCAAACATGGAGCTACCTCCATGCTGTGTTCCAGACCATATAGTTCTTGAAGATTTGAGACTTACTGCTTTGTCTGTAGTGGTTTTTAAAGTTAAAACGAGCTTCAGTTCAATGTTTAATGCACGAGAAAAATATAAAGTCCACACCGCGGATATTAGTAAGTTATTGCTAATGTCTCTGACATTTCCTATTGGACAGCTTGGGGGAAATTGAAATTTCACTTAATAAGAGAATTAATATGGTATTCCCTGCTTCTTTCTTAAGATTCCTCTGTAATCTTGACATCATTGTCCATTTCTCAGACACTTTTGATTTTAGCGAAAATGCAAAAAAAAAGTGACAATGAGCAAGTGATCCAAGTTGGAAAACAATACTTCGAGACTCTATGAAAGGATAAGCTCTAGAAGCATACATTATGTACACCATTGGAAGTTTTCTCATTGAGCATATCCTTCCTTTGGGCAGTAGATAGATACGATAAAAGGAGAGTGATGACATTCTCTTCTGAGGAATGCAAGAAAAAAAAGGACCTCTCTGTCTCAGTGACATTTTTTCCCCCCACAGGCACAAACATTTCATATTTGAGCAGGTGCAATTAAATACCACAGAAGAACTTTCAGAGAAGGCCCAAATATCTTCTCAGTATATGCCATGTCAAACACTTGTTCTGTCAATTGTTTCCATTTGTCATGTGGTGAAAAAATGGTAAATCCTCCTTCTCTCTGCTAATAGGCTAATGGGATGTCTTAATATTAGATGGACATTTTAAAAATCCCAGAATGCAGGAAAGCAAGGTAAAGATATTTTACATTGATTTAATAACTAGTGTGTTTACATTTTAAATTTTTTTTTTAAGATTACCGTTTTTTCTATAGCTTTCTTCCCTCCTGAGTTAATATTTGCTTTCTGGTGAAGATGGCTCTTTATGAATAATGAACAATTATAGAAACTCAACATGAGACAGAAAATCCCATAAAATAAATAAGCTATGAACTCTCTCCACAGACAAACTATGTATTCTAGAAATTACTTCTTTGTGATGATGGTAGCCCTCTTCTAGAAAGAGATTATTTTTTCACATTTTAAATTAATCTAGACTCTCTGGACTGTAAGCTTATTGTTACCTCAGTTGGGGAACTCTGTTCAATGACTTCTGAGATGTATTCTCTCTCCTGCTTAGCACAGGCTTTTGTGTAGTTTTGTTTCTCTAGGTGAAAGATTTCATGTTTGCCATTTTTAATACCTTCTTGTACCAGTAAGTAAATGACAACAGTCTGAGTGACTTGGCAATAAGAAGGGAACAGCTAATCAGGGAAGCCAATTTGTTGTCAGGAAGGAGATTTCAGCATTAAGTTCACTCAGAGTTATGCAGACTAAAGGGAGAAAAGTTCACATTCTGGAACTGAAATTCAATAAAACTCGTGCTTCTATTCCATGTCCTGAGTACACAAACCATTATGTTCATAAAATAATTGAAAATGCCATTGTCCTATACACTGAGATCTGAGTGAGTTCTGGATCCTTTAAAGTACAATTCAGTGAATTCCAGACTAGTACATGACTAAAAATTTGCTATTTGGAGCCTAGAAGCACAATTGTCACCAGAGCTATAAAATTCAGAATATTGCTGACCGGGCAGAGTCCTCATGTGTGAACAAATGAGTTTTCAAGACCACAAGCACTACTGCATTGAAACAGACTTACATTCACTATCAGATGACAACAAAAGTTGAAAATCTAAATTTTTCTGAAGTGTTTCTTTGTTTATTATGTGTTGCCTAATCTAGTAGTCTGATATCCTTCAGGTCTGCGTGTTTGCAAGTCCAACCAGGATCAAAGGCACAGAAACAAAAAAGCCTCCCAAACATGAATAGGACTAACAACCCATTTCCCTCTTTGGCTGATCAGGATGAAAGCTCATTAGCAGAAAATACACCTATTCAGACATATGCATGTATGTGTATGTTTACATATATACACATGGATAGTGTATATCCATATATGTGCATAGGTACATATCAATAGATAGATAGATATGGATGTATATGGATATGAAATGTGTATGTGAGAGGGTAGAGAGAGAGTTACCAGCAGTCTTGTGAGGCAATGATGGACAGAGCTGATGAGCAAAGGATAAAGACTGATATGACAAAAAGTTATCATATGATCAAGAAAAGACGTCTTAGAGCCACCTCAAGAATTTGCTTGTAAGCAAGGATGAACCTAGCAGGCTCCTTTGTGGGAAAAAAGCCCAGACCCTTTCCCAGCCATTAGCATACTGATCTCTGAGCTGTCCATATACCAATATGTGCAGCATGGAGAATAAACAGCAGGAATTAGATG
Source organism: Alaudala cheleensis (assembly GCA_013398995.1). Classification (NCBI taxonomy): domain Eukaryota; kingdom Metazoa; phylum Chordata; class Aves; order Passeriformes; family Alaudidae; genus Alaudala; species Alaudala cheleensis. The sequence continues at coordinate 59,755 of VWYE01026865.1, forward strand.
TCTGTGTGGAGTTACACAGCTTGTGGGGATGTTGCTGGGATCACAGGGATGTGATGGGATAACTTGCATGACTGGAGGGCTGCAATGCATGACGATCATACATGCTCTTTAGGAGCAATTTCCCACACAGGCACGTGCTCCCAGATGATGACCTGCAGACACTGCAGTCTCTCCAGTTGCTGGGACCACCATGACCTGTGGTTCCACTCCCGTGGCTGGTACTGGCATAAGCATACTCATGGGCAGAACCACTCCAACCAGGAAATACTAAGGATATGCAAAGCTGTGTGCTGGATGGAACCATGTTTTTATGCATATATGTATATAAACACCATGCCACCCTCACCAACCCCCTTATGTACAGACATACATATATACTCTCAAAAAAGGACAGACCATGTCTGAGAAAGCATGACCATGCTGAGCAGTACAGGGCATGGCCCCAAAAGCACACTGCCCAGCCTCTTTTCACACACCTTCAAACACTTTCATTCTCTTGCTCTTTATTTTCCTATGCTCTTTTATCACAAAACACCCTCATCTCTCCATTTTTCCACCTCTGCTCCTGTACCTACATATGTCATAAGAAACCTTTGGCAATCACAAAGGGTCCTTACCTCCCTCTGAAAATGTGTCACAAGTGCCTGTAGGTAGTAATCGGTTCAATTTGTAAATTGATTTGTGACTTGCTCTAGAAAAGGATTTTTACTCAAAGATTTTACACTTTGATAGTTGCAAGAGGCTCAAGCAAGATACTATATTTTAAAAGTTTGTTCCATGCCTATGAAAGATTTCCTAATTAATCCTGGATGCCCGTACCAAATCCGCAGTGATGTGTCTTTGAACTATTCCCTTGGATACTATCACTAAATTTCAGGGAGAGGAGATCAGCACTTCTCTCTGTATTTCTCCTACTCTGGAAGCTGCAGTGATGAAGTAAAATGCTTGTCAATGCAGAATAGAGTAGAATCAGTATTTTATTTCACATAATTTTTTCCCATATAATTTTATCATCTGCTGCATGGGGTTTTATAAGTGATAATTCCTTATATAATCTGGTTATCACAGGAACTTCAATTGGTCAATATTTATGGGATCTATTCTTCAGTCAGCACTATGGTGAGATATGATGATTCAATTCAATGTTAGTGTACATATACATATACCTATACATGTACAGGTACAGTATGTACTCACTTGCACATGTACATACCTTATTCAGGACAACTCCTTAAATAAAATCTCAGGAAGGCAGACTAAAAAACAAGAGATCTTTAAGCAAGTCTCCATAGCTGCTGTTCAAACTTCATTTTCAAGGCAACTTTTGTTGGGGCTGTTCTCTCTGGATACTTCTTTCTAACACTGAGCCAACTGCTTTATATAGATAAAAGGGCACGTGAAACATAGATATCATTTTATATTAAACAAAATGGAAATTTTTTCTGCTACCTTCATTTTATTCCACTGTATATTTTTAAAATGAAAGATAAGACAATAACTTGCAAAAAACTCCCCATCATGTGTAAACAAATTATAGGTGATTTAATGAAAACATGCTTACCTTCAGCAAGAGCAATGCTCTGCAATGCTTTCCCAAATTGAGCTTTTTAACCCAGCCCATATGTTTCATGGTAAACAGACAGAAGATTCCCCTTTTTCTTGCTATTCACTTTCTTGTGAATGAATTTCAGCTTACTGTGGTGAAAATGGGAAGTTGTTTTCTACTCTGCAATATCTGTTCTATGTCGAGGGAAGTTATGAGTCAAGCAATGTATTTCTCTCAGCTGAACTCTTCCACTATTTCTCCTAAGGCCTTAGGAAACGGCTGATTACTACATCTGCATCTAAGACATGAGGCTCCAGTGCCACATCCTGCTAACATGACAATAAACACATTTTGTCATTTACTGAAATGGGAGTAAGCAGAGTAGGTTTATATGGAGAAAATTTACTCTTGCTTAAACCAAGATCTATGACTATATATGGTCTGTTGTCATATACAGATGATTTTTCACATTCTTACATTTTGCTATAAATAGATGAAAAGAAAGTTTACATGATCAGTTTGCTGTCAAAGATTATTTCTGCCTGGCCTCTGTCAAATTATGTTTAAGACATAATATTCTTTCTTGCAATATCAACTAACAGGGCTTGTTTTTTCTAGTTGTGCTGCCATTAAACAGAAATATTTCACATTTTCATGAGTTATACTTTCAAAATAATAGGAATAACTTTCCAAAGACTGAAAATTACTCTGAAAAACTAAATTTTCAATTTTTGTTTGTAATTTTGCTGAGACATTGTCTCTGATATTGATCAGGATTACTCTTCTGATAGAAAAAAGACTGATCAAAACCTTGTTCTCTGTTCTAGGCTTATAGTAATGGACTGAAACATGAGTTAAGACCTCCAGTATTAGAATACCTTAAATTCTACACTCAGAGAAGTTAGATTTCACAATGTCAAAGGGATAGTTGTTGCTCAGCTTTTAGGTCATGAAATAGAGTCTATATGTGCAATCTTCTAAACTTTCTCTAAAAACAAGAAGGAATTTTATTTCCTGTGTTATTCTTATTCAGTTACTTGTCTTCTCACAAGTAGAAGAAAATTGTGCAAGGTTACAAGCATGAAAAAGTCCAAGTTAGGAGGAAAATCCCTGAAGGCACCAAAAAAGAAAATATGAAGCCATAGCTACAGTGATTCAAAGTGTCCTGGAGCTTCAGCTATTACAAGTTTTGTACCTGAAATCATCTTTTTTTATATCCCCTTGCCTTTTGGTTACAAAAACTTAGTAAAGCAATTTAGTTCTTGCAGAACTTATAATTAACAAGGAAAGGAATATTTTACAGATGTGCAAGTAAGTAACAGGAATATAAAATAATATATAAGCAGTATCCACACAACATTGAACAGAAATTAAGCTATTGAATTGTTTTAATCAACTTAAAAATTAACTGTTGAATCACAATATTGTAGGATTTCATTAAATCAAACAGTTTCAACATATTCTTCAATGCTGATAAAATTTAATGCAAAATTTAAAAAAATGAAATATCATTATGCTTCCCTGTGTTAAATGTGGAAGCATAGGTACAGCGACTGAAAGCAAGCCTATTCTAGTGGAAACTTGGGAAGTAGTTTTGTACACTTTCAGCTTAGTTGGAAGTTGTTTTCTCTTTCTTCTATGCAGCCAGGAATCTTGGACAGAGTCATCCCCAAGGCCAGGGACTTGGAAGGATTGATACAGAGCGCTACCCCTGAAGCACAGAATTTACCCTGTTCCATTTCAAATTCAATGCCTTCCTTAAAACAGTTTGGGTAGACAAAGCATTTGTGCAGTATGTAGAAAAACATTATAAAGAAAAGCAACAACTTGTACAAAGTATCTTAGATCAAATGAAGAGATGCTAAAAAAGAGAATAAGGGCTTGTTCTTCAGAGATCTGATGTGATATTGCTGTGATACTGTGCAAAACAGTCTACTGGAGAAAAGAGAGGCAGGCTGGCTGAGAGCAATAAAAAACATAAAATGATTTCATATTCCTAAGTGGGCAATAGACCCAGCAGGGAAGCACCATAAAAGTGCAGTACAAGGTTCAGTAACTGACTAGACAGTAGTAAGCAAGCAGGTTGTTACCATATGATAGGAAGCTATTATGGGAGATGATTCTATTTAATTTCATTTCACATTTTATTAAAATGTTCCGTAGACAATAAAGCACACTTTATTACTTGAGAGATTTTAAATTGCTCTGATCTCACAGGTAAACGTGTTTTAGGCATCTTAAGTAGTCTTTTCTTTTTCTGATTGTGGTTGTAGCTAGAATGATAATTATTGTCTTTCTACATTAAATGCTTTTTAGATATTTATCACAACAGCATTAACTATGCCATTAACTTTCAGCATAACTCCCAAGAACTCATAGAAATGAATTTTGCCCTATGATTAAAGGAAGACATTGGTGTAGTGTAGTAAACAGTAATATTTTGGATAACATGACAAGTACCATACTTTTTCAACTGATGCATGTTTCTCATCTCACCCAATTTGGGCAATGAATATATACTATGAACAAAATAGCACTGTTAAGAATGATGAGTGATACAAAGCTTTGACAGAACTTAAGTCAGGCTACTTTTAATATAATATTTTTAAAATGTAGATTAATTTATAATCTGGACCATTTAAAAACAGAGGATGTTTTCATTTCTTTCAGACAGGGAACTTATTAGGAGAAAAAAATTATTCAGAAAGAATCTTATTCACCTGCTATTTCCAACTTGGCTTTTATTTTGCTTACTAGTATGATTTATATTATATATAACACAGGTCTTTTTCTTTTTCTTTTTTTTTTTTCTCCCACATTTATAAGTGAGTCTAAAATGGCCCAAAGCAGAGTGAAGTGCAATCTCATGACACAATGTAGTCTCTCTCTTCAATTGGTTTCTGGAAGCACAGACACTGGAAGCACAAGATAGCCCTGCACTAGATTGCTTTTAAAGGAAAAATAAATCCATTGTTAGTGTCTGGCTCTATAAGAGCCCTTCATTACATTCCAGCTTTCCTAAACCAATACCTAAAGCTACAAATCTGAATTCTACATTACAGAAACTTCAAACCTGAATATTAACCATTAATGTTAACTATGTAGGTTTCACAGTATTAAAAATTTTATCTTGTATTTACATCACATACTTATAAAACATTTTACTTATGTTTTTCAGATTTCATCATAAATATTTCAGCGTAAGTAAAATAACACTGGACTATCTGTCTGATCAAGGAAAAGACAGAAATTAATTGCTTACACTTTTTGAACAAGCACTAAGAAATAGTGGTTGGCAATTGCTCCTTGAAAATAAAGAGATCTCTTTACCAGTACAATATCCATTTATATTTTGCATGGAACTGTGAAGAACTCTCTAGATGAAGAATTTTGAAATTAATTTTTTTTGTTCTGTCAAAACTTTACCATGAATCTGTGCTTGTCTTTAGAATTACCAAAGAGAAGTGGAGTATTTCGAGGTTATGCTCATAAAATTTGTTAGTTCTTTCTATGGGAAGTTAATTGATTTGAAAAAGCAAAGGCTTTGCTCTTAAGCTTTGCACATATCTGAAAATCAAATCCAAATTGAACCTTCCAAAGGGTCTGGAACATTTGGAAAACTTTATCTTACCTGTCCTTCAGAAATTAGTTGCATTGTGCTTCTGACACACACACACAAAAAAAAAAAAAAAATCTGTTTTCTGTGCCATAAATGCAATGTGACTAATTTTCACAAGCTCCTGTGCCAAATGTGCTCAAGGCAAGTTATAACAGACTCCTGGGTTTCAAATAAAGTGATAGTAGATGTGCAATATCTTGATAAAGATAAATAGGAATATTTTTTTTAAGTTGTGTATAAGGCTATGAACAAATGTGGCTTTTGATTTCACTGTAACAACTGACCAATCAGCCTGTTGCAAATGCAAAGGATTTTCTTACCTATTTCACATGTGCAGAAAGCTTAAGCAAAATCTCAAAAAACCATATTATTTTTCCCTGTAAATTTAACCAGTCTGTAGGGAAATGAAAATACTTCCTTTGTATATTTGATGACATCTAAAATCTATTTTTAAATTTGAAAAGTCATTTAGTAGAAGATAATGGATGTAAAAAAAATTGAAAATAATAATAAAATTCCAAATATGTCATGATAAAAATTTTATATCAGTTTTTCACAGGTAGATATGAGCACAGTCAATGGAATCATGATAGTCTGCATGAACAAAGATTTGATCTGTCTAGTTTCTAAAAATTTTCAAAGGAATATAATTTCAGTTATACCCCAAGCCACCAATAATATATTCAAGACAAGCCAGTAACTATACTATTTTCACTGGTTCTAAGTCTTCTATAGATGGAAACAATTGCAGCAAAAATATTTTTAGTGGAGTATATGTAAACAGCACAAAAATGTGTGTGCATTCTGTCCTGTTATGGATGGGTAATTTGTTCTCGCTGTTAAGGGATGAATACTGCGTGTATGTTAACAGTATTATTGATGTACAGTTGTGCTGTTGTGGTTTGTTGTTTGGACACATCTGTTCTCCCCATGGTCACCTTTTCCCCCTCTGTATTGTTGCAAACATGCAGCCTTGGTTGTCAGGGACATGTGGAAGGAGGGATGGACCTGTGCTCCTTGCACGGGGCAGCTGGGAATAGGGCAGGCTTGTCGCCAGGGGGTGTGGCATAGCAAGGCCTGACCTCCAATCACGTTGCAAGGAAGCAGTCTCCACCAATGGACAGAGAGGAAGAGTTGATTGACAGACTCTGGGAGGGGCCAGGGTTGGCTGATGCACCACCAGGGGTATAAGAGGCGGAGCAGCGATTTTGTGGGTGAGCTTGTGGCAGTCGTGCTCGCTCCCAGGGCTGCCCTGTTTCCTTATTCTGTCCCTTGTAGTGTTTTTTCAGTTTTAATAAACCTTTGGAATTTTGAAGTGGTTGTTTCTCACATGTCCTAAGTTTAGTTTCGCTTTCCTCTCTCTGTTTTATGCAGTTCTTTTCGTAAGAATGGCTTTTTTTCTTTTACAGTTCTTCAAGCTTTGAATATACTCCCTTTTTCTTAGTTCACATTTCCTGCTGCCACTTTTCCATGGGCTCTTCTTTCTCTTGCTCTTCTCACTATAAAATACAAGTCTGGGGATGAAAAGACACCAGGAAAACTTTGCCCTACATTGTAGTAATGCAGCTTTAAACCAAACAGATATTTTCCATGAAGGAAAAAGGGATTCAGTTTTATCTTAAAACTTTTTTGAAAAGCCCTAGAAATTTCTCTGCTCTCCTGGCAGCCATTGGCTCAATGCCAGGACAGAAACACAGATAGGTCTATTTACCTGACCCTCAGATATGCAGCCATTCTCTATTGGGCAGTTTGCCAAAAGCCCCACCTAGATAATTCTGTACATAAGGAAGAGCACAGAGATTCTTGGGGCTTCTTGGGATGTCATCACCAGGTACAATGGGCTTGCATGTACCTGTGCTTGGGTTCTATTTTGTTCTTTTATTGTTTATTATTTTATAAGTTTTTTATTAAACCTTTTGCTTTACAAAACATACCCAAGGAGCCGTCTCGCAAATTATTTTTAAGCAATTTCTGTGAGTTGCAGGACACATACATCTTCATGTGGCTCACTCCACTCTGGCCACGTGTAAGACTCTATCACTACATTTCACCTCAGTTTGGATTGCTTTTATACTAAGTAAATGATGGTACTAGGTCAATAAAACAAAAACTTAAATATGGGGGGGATGGTGGGAGGCTGAGAGGGCAAGAAATTCAGAATTCAGATATAAAAGAAAGTATAACTAGGTTACTGATGGTATCCTTAGATAATGGGGGAAGAAAATAGACCTTCTCATTGGAGAGAAATTCATGGAGGTAAAAATAAATTTTTTTCATTTCCCATCCTCCACTTTTTTTTTTTCTTTTTTTGGATCATAAAAATTCATGGAGAAAAAGTGAAAAGATGTCTGGCTGCTATTGCCAGTGTCATGTGACATAAAAGGCATTCTTTATTAAGCATATTCATACATAAGTTAAATGTGTCTGAAAAGAGGCTCCATTTCTGTATTTTTATCAGTCATGATTTAAAAGTAAGTGCAGAAGGATGGGTACAGGTTGGGGAAAAGGGGAGCAAAATAACTGAGACATGGAGAGATTTTAAGCAAAGCTTCACTGACCAGATAGGCTTTGACCCACCAGAACCTTGAAACTTGTGTATTGTATTGCTAGCAGCAGTTTATAATTTCAGATAAGACGTATTTAGGGATTGGCCCAGATCTTGAGGTGAATTAGCTTCATGCGTATTCAAACTGTGAAGATACAATGCTGTCTTTTGAACACACTGATACTGCTTTATTGAGTGCTCAGGCCAAGAACACTCTAACTTTCATGCTTTTGCTTACTGTTGGGTGCTTAGTGCAGTTTTGAGAGGTAAGATTCATCAGTACAATGTCAGATATGCACCAAAGCCTGAGATGCTGATCTGTACACAGTCAAGCCACACAGAAATCTTGCCATCTGTCTTGAACAGAGAGAATTCTCAGTTGCTATTGAAATTGTTTTAAAGGCCACCTTGCATTAGGAGGCTTAGCGGAGATGAAGATACATTGTGAAAAGAGTAGATATAGTGACTGGTTACCATTTTCTTTATTACTCTAGGCTCTCAGAGAAAGCAATAACACACATATCCTTGGCTGTGACCATCGTGCATTCTGTTTTAAGATGCAAGTGGCAACTCGCAATGTAACATTGGCTATTTAATTTTGTACTTATGTTTTCAAGGCTCATCAGAATGTGATTCCATCCTTGTTTCTCTTTAGACAATTTGCTCCAGCACTTTTGAAAAGACAATTTAGGAGTATGGATTTCTTTTCGTCCTTGAAAGGTCTGTGATTATGCTACTGCACCCTCTCCTTGTTTATATGATCAGACTGCAGAAGGAAGACAATGTAAAAGGACTATTTTAAGTCTTAAAGAAAGACTGTTTTTTGTTGCACCACAGCACCAGCTCTTTCCCCCCATGGCAGATACAAAGTAGCACACACAGCGGATTCCTCTGATAATGTGTCTGGTAAGGAGCCTTTCCTACTTCCTCCTTGCTGTTCCCTTTGGGAGTCAGAATTGCGTCATGTGCCTGCGCGGCACAATACAAACAAGGAAAAACACCAACTGCTCCTGCCCAATTGTACTTTCTGCTAGCTTCACTAAAGGCTACTAAAACTTGGATATTCAACAACATAAGGTAGATTATCCTAATTATGGAGACCTTCAAATGTGTTTGCCATTCACCTGACAGGTCTTTTCTAGCCCATATATTAGCATGTTTTGTTAATGTTTTCAATGGTTTCCTCAGAGAACAGAAATAGCTAGAAGAAACAAGATTAGTTTCAGTATCAGTTGGGATGGTTTGCTGTAACTGTTCATGAACTTTGTTTCAAGAGATGACTAAAGTAAATTACATTGACTTTGGATCTTACTCAAGATGCGCTATCAAAACACCCACAAAAATGCTACTGGAGAAATTAAGACACAGTATACAAAATATCTATTTTCTGAAAACCTGGTTTTGCATTAAAAGTTCTGATGGATTATTTTTATTAAATATATTATTTTTTTACTTCATCTCATAGGAGCATTTATCAATTCTTTTTGGTAACTAATTTTGTAATCCTAGATGCTTTTTTAAAATTATTTATTTTATTTTATCAACACTCTCAAATGGATTCAATTTAATATGTTTAACTAAGACCAAGTTTACCTATGCATTTTCTACTATGGTAAGCTGGACATAAAAATATAAATCAAACTATAACCATGTTACTAAATGTTCACAGGAAACAAAATAATCAAGAAAAATTGCTGTTGTCAATTCAGGTTTTCTAAAGGGGGAGTGGGGAGGGATAAAGAAATAAAAAATACAAAAAAGTTTGTTCTTTTGCAACACTTACAACATAAGGCGAAGAGCAAGTACACATATTTTTCACTAAACACTGTGTGTAATACTATGAATGGTCTATCCAGCTAGCTAGTTTATTGTACTGCATATTAGGGTAATGCAAAATCTAGGCACCTTTTCCTAATGCAGCTTTTTTTTTTTCCCTACATAAGTGATAAATAGAAAAGCAGCTTTAACAGCTGTCATCAGTTCCACTGCAAAGTAGCAGAAGGAAGAAAAAAAAAAGCAGGCCAGAATAAAGAACTCATAGATTTTGCTAAACAAGAAAAATGTACTGTAGTTAATATTACATCTTTACATAAACCCTTAAAGAAGGAACCATTCTGTAAAACATGAAGTTAGACATAAAAAGACACAGTTTCAAGGGGCACAAAAATAAATTATTACAGGAGCCATCAGTAGACTGCTGTTCAACAGAACAGTAGTAGCGCATTTATATGATAAAAAAAGCAACATCAGAAGGCTGTTGGTAAACTCTGTCTGCCAAATTATATTGGTGAGAATTGCTGGCATCTGGAACTGTAAATCTCAGATTTTAGTAATGCTAATGTGAAGATAAGGGGTAAGAGTAAAGCGTATTTACTTTCTACCCCATTCAGTATGATGAAATTTATAAGATTATACAATCCATTTTCCCTTAACTCTACACATTAAGCTCAGGCTTAGCTTTTTTCCAATCTGCTGCTATAGCAAGCTGATTTCCCTTCCATCCTCTTGCAGCCTTCATCTTCTGCCAGAAAATTTGCTAGCAAAAAACACTCAAAGCTCCAGAGAATCCCAGACCCTGGTGGGAAACTAATGCCATCTTCATTCTGATGATCAGAAGAGACCTGAACAGAGCCAAAAGTGTGACAAGGATAGGCAACAGGAGACAACTCTTGGCAAGATTTATCATCTTCCCTGCAACCTGCCTCTCCTTTGGCAGATTCAAATCCATATGTTCGATGTGTGCATCCCACACACCAGGCCGTAGACACTACTTCTGCTTGTAAAAGAACTTCTGCAGCTGCCTAGGCTGCAATTTCTTCCTGACTAGTGATTGTTTTTGTAAGGTTCTTTAGGGTTTTTTGTGGGCAAACCCATACTGTTGGTTTTCTGAATTAGTGCTTATAAGAAATCAAAATAGAAGGTCACATCATGTGGTAATTTATGCAATAAGTGCCAACAAGTTATATATTTTTAGCCCTCCACAAAGGGCAAGTATCTTCTTTCTGATAACTACACAAAGTTTAGAATTTATGTAATATAAAACAGCATTGAAAAATTCATTTGCTCATGAAAAGTAATATTATTTTTCAAAGGAAATTTAATTATATTGTCCTGGTATTTTCTACTTTGTAGCTTTGTTTTGGAGACCCTCATTTATGATAACATATAGAGATGTGAAGACCACAGGCACATGATAGTCCTCCATGCATTCTGCTAAGAGTGCAATATCACATTTATAGGGGAAGGGTGTCTCAAAATCTTACCTATTACTGTTATGATCCTGTAGACTCCTAGAACTTCTTTCCCTTCTCTAGAAGAAGCTTTGCTTTTTAAATGAAATAGCTCAGGAATGGACCACTTAAATTCAAACACAAATTTATTAGGAGCTTCTCAAATTTGCTTACAGACAGCAGCTGTATACTGATTGCCATCTGTACTGATACATAGGCAAAGAAAGATAACATGGAAACTGCTACAGAGCTTTTTAATGTTAGATATATACAAATAAAATTTTTCAATAAACTTTTCTGCTTTTTAAATTAAAGTCTAAATATTTGTGGAAATCAAAATGTCACATTCTTTCTGAATCTGAATCAAGGTTATTTTGGACTTTGTCATTTACTGTCATGCTAGTACACGAAAAGGACAACACAACACGCTGAGATTTTCCAAAGCAGAAAAAGGAGAGAATTTAATTTGAGACCTCGACATATACAGAATCTTAACCACAGCCAGGGATTGGAGGATGTTTTGATGTTTTTCCCCCAAAAAAAGGATGAGTTTCCACCTCTCCAATCACACTGGTCAAACCAACAGTCCATCATTCTTTTCTCCTCCAAGGAGAAGGAATGCAAAACAACAGAGACAGTTACCATAACATACATTGTTTACATGAAAATCTATGAGAAACTCCACTACAAAAATGAAAACATCAGAAGGCTTAGAAAAATGAGGCTGGCAACTTGCAGTGCAGAAAATGCAGTTTTATCAACTACATTGGTCAGTTGAGAGTGACTTATGAATCTGTATCTCACGCTGAAGATAACTTACAGATCTCTGACAATGAAAAATGTCACTGTAAATAAAAATCAAGTACTGCATGAAGTAACTGCAAGGTGTTTAAGCATATTTTTACCATCCTTAAAGTTGTATAAAGTTTTTGGATCGTTTCACTCCTTCTAACTACAGGAAAAAAGGGGAAGGTTAAAACCTAGTACAGTACTTTCAGAGCAGAAACAGCAAACAGTATCTGGCTGAACTAACCTGGAGATAGAAAAAATTTTAAGTAGGCATATGACACCCGAAATTGTGGAATATAGACAGTAACACATTCAGTTCATCCATCCTTCCAGTTATTTTAACGTATTCTTTGTCCATCACAAAACACAAAAAATCTCTAGGACAGAAGAAAGATAATACCTGGCAAGTTGCACAGTAATTGATAAATTTAGTCTTTATGAATTAACTTCTGTATATGTTTTCACTGCTACAAAGGCCTACTTTCTTTTCTTTTTTCTGTTCACTAACTATATGCTTAGCCGCCCTCATATGTTAAGAATACTGAAAGCAGTGTGTGAGAACAAACACTTTTTTCCTATTAAAACATGTTTTTTAGGGCTTTTTTTTTCCCCACAAAAGAAAATATACAGATTGCAATATCACACATTCTCTCTGGAACTCAGGCAACTCATCATTACCCAGAGCATTCCAAAGCTATTTGAAGAAACTTATGTTCCACCCCTTGTAAGGAGGAAAAACAAAAAAAAAGTTTTTTTTTTTTTTCAAGTTTAGTAAATGGTGTTTGTTAGTGACACAGCTCCTGAGAATGATTTATCACTTCTGGAAATTAATGACCTAAGTCTTTTTTTATATTACATTACAAGACTGACACCTACCAAGAGCTGTGGAAGAATATGCTTTTTTAAGACTTGTTAATTTAATTTATGTAAATTAATTGGCTGAGGTTTGAGAATGGATTGCAAAATTTTGTCATTTGGGCTTCTTTATTACAGAAGAGTCAGGTGTTGAGATTTTTTTAAAGTTGTGTTATTCTGTTCTCTGCTGGTGTAGCGTGGGCAGATTCTCACTTGTTAATTATACTGAGAGCACAGGAAAGGATGAAAAAATCTCAACAGTAGAAAAGAATAAAATAATTTTCACTGGCATGCACTTATGCTTCTATCTGCATGTCCAAATGGTATCAACATCTTAAAGAATTATACAATCAAAGAATGAACCTTGGAATGGTTTGGGTTGGAAAGGACCTTTGAAAGGAGCTTTCAGTCACTGGTGACTTTGCCAGACTGCTGCAAAAAGGATGAGGAGCACCTTAGTATCTATATCTGCCAGATCCCTCAGGATTCAGAAATACTTTTCATTGTAACCCCTCCCATTCACTTCTGTATGTCCAAGTTCCTGAAGTGGTCTCAGACCTGATGTCCTGCCTCATCCCCCAGCCACTGAGTTGAGATTTAGGGATCTGGCAGATAGTGAAAACTGAGGGAAAGAAATAGATGTCTACCTCACTCTTTTCCATGTCAGTGTGACCAGACACCCCATCCTGTTTATTGGAGAAAGTAAAATGTAGTTTGTCTTCCTTTTCTGAGTAATACACCCATAAAATATATTCTTATAGGTCACATCTCTTGCCATGTCCATCTCTTTTTGTGCCTTGGTTTCTCTGATCTCTCAAACACCCTCAAACTACACCCTCAAACAGTATCACTATATTCTTCCAAGGATACATGTCTGTAGTTTGACTATCTGTGCATTTCCTTCTAGGGTTTCTGTTTGACCAGGGAGGTAGCTGTGCTCATTTCCTGCCATCCGTGACTGACTTTTTGTACATGAGAATCAAGAGTTCTTGTGTTGTACAAAAAATTGTTGCTAAGCAGCTCCAAGCTCTCCTCTCCTCCTTTATCTTGTACGGCAGTTTTTCAGGTGGTCTCATCCATTATTTCCTTAAACAGCTGAAAGTTTCTTCCCTTAAGGTTTAAGTTCTCTTTGCATGCATATTATAATAAATAATTCTTACAATGATCAAACCTGCAGTTTCCTTAATTTTGGCATTATGATAGCAAAAGTGAGATATAATTTCTTTCAGAAAATAAGAGTTTGTGACTACAGGATCACTAGACAACAAACACAAGATTCTATTAAGTAAGTAGAACATGAAAAACATTGCAAGTTAATTGTTAGAGCCTCTCTGAAAGAACATGAACAATTCTCACATTTCTCTATTGAAATGAAGATTAGAAAAGCTGAATAAAACCAAGAAAGAATATGAATTTCATGATTGTGTATTGCACAGTTAATAACACCATTTCTGTTCACTTATATTGTTCTCTTCATTTCTATGACCTTAACATACTCATGTTGACCTACTCTTACATGGAGATAGAATCATGTGCTACAGAGCAGATTACTAATCTTCTTGTCTAGGAAAATTTTACATTTAAACAAACAAGCAAGTCAAAACAAGTGAAAAAAGTTTTTTTAAAAAACACCCTTTGGGCTGTTCAGGCTGCATCAAAATTTATTTGCAGCTACATTTATTTCTTTGTGTTGAGGAGCGCATTTGGTGCAGGTAGCTCCGTGTGTGCACAGCAAGCTGCAGGCTGAGCTCTGGGCTGGCAGGAGCCCAAGCCAAGGCAAGAGGCCATGACCTGCTGACCTTTTGCATAACAAAGGACCTGGGGACCTGGGGCTGGCCAGGGAAGAGGACATGCAGAGACAGCAGGAGCTGAAGACTGAACTGGAAGAGTGAGACCTTCCCACAGACTGTGTGGGTATGAAAAGCCATGGGCTTCCTTTGTTTGGAATCCCTCCTCCAAGGCACCAGCCCCAGCTGTTTCTGTGTAACTGTGCTGTGAACAAATGGCTTTATGGAACCACGCATCTGGGATTCTGCTAAAGGGAAAACTGTGGCTGAATTAGTGAGGAAACCTGGTCTGACTGTGTGAGAGTGAGCACGTAAGGAGTTCAGCTGCGCAGCCACCAGATCACAGGAGGTACTCTGGCTGCAAAGGGGGCTCAGTCCCAGCACTGAAAGTCTGGTAGTGGGAATGATTGCCCAAGTGGCTCCTGAATGGTCAGATAGGGACGTTTCCTTAACATTTGTTCTTAGGAACCAAGAAATTTGTATTTGAATAGTTCTTCTGTAGATTTAAAACTCCTTCCATTGAATTAGTGTTAAAAAAAAAAATCACCTCCCCCTCCAAAAAAAAAAAAAAAACAAAACCAAAAACAACTATTAATCAATCAATAGCCACTAAGGAAAAAAATACAAGGGAGATATTTTAAAAGCACTACACTGTGAGTCCTTCAGGTAACAGATTAATATAAGAGATAAAGAGCTGCAATGGATGAATAGTCATGTTCATTGTCATAATAAACCCAGGAATGTAATGAGCAGCTATGATAGAAATTTCTATTATGAATAATTTAAGGAGAAGTATTACTAATTATACAGAAATATAAATAAATAAATACTGGGCAAAATGGCCAGAAACTACATATTTATCATTGAAGTGAATTTTAGGTATTGTAAAGGGCTTTCAGAAACATTTAATAACAATGTTGACATGAAAATTAGTAATAGGTTTAATAGAAGAATACATTGGAGTGATGGATTTGAGCCAAAATTTGTCTTTTTATGTCTTTTAGCTCTACTGTGCAGAAGTTTATTTTAACTCAGAACAGAAACATGCCTAAAGAGATTGCTGTAACCTAGCAGGAATCTGTAAACTGAACTGCTCACATCCTAAACACCAGCTAGGAGTGAAATAAGCTACCAATTTTCCTGAGGAGAGAAGGTGAAGCTTTCAGAAGAGCCAGGTAAAGACATGTTCAAAATCAGCAGGAAGAAAATAGCTTTCAAGCCAAACATAGGCAGAGAAGCAAATAACGAAGTCTAGAAAAGAAGAAGAAGAAAAAAGACTTATTACTGTCAGAAAATGTCAGATCTAGAAAACCAGAAAACAATAAAGAAAACTACTAAACATGATGGAAATTATTAAAAATGCTGTCATTATATTTTCCAATACCTGCTGAATAGGTAAGATGTATTTTAAAACAAAACCAAGCATTCAACACAAATGTTTTCTCAGCTTTCTCCCAGGCATTTGGAAGCCAGCCATCCTAGGAAAATAAAATATTCAAGACACAAATGTTTCCATTGCCTACCTGTATCAAATATCAAAACCACTTGACTAATTGAGCAATATCCCAATAGTTGTCTGATCAGATAAAACACTGGCAACAGAATATTGGTTTAGTTTTTCATAGATGACAGAAAGAAGACTGCAGAACACTTTCACACACCTCATTAAATCCTTTTGATAAAGCACCTTCAACACCTGCTGAAGTTATACTTAGTCAAATAAATTATTAGGATTTGGACACAACAGCCATGTGTGGCTGCCCGGAGTGGTGACAGCATGGGCTCTTTGTCTTTCCTGGGGAAGCGGGAAAGTTTAATGAGGACATGAATATGCCTGGATGCCAAAAGCTATTGGATGCTGTAATGCTGTCACTCCCTGACTCCTCTGTACCTGATTGGACAGTCCTGTGGTAGCCACGCCCCCGGACCAAGGTTATAACAATGCTTCCCCAGCTGGCCTCCTGGCTTTTGTAGCACAGCAGCTGGAATAAAACTGCATGTTCTCTGGAAGCCAGTGTCCCTTTATCCTTTCTTCAGAGAAACCCTACTTATGTTAGAAATCTCCCCCTTCCCTCCTTCCTGCAAGCACGCACGCACGGGACTGCCGGCCATTCCCTGAGAGGAAGAAGCTGGCTGGACACACACACACTCTAGCCGGGACACAGAGCAGGAGGGAGAGAAGCCATTTTTCTAACAGCCATGCACAGCACTACCCTCAGGATCTGTATTGCAGAGCTTGAAATAAGATGCTGCTTGGACTGGAAGGATTCAGACAGTAGAGGGTGACAAGGAAGGTT
Source organism: Alaudala cheleensis (assembly GCA_013398995.1). NCBI lineage: Eukaryota > Metazoa > Chordata > Aves > Passeriformes > Alaudidae > Alaudala > Alaudala cheleensis. The sequence goes on from VWYE01026865.1 coordinate 76,423, forward strand.
ATAGAATATAGAAGCTTTAAATTATAAATGCTTCTACATTTAAACTCTACAAGGCTGCAATATGGGTCCCCTTCCCATCCCTCTCCTCCAGAAGACTGCATAAAAACAGACTCCTTATTTGCACCAATACAGTGCTACTGACTGGGGGAAGTTTACATTACGTTTGCAAATGTGAATAAAGAACTCAGTTCACAGCCATCATTTTGTTAAGCTGTTGCAGTAGTAACAGGGGTTATAAGTTTATCAGCTGCAACTCAGTTAATGCAAGGAGAGAAATCTAAATTAGATTCAATAGACAGATCTTGTGTTGTAAGCTCTTTTGTAGCTGACATTTTTTTAAGCTTTTTTTCTCTTTCTGACTGTATCTTGAGGGATGTACAGCATACATGCTCGGGAAAAAAATACATTTCGAATTCACACAAAACAAGGTCAGAAGAGAGGATTGTTGATAGAATGTGGAAGTGGAAATGCTGTCAATTATGCTTGAATAGAATTTCCATAAGACTTACAGCACTTACAACTTATCAGGCACAAGAAAATGGAACCAAATGTTTCTGCCAGTCATAAATATTTACACAAGTGTTCTAAAAAGCAGATGTCAATCGATATTTCTCTATTGTCCAGGCTCATTGCAGACTACAGTCTCTCTTCCCCAAGAAAATTGTTTTTAGAACACATTGAACTGAGCATAGCTATGAATAAATTAATTAAAATTGTCACAGAGATTCTAATATTCTAATTACTTTGTAAGAGACTAAAACAGGACTAAATTCCCCTGCGCAAGTTCCATGGTGTCAGGAAGGACCTTAACTGATAAGTGTGGTACCAACATGTCTTAAAATATTTGACTTGTATTATCTGACAGTTTTCATGGCCAGTGGCAGTTATCTTGCACATCTGGATCTCTACTACCTTACTGCTTGAATAGACCCCAGAGTAGTCTGTAACTGAGCCCTCTGATAATTTGAGTGAGTAATAAACAACTGTTACAATCTGTCTTTCTAGATAGGAAGGACACAGCTGTGTCAGTAGGTGAGGTAAACTAAGTGGGTAAAGAAACCCTGCTATAGGAGCATGTCCAAATCAGTAAATAGAGCAGAGGTGTGTACTGAGGTTTAGACTCCCTGAAGACCAAAATAGTTTCTTCAAATAATACCTCACCAGTGCTTGCAGATCTTGTTTCTGCATGCATTTGTCTTATTAGAGGAAAGACCTTGTAACATAAAAATATGGAGGAAGAACTCAGGCAGCCAGGGCTCTATGTGTTCAACTCTTCTACAAAAGCTGAAATTCTCAAGTCAAAGATTTAGATGCTACCATGGATAAAATTTTGCACCTATGAATTTGAACATTTAATGAAACTGCTGGATGCTTAACTTACTGGAATATTCAGCTAATGAAATATCCTTCTTTCTTTGAAAAACAAACATTAAAGAGTTACTGTTTAAAATAGTGTCTGTAGGAGATATTGACATATCCAACCTGCAGTGTGTGCAGGTTGCATTTAATATGATTTTTCAAAGGCCTGATGTTAAGAAATTATACTAAGTTTAAATTTCACATCTGTGATATAGAGGGTTTATTTCTTTTGGATTTTATTAAAATAATTTTATGAAAATTTAGTTTACTTACATCAGGCATGTATCAGTAATTTTATGCTTGTAAGAGGTAAGTATAAACATTCCTATACTTGTATAAACAAGTCTTGCAAGGATGGGTAAGATCCGAACATTTCTGAAACTATTTCTTTTTAGTTTAGCATTATTACTCTTGCCAACTGAATCAATTTTCCACAGGTAATTTGATTTTAAAAATAGAGAATTACAGAAAAATTGGTTTCATCTAAATGACATATTTCACTATGTAAAAGATGGCAATATATAGGAGAGTTTGTGACCCATATGAGGTTTATTAAGCTATTATAAATAGCGTCATAGGACTTTAAATGTGTAGGTTGAAAAGTTGGATTATAAAACCATTTCTACAGGTTTTTGCTAACTAAAAAAAGGTATTCAACAATAAACTGCTAATAAATATCTAAAGAAATTTCAAAATCACTTATGCATATAGTTTCATTTAAAATCTATGTTCATGTTAAACATTTTTTAAAGTTTTACCTAGCATTAGACCCCTCTTCTGGGAGCAAAACATGTTGCAGAGCCTAACAATTGCATGGGAAGAAGTACACAACTGAGGCATCATATTCTCCACTTCGTTCTACACACTCAGCAGATCAGGGCACTTAGCTGTATCAGGTGAATTTATGAATCCCATAATCAATGCATGGGTGATATTGGAAGGGACTATTGGAAGTGGGTCATCTGGTCCAATCTCCCTGCTCAAGCAGGATCATCCCAGAGCATATTGCATAGGATTATGTCCAGATGGTCCATGAATATCACCAGTGAGAGACTCCCCACCCTCTCTGAGAAATCTGTTCCAGTTCTAGGAATTTTGCAAAGCAAAGAATTTCCTCTTCATGTTCAGGTGGGAACTTCCTTTGCATCCATTTCAGCCCACTGCCTCTGTTTGCCCACTGTTTGACATCACTGAGCTCCATCCTCTTGGCACCCTCACTACAGATACTTGGCACCACACTACAGATATTGATGAGATCTCCTCTGTTATTTCCTCTCAAGTCTGAACAGGCCCAGTTCCCTCAGCCTTTCCTTACAGGAGAAATACAGCGATCCCTTCATCACCTTTTCCCTCCTCTGCTGGACACACTCTGGGAGCTCCATGTCTTGCTTATTCAGATGAGCCCAGAACTGGACACTGCAAATCAGATGTGGTTTTACCAGGGCTGAGCAGAGGGGCAGGATCAGCTCCCTGGCCCTGTTATCAGTGCTTTTCCTAATGCCCCCCGGACACCATTGGCCTTCCTGGCCACACAACCTGCTGTCCACCAATATCCTGTCCTAGTCTGATAGCATGTCTATCTCATAGCAGGAATGTCACCCTGATTTTTTTAAACCTTCTGATAAGTTGTAGTTTGGAGTCAGATTTTCCCATAGGTTTTCATGTAAACAACAGGTGCTGTTTCCTAACTAGCTTGGATGTTTGCATTCTTCTTAGTGGGATGGATTTCTTTGACAAGCATGTGTATTAGCCAGTGTGTGTGTAGAGGTGTTGCTTCCCTCAGCCTATCACTACTTTTCATTTTTTTGTATAAATGTATCTGAAACTCATTAAACTCTCTCTTTTCCTCGCTTCCCCTCGTGACTGCGTGTCGCGTGATATTGTTTGGTATCAGTGCGACATCGGAAGATTTTTTTCAACTAATAATGTATTTTGGCTAAATAATTAATATTATTTTCTGTCTTTCCCATGCAAGGAAATAGATTGGATATCCCTGATTAAATTTTCTCCACTTCTTTCTACAACAGTTTGCTTTAATTATTTCAGTATTTCAGTAGCAAATAGCAGTATTTCAACAAAAAAAAAAAAAACAGTGGTAAAACATTAACCTTATATTCTGCAATTTAAACAAAGAGTTAAAGGAAGTAAATACAATTTGGATATGACCCTACAGAAACTTAAGAAGAAACAGTGTTGTTATATTCTTATTTATGTGTTTATGTTATGCTAAAATACTGGACCTAGATTCATTGTAGTCTCCAAGAGGACTCCAAAATGCTGAAACATACTGGAAAACTTCACCAGCTCCTATTGAAAATTTCCAGTGTAAGAACAGAACACAGATTGCTACTTCAGTTTTCAGAACCAGACGTTCAAATCACATTCTCATCCTCCTATTTTTTAGTGTGTTAGGATTCACTTATTCTTTTACATAGCAAGGGAGAAAATATAGTCAAGAATTTCATGTGATAGATATATTATAAACTTTCAATTTGCTACTTCATAAGGTATCCACCAATGAATAAAAAAATCCTGATTTTCAAAAAAAAAAATGCAGACTATTATAAGTTGTAAACCATTTCTGACTCTGAGCATATTTTTATGAATCATTTCAGGGATTAAATTAAGGCTTATTTGCCTTGTGACAAGCCCTTGATTCTGTTGGCATGGGTACTCTTCATAAGCTATTTGCTTATGGTAAAACCGTAAATAAGTGTTCTTATTATACTTCTATAAAAGGCTTCTGTTGGCATCCATGTCTAAAAAGGGTCAGAGTTCAGCTCCTACTGGACAGCAGCCCTTATTAGAAAACCTATATCTATAATTCAGTTCAACTGGGACATGTCTCCTGATGCTGATACTGCAAGCTCATATTTTTTATCTATCACTCAACTCTTAAGTGGTTTTTCAGCATTACAAGTAATTTAGTTTTTTGTATTTAATGTAGTATTTTCATTCTGGGATGCTTTTTCAAAAAAAGTCATAACTTAGAATCTGCTTATGTATTTTTCACAAATCAAAGTTAAAGTTTTGGGACGTTCTTAAATAAAACCTCAGAAAATGCATCTGAGAAAGTATTTGATTAACTGGGATTTAACTGTTTCTTATTCACAGAAACTGATATAAATAGGTAAATTTAAATTGCCAGGGGTGAACATTCAATGCACGTTAAGTATTCCCATACAACAAGTGAAGTGCTTGGCATTGAGATATTACAGGGATGAAAATATAAAGAGTTAGCATTCAAATCATTAGTGAAGAACAACCATCTCACAGGAACCATAACCTTAGGATATAATGCAAACCATGGAAGCACAGGTTTATTTAATCCCTGCAGCCACTGCAGAATTTCATCTACACTATCTTCTGTCAAAAGTTTTTGGAGAGAGGTATAGAGAATATGAACACTGCATTCCACCTGCAATTTTAGTCAAAATTATTAAATCTCTTTATAAATGCCATTTAAAGAGTTAAAAAAAAAAAAAAGAAAAAACTCTGGATTCTCATAGATCCTTGGATTACTGGGGTTTTTAGCTAAAAACGACAAATTGATTTGTCATCTCTAACATTGGAGCACTAGTATAAGATACAGGAATTTTAACTTAGAAGCAACAAAAAGGTTAATTACTTGAGAAATTACTTAAATAGCTTTAAGTTTGTGGAGCTAATTTGATTAAACCTTTTTAAAGATTTGGGATCCAAGTCCTTAAAGATTTTGAGTTTCTCTCTTTTTATATTTTTTCCCAGTTTAATAGACTTCCATATTCCTAATAGATTTTATATGTAGGAGTAGCTGCAAAAGAATAAGCAAGATGGTAAATTTATATCTTCTCTTACATCTTCTAAAACCAAATATTTATTAAGAGTTTTCAGTATTGATAAGAATTGTTGTATGCTTCAATCAATTGAAGTGATTGGGTTCCTCAGAACATGTTTTATGACAGCACAAAAAAATGAAAAATATTTGTGGGAGATTTTCCTGTAGGTTTGATGTCCTAAAGAACAAGTTTTCTGTAATTAACGTAGATTACAGTATTTTCTGCCAACATATAAACTCCACAGTTTTCATCACATGCAGCTCTACCTTCTGGCTAAAAACACCCCTCCCTCCCAAATGCACATCATCTTGCTTCTTTTCCTCCTCCTTCTCCTCTTCACAAGGTGGCAGTAACTTCTGGCCTAGCACATTCCATTTCTCTCCTGGTTTGTGTTCACACTGATTATGCGGTCTGACCTCTCTTCTGCCTCTCTGAAGTTCATTCCTACTTTCAGCTGTTTCCCCTGTGTTTTGGGGAACAGTTATCATTGTCTTAGACAGCCTCAGTCAACCATGACCACATCTTGCCTTTCTTCAGCTGTTGATTTTTAAAAGTGTCTAAATTCCTTCTTCTGAGAGACAATAGTGTATCACTGATTCAGAGAAATTGAGCAAGCCAGCTCATTTAACTTTTACCATGTCACTCTCCTTCAGACAAAAAAATAACCCTTTTGAGAATATGCAATAATACTGTGTGGGTATAATGTATGTGTACATAACCTTTTAGCTAATACAAAAAATGCTTGTAATTGTTCCCTCAATAAATATGTGAGAAAATCAAAGAGTTTACTCTGATGGCTTTCCTTTACATTGTAAGGTGACAGTAGTTCAATTTTGTGTTAAAAAAATTAGGACTTAGCAAGCCAACTTCCTTATTTCAAACGAAGCTACAGGATTACTAATGCCTTTAAAACTACATTCCACATAAGCACTCCAAACTCTACTGGCAGCTATACAGATCTGAGCCACATTTCACACATCACTAAATGGGTGTACTGCCATAGGACAAATGAACAAGTTCATTACAACTTCTTTATTTTACTTTCCACTACAGTTTTGTGAAACTAATTGATTATTGCAAAGTTTCATAGAGATATCTTTCCTGTGCTTTATACTATATATTATACATATAATAATACTACCACCCTGAATGGTGCAACAATTTAATTGACCTATAAAATCTCTGCATGACAATGGGAATATTACTGTTTGTTCTAAATAAAATATTAACAGATAGATTTCCTCTAATAAAAGCAGCTTTTAAATTATTGTAAACTACAGCCATAATTAAATACTAGGAATATAGTGATTTCATACAATACAAGAGATAACTGAAAAGGATTCCTTTAAAATCAACATTTCCTAGACTGTACTTAATAGCAAAAATATGATGCATTGGTGAAGATCTAGTTGCTAGTAGTAGTACTATCATATTGAATAATATCTTACTGTTGTTATTTTTTTTCTTAACAAGAAGAACGCATAAATAATATTAACAACATTGTTGTCTTTTACATTTTTACTTCCAGTTCTCACATCTATTTACTTGGATTTCTTGCCTAATTATAATAAAGGTATTGGGTGTGTAAAAATGTTAGAAACAAAAAATGCTATGACAACAGTATTTCAAGCATGACCTAAAAATGTCATAAATAAATATTGCAATGAATGTTGTCTCTGAAAAATGTCTTTTTTATAGGATCAAAGAATAGTTTGGGTTGGAAGGGACCTTTAAAGGTCATCTTGTCCAAACCTCTGTCATGGGCAAGGACATCTTCAAATAAATCTGGAGGGTCAGAACCCTGGACAACTTGACCTTGGATGTTTCCAGGGATGAGACATTTACCTCTGTGGACAATCAGTCCAGTATTTTACCACGCTTAGTGTAAAAAGCTTCCCCCTTATATGTAAGCTAAATCAACCCTCTTTTAGTTTCAAACTATTATCCTTTGTCCTGCTAAGAAGTTTGTTCCCTTCTTTCTTAAGAGGCCCCCTTTTAATATTGAAAGGCCACAATATGATCTCCGCAGTATTTTCTCTTCTTGCAGCTGAACAACCTCAACCCTCTGCTTTTCCCTGCAGGAAGGAAGTTCCATCCCTATAATCAGTTTTGCAGTCCTCTGCTTGACCTGCTCCAACAGGTCCATGTCTTTTCCTGAAAATCGCAGATCTGGTTACAATAGTCCAGGTGCAATCTCACCAGAGAAGAGTAAAGAGGGAGAATCACTTCCTTCAACCTGCTGGTCACACTTATTTTCACGAAGCCCAGAATGCAAACATGCACAGTAGGCTCATTTCCAGTGTGGGAGTTGGCCAAGCTGAAATAAAAATAAACCTAAGGAAACCCCTTTCCAGTTGTAGCAAGTAGTAAAGGTTCATGGGAGTTTGCATGTTAATAAAGTTCTTCCATAAAGGGTTATGTTTTTATGATTTGTGCAACATAACTATGTTGTACAAATGTGGTTATGTTCCCATTTCAAGCTCAGATTGGACCCTTACCCCCAGACATACCCTGTAGATTATCATGTTCTCCTCAGTTCTGGTTCTTTGGTTGGTTACCTCCACAAAGTTTTCTTGAGTACTGCACACAGTTTTGAGGAACCATCCCTATGTTCTTTTTATCCATTAGTAAAGTGTTCTTTTTCCAGTACCAAGTATCATTCCTGCTCCTAATTATTTTCTCTCCACCCTTTGCCCTGAAGTCAGGGGACCTAAAGGTTTGTGGCAGCCACCCTCACTATGGCATTCCAGCTTTTCATTGACCAGTACCACCAAGTCCTTCTTGGTAGGGCTGCTCTCAATGCCTTAATCTCTAGCCTGTCTTGGTACTTGAGGTTTCCCCTGTTCAGGGGCAGGATCTTGCACTTAGCCTTGTTAAACGTTATGATGTTCCCATGGGCTCAATTCTCCAGCTTGTCCAAGTCCCACCAGATGGCATCCCATCCTCCAGGTGTGTCAGTTGCATCACAGTTCAGTGTAGTCTGCAAACTTGCTGAGGATGCACTTAGTCCCATTGTCTGCCACTGGTGAAGAAATTAAATAGTGCTGGAACCAATATGGACCCCTAAAGGACACCACTGGATACTGATGTCTCTGTGTACATTGAGCCATTGACCAATTGACCACTACCCTCTGGATGCGAACATCCAGCTGATTCCTCATCTGCTGAACAGTCAACCCATCAAATCCATAGCTTTTTAATTAGGAGAAGAAAAATCCATAGGAGACTATGTCAAAGGCCCTATAGAAATCCCAATAAATTGCATCCATACCTCTTCCTTTGTCCACTGATTTCACTCCATTGCAGAAAGCCATAGGTGGATTAGGTAGGATTTGCCCTTGATGAAGTCATGCTGGCTGTCTTGAATGGCCTCCCTGTCCTCAGTGTGTCTTAACAAGGGATGATCTATTCTATGATTTTTCCAGACTCAGGGGTGAGGCTGATAAGTCAGTGGTCCTAAGGAGGATTTACCCCTTTTAAAGATGGGTACAACCTTTCCTTTTTTTCAGACACCTGGGACTTCACCTGACTGCCATGACTTCTCAAATATCATGGAGAATGGCTTAGCAAGTACATCAGCCAATGGCCTCAGGAACCTGGGGCGCGTCTCCTCTGGTCCTACTGACTTTTGTACCTTCAGATTTCTCAAGTCATCATGACACCGCTCCTCTCTTACAGTGGAAAGGGACATTGCTCCACCAGTCCCCATTCTACTGCCCATACACTTGAGAGGTGTGGGAAAAGAGGTTGCCGTTTAAGACTGAGACAAAAAAGTTATTGAGAACCTCAGCCTTCTTATCATCCATTTTTACTAGCTTGTTAGTCTTGCTTATCAGGACTGGTACCCTTTTTTTTGACCTTTCTTTTCTGGCTGGCACACCAGTAAAGCCTTTCTTATTCTTTGTTTACCTTGCCAAGTTCAGCTCCAGGTGCGCCTTGGCCTTCCTCACTTCATCCCTGCACAACCAGAACAACATTCCCAGGATACTTGTCCCTGCTTCCACTGCCTGTGCATTTGCTTCTTGACCTACAGCTTCACCAGAAGGTTCTAGATCTGCTATGCCAGTTTCTTGTTTCCTTGCCCAATTTCTTCCAACTGGGGTCATGAGCTGTATGGAAAATGTCCTTAAACATTCTGTCAGTTTTGTTCTGTTTCCTTTTCCCTGATAACAGTTGCCGGAGGAGCTCTATTTACTAACTCCTTGAACAGCTGGAAGGTTTTCTTTCCTAAATTCCCAGGTCTTGACTTTGCTCTTCACCTCACCCATTTTCCTCAGGACTGCCAGTTCTACCAGTGTGTGATCACTGCAGCTAAGGCTGCCTCCAGTCTGGATGTCACCAATTAGCTCATGGTGTTGATGACCATCAGGTCCAGGAATGGATTCCACCTGGCAGGGCTGTCTATTTCCTGTCTTCATCAGTTATCCTCCAGGACACCTCCCGAGTGCCTATAGATACAAGATTCCACTCCAGGAGTCTCATGGATTGTCTTACAGCACTATGAAGATTTTTTTTTTTTGGTAGAAACCTCAGATAAGGTTTCAACAATGTGAAGGTCTCCTGAAAAAAGGGCAAAAAAAATATCCATGCTTCTATAGTCCTGAGAAAGATAATCTTGTGAAAATGAGTAAGGATATGAAAATTACTGTTTCAATTAATGTTTCCATGGCAAGGTGTTTGGAAATACACGATCTGTAAGGTCTCTTCCAATCTATTACCTTAACTAAAACTATTAATATAAGTAAAATTTTAAATATCTTTAACCCTGTGTACTTGTTAACTCAGAAGTCTTTTAAAGCAAACTTCCTAGATATCAACTGCAATTTTCATCATGTAACACAATTTTTTTTTCATCTACTACACTTTGCTACTGCACCTGAAGAAAAAGAAAAGACAAAAAAAATCTAGGACTGTTTTCCTCTTTTTATCTCATTATTTAACAAATAGGTTCAATTGTGATAAATTAACATATTTTAAAGGAAATTAATTTCAAACTATTTCTAGTTTTTGAGTGAAAATTATTATTTTTGCATAGAAACTAATGCATTTGAAAAATATTCCAAAACTATGCACTTGAGGAAAAACAATTAGTAAGGTCCAGTCAACACAATATAGTTCAAATAATTTCAGTTCTAAAGGGCAAGTGGTGTTTTGGTAAAATGCAATTTAAGATGAGCATGTATTTTAAATATTTTTGGTTTATAAAAAAATTTTTGGTTTAATATGAAATTTCACCTTAGAAAGGTTTGGAAAGGGGTTGGACAGTTGATGTTAAATCTAACACCTGGATACCAGAAATGAAAAGCAAAAAAATTAGTTCAGTTCTGCCTTTGAAATGTTCAGAAATTATTGTCAACTTGATTTAGGGTATTAGTGCCTCCAACCATGCCAAAAACATATTTATCACTGTCTAGTGACAACAGCTTTCTAAAAAATATATAATTTTCAATTGCAGTGATAAGTATCCCTTTGTCCTAAACACAAATTACAGAAAATGGCATGGAAATTCACCACTCTTCAGATCTTGTATTCGATCCTCATACTGATTTCAGCAAAGAAGAAGTCCCTCTATACTCCTTGCAAATCTTCCAGCACATAGAACGACACTAAAACTCATTTAATGAATGGAAATGCATTCATGAACAGTGTAGCTTCTCCAAAGAGCACTAACAATCAACTTCATGAACATTTCAGTAGAGAAAATACCTGATGATTTTCAAAAATAACTGATGTATCCTTGCTTTAAATCAGAGACACGGAATGAAAAGGATGCAAGATTTTATCTTTGAGAATACCTTTCTGATTTTAAATGTGCTTATTTATTCCAGGTGGAAAGTCAGCCTCTTTCAATGCTCTCCATTTAATCACCAACAATTGAAGGTACCAAACCCATCTTATTAATAGACTGCTAGTGACTAAATCACTGGCACCTGTAATTACTAGTGATCACAATTCACTAATTTCTGAGTTTACTCTTGGTGAATTGTGATCCCTAATCATCCATTGGTTATGTTCTGCAAGTACTCTCTAAGTATTCTTGACTTTACACTGTCCAAATATAACAGAATCAGTTTGGTGCCTGGGCCAGCACAGTTTGTCTGATTATTTTAGTGAAATGAGAGATCCTCCAAAGAGTTACTATCCCATTTCCTAAGGTGTGGATTCTGGACACTGAGATGGCAGTTTTCCGAGAAGGTAAAATAGCAGGGGGAGATAGAAATAGACCTCAAGCATTAGGTGGATATCTTGCTGTAGCTTCAGGCACTCACAGCATGCAAAATGTACAGAGTTACCACACGTTCTATTGAACTTCTGAGGAATAGGATATAATTAGCTTTAATATCTCTTCAACTACCACTCTTCTCACACTTCTACAGCTTTCCATTTCAAATATAAGTAATTTTGTTGTGGAGTATGTTCCACCAAGTGCAACCATGCAATATATGCATTTTCCAGTGGAAGTCTTCTGGCTCAGCAGAAACTGGAGTATAAAGAATACGTACACTCTCTTATTTCCTTTCTCTCATTTTTGCTTGTAAACTTCTCCAGAAAAGTTTTACTTCAGGTGGCTGATTTGCTGAGAGATGAGTAAGTCACACTGTGGAGATGAGTAAGTCACACTGTTGAGAAGAGGCTTATTAATTAGTGTTGTTTTAAACAATAAAGAATGTCACAATTTTACTGTGGAAATTTAGTATGACACTGTAATATAATTAGTCACTGTGTAAAAGATGACGCAAAGTCCTCTTGTACCTGTTTATATTTTCTACTTACATTTCCAGGATAGTTTATTTTTAAAATCTTGAGGACTAGCTCAAATAGAAAAGCAGATTCTAGCACTCTGGATAAGCAACAAATTCTGAAAACCAAATCAGTTGAGTATCAGTTGAGATTACTCTGGTATTTGATAGGGCAACAGACTGAGAATAACATGCTGACCTTTAGCCTTATGAATTAAGAAGTAATGTTATGAAATGCTGCCACCTGTCATTCAGATTAATATTTTTCCTCATGGATCCTAGAGAAAAGTGAATCTGGAAAATTTCAGTCCTTTAAACACTAAGAAAACAGAATGAGTTTGCAATCTAGCTTCATTGTGAAATAATTTGGGATTGAACTGGTTTAGGCAAGAGAGGCCACAGGATGCCAGCCTACAGATTTAAGGGCTGAGAAATAATTCCAAGGACTATGCAAATTGAAGGAAGACTAAAAGCAACAAGAAGTGTTCTTGTGAGAACCCATTGACTTTGTACAGTTCTGGTGACCCCAACATAAGGAGGGCATGGAACTTTTGAAGCAAGTTTAGAGGAGGGCCATGGAGTTGATAAATGGACTGGAGCATCTCCCCTATGAAGACAGGCTGAGGAAGTTGGGTCTGTTCCACCTGGAGAAGAGAAGGTGCAAGGAGACCTCACAGCAACTTCCCTTATCTGAAAGAGGCCTACAGGGAACTTGGAGAGGGATTCTTCAGCAGGAACTATGCTGATGGGACAAGGAGTAATGGGTACAAACTGAAAGAGGAGAAATTTAATCTAGATATTAAAAAAAAAAAATCTTTACTATGAGGGAGGATAATCATGGAAACAGGTTGCCAAGGGAGGTTGTGGATACCCCAAGCATGGCAGTGTTGAAGGCCAGGCTGGACAAGCCCTTGAATAACGTTACTTAGTGGGCCAAACTGCCCATGGCAGAGAGGCTGGGTGAGAACAATCCTTAAGGTACCTTCCAACCCTATACTCTATGTCTGAGAAGAGTCCTCTATAGTCTTCTCCCAGGCAACAAGGTCAAGAGAAAACAGACTCAGGTTTCTCAGGGAAGGTTCATATTGGTTATCAGTTATTCACTGAAAGGGTGACCAGGCATTGCCACAGGCTGCCCAGGAAAGTGGAATCACCTGGTCTTGTTAAAAAGATGTGTAGTTGTTTAGAATATGGTTTAGCAGTGAACATGGCAATGCAGGGTTAACAGACTTCATTATCTTAGAGGTCTTTTCCAACCTCAACAAGTCTGTGATTCAAAAACTGATTTCTCATCACACATCCCAGTAAAGACCAGGTCTTTTGCCAAGCTCATGAGCTCACCAACAGCCTACGTGTGGGCAGAGTATTCATAAACTGAAAAGGGGAAGACATATGCAGAGTGTTTGTCTGTATGGAGCCATCAAACACTGAAAAAATAAAACAAATGATACCACTCTATCAAGAAGCATGCTTTAGGAGACAAGTCTCACATGCATGAACTGAATGCTGATTACATCTCGCAGTAATCAAAATGAAACACCATGTGGTACTACTGGCATTATCACAGAATCACAGANACTGAGGGTACAGTCTGCCCCATTGTAAGTGAAGTTGTTAAATAATATTAGACCTAGTATTGACCTCTGATATATACCACTAATTACAGGCCTCCAANCTTTAGGAGACAAGTCTCACATGCATGAACTGAATGCTGATTACATCTCGCAGTAATCAAAATGAAACACCATGTGGTACTACTGGCATTATCACAGAATCACAGAATGGTTGAGATTGGAAGTAACCTCTGAAAGACATCTGGTCTAACATCTCAATTCAAGCAGGGCCACCTAGAGCCAGTTGCCCAGGACCCATGATTTTTGGTTATCTCCAAGAGACTACAGCCTCTCTGGGCATCCTGTGCTCAGTGCTCAGTTAACCCTCACTGTGAAAGCAACTTCTCAGTTTCAGGGGAAACTCCCTGTGTTTCAGTTTGTGCCAATTGCATCTCATCCTGTCAGCAGGCACCTCTTAAAGCAATCTGGCTTTACAGTCGCACTTCAGGTATTTATATCCATGAACAAGATCCCACCTAAGGCTTCTCTTTTCCAGGCTAGGAAATTCAGCACGTTCACTTACTTTGGAGTGTTCAAGTCCATCACTCTACTGGCCCTTCACTGGCCAGTCTCCAGATGATCCATATTTCTTTTGTTCTGGGAAGTGCAGAACACATCACATAACTCCAGTTATAACCTAACAGTGCTGAATGAAGGGAATCCCCTCCCTTAATCTTAGCCTTCATTAGCCTTCTTTTTGACAAAGTCACATTAGTGATTCATGTCTACCAGGTCCCTGGCACCAATTTCTGCCAAGCTTCTTTCCAGATCAGTGGGCCACAGAAAACCCTCTGATGTGTAAGACTCCATCCTCAGGTGCAGGACTTTTCATTTCCCCTTGTAAATCATCATGAGGTTCCAGAAAGCACATATCTTCTAGTTTGTTGAAGTCCTTCGGGATGTCAGGATGACCCTATGAACCAATCCTTCCAGTTTTGCATCATCAGCAAACTTACTGAGGGTACAGTCTGCCCCATTGTAAGTGAAGTTGTTAAATAATATTAGACCTAGTATTGACCTCTGATATATACCACTAATTACAGGCCTCCAACTGGACTTACACTGATCAGAACCCTCCAGGCTTAGCCATTAGCAAGTGTTCATCTGACTTCACTTTCTGATGATCCAGCCCATACATAAACAGTTTGTTTATGAGGATCATAGAAGAGTCAGTGTCAAAGGCCCTACTGAAGCCCAGGTATATATATCCCCTGCTACCTCCCCTTGTCTACCAGGCCAGGCATTTCATTATAGTTGTTTTTGAGGCTGGTCCAGGTTGACTTCCCCTTCAATCCATGCTGAGTACTCTTGGTCATCTTGTTATTCATTTGCTTAGAAATTTTTCTCATGGTTGCTCCATCCCCTTCCCAGAAACTGAGGTCAAGCTGAAGGGTATGTTACTCCCTGGATCCTCCTTCTTGCTCTTCTTCAAGATAGCAGAGACATTTGCTTTCCTTCAGTCTTCAGACCCTTATCTCAGTGGTACGATTGCCATGACTGATTAAAGATTACCAAGTGTGGACTCCGAATTCTGAGTGACTCCCTGAGCACTAATCGGTGCATCCCTATTTATGTATTTTACATATTATTATATGTATATATTATATCCCATGGTGGCCCATGAATTTATGTATGTTATATATTATTTTCTATGTTATACATTATAATGTTATATATTGCTTTGTCGTGGTTTAGGGGAAGTGGCCCCAGAGGAAGTAGTTAAAAGTAGGTTAGATACGCCCCTGAGAATCCAAGGGGTTAAAACTGCAGGAATTTCCGGGAGGAGGTCTTTTTTTTTCTGTTCTTGGCCGCAGGTGAGCGAAGTGCTCTGCTTTCCCCCTACCCCCAGCTCGCAGGGCTGGGGGTGGGGGGGGAGTCGAAGGGGTGGAAGGGTGGAGTTTCGCTGCCTTGCCCCCATCCCTCCCAGGGCTTCGGAGCGGCAGCAGCACCCCGGAGGGGTGGGGGGAGAAGGAGCTGGGCTGGAGACGGAAGGAGAAGAGCAGAGGCTCGAGACATGGGAATCGGGGCACGGACTTTCCCTGCGCACCCCCCCACCCCGGGCTCTCCCCTGGGCCCCCTCTGGACTACTTGGACTACC